>JASCQY010000001.1:5320917-5331967 GCA_030264315.1 Sardinella tawilis
CAGGTGTTGGTTCCCACACTGATATAAAGACAAACACAGACACACACACACACACACACACACACACACACACACACACACATACGGTACACACATTAATAGCAATACATGTACTTTGTCTTTTCACACGCATTAAAAGATGCATGCACACACACACATACACAAGGACGCAGACACACACACAAGTAAATTCATTAAGATGAACACAAAAGCCCTGTATCAGTATTCTGTTCAACAAGTCAATACTCATCATTTGATGTGATGGCGTGAAATCACGTGGTCTCAAAAGCAAAAGGAAATCAATCAGGCCACTCATTCTGCTGCGCCTAAATAAGACCCATTCATTTGGATATTAAAAACTCATTCCCATTTAAACAATCCATGCGCAGGGCTGAATGAGACGAGACGAGCTTTCAGAGGGAACTACAGTATGCACTCAGCTTTCAGAAGGAACTCTGTCTTCTAGAAGCTTGACCTTGGGGGCTCTTCGTGTTCACTCAGTCGCACACCACAGCACGCTGTGCCACCATAAAAGCATTCCCAGACTATCGACGGGTCTTTTCTGTAATTATTGCAGCTGCTCTTTGTGCATGCATTCTGCAGCCATGGAGACTTGTCCGCACACGCCCGGAGAGAGCTGGCTTGGCAAAGCACGTTGCCCAAGGTGCACCATGAGCCAAGAGCTAAATACGTGTGTAATATCAGAGACATGAGAATGGGAATCAGGGCCTCCTCATCCTGTGTCATTTCTCCAGAAAGCTATTTTGTGGGGGAAAACCCCACTACATCTCCATGAAGCAATAGCCTACAACAAATAAAGACACGCTATCCAAGGGGGGAATGGAAAACAAGTGGGCAGATACAGAAGTGAACCCGCATGCAGGTACGGTACGGTAGGGGGTAGGCAGTTGGTGGAGGAGGGGGAGGGGGGCTCCACCTTCAGCTCACTCCAGCTCCGCCTCTTCCAGGACAGCCTGGTCCACACAGCCCAATGCTAACTTCTCCATTCAGCAGCGCCTAACACACTGACACTGGGACCTGTTTTCTTTAGTTGTGTTGAGGAGACAGATTGAGGCTTGAGTGGCTTCTGTGTATGTAGAGATGTCGAGTGCTGCTATCTCTGCTTCCTATAGACACATGACAGGTCTGTGTAGGTGGAATATATTGGTCCTTGAACTTTCCACAGGCTAAAGCTTTCCACTGGACTGCTTTGTACTGTATATGTGGACATGCTGCCAGTGCGTAAGGCACTGTGTCTGCTGTGTGCATACTGTAGGTGATGAGAGCAGCGCGGCCTGGTCCTTCTGTCTGTAGCCTTACCTGCCACTGCCAGGTAAATGGATGGGCTTGTCTTGTTTTCGCCGTTTTTCTCATTAACGGCCTGGACGTAGTACTTCCCCGTGTCGGCGGCGGCTGTGGCCAGGACCACGAGCTGATTCTCCAGGGTTATGGCTCTGTGGGGAGGGATGAGGGAGAGAACCGGAGGAGAAGATAATAAGTCACTGCTGAAACATTATTGGTGATTAACCCAGCCCCCCAGATTGATTTCTGTTAAAAGAGAAGGAGAGAGGGAAAAAGAGTGGGAGAGAGGGGGAGAGAAATAAAGTGATCCTGCATCGAACGGCAACAAACAGAGAGCAGTTCATGCATGCCACAAACACCACCACTCTCCCGCTCTCTTTCTCTCTCTACCCTGCCGTGTGATTGGGTATTGGCTTTAAGAGGGCAGCCCCAGCCTTTGCAGGAATTCCAAGGGGCCCGAGCAGATTAAAATGCACCAGATCTCTCAATTTGACAGCGGCAAGGAATCGACGGGTGGTTGCACCCTTTACCTCAAACAGCAAACTATTTGTTTGTTCCCACAAGTGCTCCTCGCTCTAAGCTCACAAACAGTGCTTTGCCAGGGGCCAGCACGGGCTGACTGACTCGGGGAAAAGACCTCATGGTGGAATGTGCAAGGAAAAAGCTGGAGATATGAGCTGAACTCATACCAGGTGCCTGTGTCAGGGGGGCTTTCTGAAATGCTGCTTCATGCTCAATCAAAGTCAATCAAGGGGGGAGCCTACAGGACTTTGTGCTGCTGCACTGCTGGATGGCTTGTGATTAGAGATGCGACGGCACACAGGGTTTTATTGAGCCGGGCGATACACCTCCCCATTATGCAGAAGGGAATCATGGTACTGTATCTCAGGTCCCTTCTCATGCAGCACGGACAAAAAGCATTGGCTCATTGTTGCTTTCCAATGTGGCTTTTCTGCAGAACTATGAATTCGATCAAATATCCGAGAAAATGTTCCAAATGGCAGACACCCTATATCCAATACTGATAGTACAGTAAACCTACTGACCAGTTGTTCTAAAGCCCATTTTTGACCCCTCCTTTTTAATATTCAACCTGTACTATTACTGTGATCCAAAATCATTGCTATTCACTAAACTAAGGGCGCACTGGCCAGTAGCATCCCTAGTTGTGATACAGAATATACCATACTGCACCACAAATTCATCACAATGTACTGTACAGTAAATATACACATACAAGCACTACACATTCTCAAAGCTTAGACCACTAATGGCACTTTGTTTGCTTGGTTCTCTAACATAAAAAGGAACTCAAAGCAAGACCTGGATCCATCTCACTTAAATCGTCATTGGGAACTAACCAGTACATTCATTAGAGCCTGGGGCTCCTCACTGCATTCATCACTGTCTTTGATATTTGGGCACTGAATATGGCTTTTGCCTCTTTCTTTTTGTCTTTTTTAGTTTTTGAGGGAGAAAGAAAAAAAAAAGAGAGAGAGAGAGAGAGATGAAAGGCGCCTATCCTCTATGGCAACACGACTCATCACACTAGTTTTCCACTCTCTCAAAAGCTATTCCACATAAGTATATCCCCCTCTCCTGGTCTCTGGCTCTAGTGTGGAGGGAGAACCACGCACCAATTACACAAAAGCCACCTAGATGCTTTTCAAAGCCATGAGGTGCTTTTAAAAGACAAATCATTGTTATTACTTGTTATGACTTGTGAGGAGCTGAGGTTAGTGCTTTTTACCTGCGATGCAGAGAAAGAAAAGGAAAGGCTGACACATTAGCCCCCCCCTCCCCCCTCGCCCCAGCACACATCGCAGGTTCCCATTTCTTGGTGGACGTCATCCAACCACGTTTCAAAACAAAAGAATAGACGTGTGCATACACACAACAAAAAAGCCCTGCTCTTTGAATTCTCTTTTTCTCTCTTTTCAGGCAAACAACGTCAGGCTTGTAATTAAAGTTCGCTCCGAGTCTGCTTACCGCTCCCCTTTTCCTGTTCCATGATTAAGTGCGGATTAACATAAAGAGATCCATCAAAGGCCTGGGGATTGTGGGGCGGGGGAGGCGGGGCAGGTTGGGGTGGGGTGGGGTGGGGTGGGGTGGGGTGCGCTGGTGGAGACGGGGGCGGTGGCAGTGAAAGAGGGGCCCGGCACTGCCGCTGCTGAGCTGAGGCTGAAGGATGGCGTCTGGCCGACAGCTGATGAGGATGCATTACACCCCCATCCGCACTCTTGACACCTGGCTGGAGACGCAGTGAGGCGAGGCGCGCGCGAGACAGGGCTGGGGTGGGCTTTGCGTCGGGGAAATAAAGGCACCCTTCACAGATGTCAGCAGCACCTCTGCAAAGGTCACTGTGGCCTGCCTTGATGGACTTTTAATTAATAAATATGCAGGGACCAGAATGCCTTGGCAAGCCTCCGAATTGATGGGTATATAAACAGCTAACTCTTTCAATGATTAAACAGCCTTAATAGCAAATGGGTGTGTGTTTGAGACTGAGTGTATATGTGTAGGTGGTTGTGTGTATTTGTGTGTGTGTGTGTGTGCGTGTGTCTGTGTGTGTCTGTGTGTGTGTGTGTGTGTGTATGCATTACTTGCTGCTCACTGTAGCTTTGCCAAGGGGTGCTTTATATTTGTCAGTGTACCCCTAACAGTGCAGGTATGTAGCTCTTACCTGGCTGGTGCATGCTTTTTTTTTGTTTGTTTGTTTTTTGTTACCTCTGAGGAGCAGGAAGAATCAATGTAAGCTGCATATGAAGTGATTTTATGATTAGTTGAGCTAGTTTGGATTTCAATTCAATCCCCCAGATGAATGGCCTGTGCCAGCGGCTGGGTAAACAAAGCAACGGAGGGAGAGATAATGGCCAGCCTTGTTTTCCATCCCTCAGGACCCACCAGGCCTTTGATTTCCACCCAAGAGTTATTAGGCATGCAGCTCCTGGGAGCCCACGTGAAATGTTAATCCACTTAGGAGAGGTGCCATCCAGACACAGGTAATCTAAATATTCACAGAGAGTATGGAATGGCGGCAGGTTGGATGAGTGGGGTTGGGGGTGGGGGAGGAGGAGGGGGATGGGGGGTGGGGAGGGTCTAGGCGGCGGTCAAGGCCACCCTTGCACCTGCTAAAATCCACTGCCTCAGGACTCCTTGTTATGATGTCCGCCCCAGCTTATCATCCATCCTCACTGGGCAAACATTAAGGGACAAAGTGGACTTTGATGGCACTCCAATGCTAAAAACATCAATACTTTTTATCAATATTACATTATGAGCTTTTTTATATTTCAGGTTACCACAGAAGATGCCGAAAAACAAAAAGCTTATTGAAAACATGTTTTGAAGCCAGGCTTTGGGTTTCACATGAATCAGACCTTATTTAGGGGGGTTGGGAGGAATCCATTTGCATGCGGTTCAGGTGGTGAGGAGGTGTGTGTGTGTGTGTGCACGCGTCTGTTGGGGGGTGGCAATCCCTGCCGGCAACATTAAACATTATGAAAGTCCATAATGCTGAGAGATGCAAGCAGTGCCGAGAGGGCCTCAATATGTAATCCTTGCGGGTGTCGGACAACAGCTCCAGAGATATTACATTAATCAACACCGCACGTACCTGCACTCCTGAAGTGTGTGTGTGTGTGTGTTTGTGTGTGTGTGCGTGTGTGTGCGTGTGTACTGTATCTGTGTGTTTGGGGAGGAGGAGGTTCAGTGAATATTTGTTTTCATTTACTGCTAGAGATTACACTCTCAAAACCAGGCTTAGTGGCCTGGCAATGTATGACAAAGTAATTAAAATGTCAGTGAACTCTCCGCTCTCCTCTGCATTGGCTTTGGGAGGGGAGGCAGCTGTGCGGATTTCTCTGATTGATGAGGCTCAGAGTCGGCCTGTGCCAGTGTGGCAGCATCCAGGGGTTACGTCCTCATGGCGCTTTTGGGAGCCCATTTCCACCACAGTCAAATAAATAAATAGCCGAGAAATGCCTCACGTCAAGTGACAATGATCGAGTGATTAGCGTTTGTGTCTGCATATGAGGACCATATCTGTGCTTCACACAAAGTGAGCATGTGTGAACAGGTTATTGTCATCACATGCCAAATGGTGGTTGCTGGTGGTTATTCTATGGTATATGGTTCTATGGTTCTAAGGTAGGGCAGAGGTATTGGGTTAGGGTAGGGCAGAGGTATTGGGGCAGAGGTATTGAGAGGGTAGGGCAGAGGTATTGGGTTAGGGTAGGGCAGAGGTATTGGGTTAGGGTAGGGCAGAGGTATTTTGTAGGGTCCGTTCAGCTCTGGACAAGAGCCAAATAGGAAAGGGAGAAATCCTATCACCAGCGTGTTCCCACACTGAGCCGATGGAATCTAATTCCTCCAATCTCACTGCGAGACCGATCACAGAGTGGAGAGTGGATGTGCCACTGGACTGAGAGGCGAGTGCTAAGAGCTGAGGGGCGGCTAAGTGAGGCATTCTAAACAGGCCAAAATGGAGAGCACATCCCATTACAGTATGTCAGTGATGTCCCATTGTGGAGGGCATGCTTTAGCTTCTCCCTTATGGGGTGTGAACACTGTGGGTCGCTTTAGTGCAGCTTTCAATGGCTAAACAGAGTTCAGGAATTTATGAGAACAACTTTATTCTCACCCAGAAGAGCAGTTTGCCATCTGGGAACTGGTGCAGCAAGGTCACTCTGTTCTCCATCCAATGCAGTCCCAATGAAAGTGATAATACCTTATTAGACTGATTGCATGGCTGCTTTTCTGTGACAGTTCTACTGAGAGAAGACAATGGATTCATCTATTCATAATCAGGGTTTGAAAATGCAAATGCATTTTCTGTACTGTTGAGTATTTCTGAAAATATACTTGTCTTTTTCCCTCCAAAATCATTTACATCCATTTGTCATTGGAACAATCCATGCGTCAACCTGTGGTCTCCGTAATTATAATCCTGTCTCTCTGACATTTTAGAAATTGTTTGTGGAGGAGAGGGGGTGGACCTTCCATACCTGCGGGAGCCTCACCTAGGTGTCATCAGTAAGCGCTGCGCTCAGCTTGGATTGGCACCTCAGCCTGACTGGAGCGCCACAGGCTCAGGGGAATGTGGGGAACGCACCTGAAGCACTGAAGCATGCCGCTTCAGCTAATACATTTCCATGCTTCCATTCTGTTTAAGAGAGGTGACAGGACTCTTGGCAGAGCCGCACCAAACTGGACCGCAGCTTGGTGGCTGTCTTCACGTGGTTAATTACATCCCTCAACTCTGCCGTAGAAGACATAACGGCACTCAGGAGATTCAAATCTTTGGACAAAATCATCATTATTAGAAGTTATGGACAGAATCAAAGTGTCACTTAACTGCTTCTTTTAAACACTGTTCATTTACAACCTTATTTCTTTTATGAATGTACCAAATGCTTCGGCTTAATAGCCTTGAGTGTGAAGGGCTTTATATCAAACACTGTTTCATTTCAACTCATTTGAATTTCCTTTCAACTCATTGCAACTCATATTAATTTCCTAATAATGCCCACCCCTTGACGAATAAGCAATTGTGATTGGTTCCTGGACTTGGGTGCTGTGTGCCAACTGGAGCAGGCCAAAAGCCCAGAGTTCAGGTTGATGAATGCATCTGTGTAACCTGTACAGGATTCCAGGGGCTGCACACCTGACTTGTCCAAAGATGGGGTCAAGCCAGTGTGGGCTCGCATGTCAGGCTGCTCTGGGCTTGTCTGCATGGTCTGGGCAGGCCAGAGGTGGATTCCTGCCACCTGCACGTTTGATCGAGTCAGGAACTCTTGCCAAACATCCCAAACACACTGGGATGTACACATACACACAGAGATCTTGTTTCTCTAACGTACCGTGACAAAACAACAAGGCAAGGTGTGTCTAAGCAATAGACATGAGTCCGCCAGCAAAGGCTTCTCCTCAAGTGTAGCGAGTGAGGTGTGAGCTTCATGTTCTCCAAAGACAGCAGCTGAATGCAAGACAAGAGAAATCCTTAACCTTCTGACCCCAGCACTTCACCTGAGCACTCCAACATTTCTTCCTCTTGTGCTGCCATTTCTTCATCCTTTTTTCTCTCTACATGATGGTAGTGGAGAGTGGATAGTTTGAGTAGGAGAAGCAGACAGAGGCGTGCTGGATTATTGATAAGTTGGCCATACGCTTCTAAGGCGCTCTTTAATACCAAGGTTAGTGTGCATTAAATGGTGCACCACTCCTGTGAGAACTAAGAGATGCTGAGAGGCGCACATACACACACGTACTGTACTGTCTATTCACACATATATCTACAGAGAGCAGAAACACTCAATCTGTGTGCTCAGTGCACACTCATGTGCACAGACACACACCCACACACATGCACGCACAGACACACAAACACACACACACACACACACACACACACACACACACACACACATCACTGCTGAACCTCTGCCATTGTTATGTGTGGCACGCCAGCGGACTTCCTAACACCCACAGTTCAGAGCAGCAAAGGGGCAACGTGCACATAATCAATCATGGGAGTGCCATGACAACAGGCCAATAGATAAATAAATAAATAAGCAAATAAATAAATAAACAGACAAAAACATACATCTCCCAATCCCACATTTCTGTGTTCCCCCCCTTGGCTGCTCTCTTAATATCCATTAGAAGCCAAAGTGTGTGTCTCTTGTTGGCTGCTGGTGATGAATGTGGCTGAGGATTTGTGGCCAGAGATGAACAAGCACAGATAACCCCCATAGCTCACCCCCCTAACGCCGCACCAGTGCAATCTGCACCTACCTCCAACTGCTGTTAAAACACACACACACACACACACACGCACACACGCTCTGCCCCACGGCTGCATAACCAGGGTGGGAGATAAATTAACTCTTTACAAGGGCGGCACGGTGCTCTGCACCTCCCTTCAGGGCTGAGCCGGAGCTCCACAATAAACACTACCATGAAACAAACATTTCCAGCAGGTCCTACACCACCGCCTTGGCTTGATGTACTGTAGGTCCACACGGCGGCATTGCATCAAACGCCGCCATTAACTCAAAATAGGTCTGGTGGGAGGTGAAGCGGCTGGGCACTTAAATGGAGACAGAAATACAAGCAAATACAAGCAGATTAATGCTTAATTCTTTGCATTTTTCAAACCACGGGATTAGTACAAATTCAGCGCTGGTTGTTTTTCTGTTAGCCAACAGGTACAAATTCCAAGCCTTGATGTGTGGGAGCAGGTCTGGTGATCTTCCAAGTCAAGGCACTGTGTGTAGCCTGGGGGAGGCTCAGAGCTGGGTGTGGCTCTGCTCCGCTCAGGTGTTCCCACTGACGGCTGAAGCTGTGGCCCCTCTGGCACTGACTAGGCTGGATCATGTTTCGGAGCTTGTCGTGGCACAGCGCTGTCTTACTGGCAGAGAGGAGAGGAGGAACAAAGCTGCCAGGTTCTCTGCGCCGCCCGTACACACTCTCCTCGCTCAGCTTAGTCATCAGGCAAACCTGCGGCCATCTGCCTCGTCATTGCATGAGAATGGGGAGGCCAAAAGGCAGCTCCACAGTAATCAGAGAGGACAAGATCAAATTAGTTGAGAATCTATTCAATATGCGTTAAGAAAAGTTCAGTTTGGGGCGTTAAATGTGTTGTTTGCTTTAGGTAATTAACAGAGGGGTTTCATGTTCAAGAGGTGTTATAGTCCAGCCTTTGTGGCCTGGCTTTTTGGCAAGTATTTCCATGCAGTGTTGGGCAGTTCCAGTGGCGGGGAACGCCATTAGTTAGCCTTCTCTCTCCATGTCTCAACTCTTGGCTGCCTTTAGTAGCTGCTTGCTCACTGCGCTGGGCATTCCCCAGTCTAATTTTGCTGTCACCTAAAGCGCACATACAGGCCAGCTCTCTCTATTCAGCAGGGCCTTCCCGGGCTTAGAGGAGTAATGGCTTGCTTTCATATGAGAGGAAGCTGCTTGAGGGATGCTGAGGAATGCTTTGGCTTAATGTGCACAGAGAGCGCTGGTGTGGGCTAAGCCGGTCAGTAAACAGTGCCTGCAAGGCAAGATATGTGAAGGCCTGCGCACAGCTCAGAGCAATCACATGCTGATTTGCCTGTCTGACGCTCCAGCATGCTCTGCTTCGATCGGCATTATGGGGCACCATGTTTGTTTCAAGGCTTTCGGCATCTGACAGCAAACACGCAAATGACATAAAGAAGGGCAAACATAGACAGATAAGACAAGGAACAAAAGGGAAGAAGAAAGAAAAAAGAAAAGAAAGAAAAATGAACAAACAAAAAGAATGGAATGGACATATGAACTTGAAGGAAAATAATGGAAAGAAAAAAACAAAAGAAAGAAAGAAAGAAAGAAAGAGATTTTTGTGTTAATCGACAGTACTATTCACGTCTTTCATAGAGCCAAGTAACTTTTAGGAACTCTGTGGAAAAAAGGTGAGAAAACGTCCGCTGAACATTCCAGAATATCCCCAGCCCCTGATTCTGAGCTCTCCTGACTGTCCTTTAACAGTCTCACTTGGCCTCTCAGATGAAATATTCAGCGCCACATCATCAATATCAACAGACCAATCCATATTTCAAAGAGCTGAATGCTCTGCTGCGGCTATCTTTAGCAGCCGAGAGGATAGGTGCTCAATAGGGTCCTTGCAGACGTTAAATATTGACTATATATTAATGTAACAGGGTAAAGCTCTCACCAAAATTCTATTTGCTCTCCAGCTCTTCTCGGCAGTGCAAAAGGCTGCTTAAAATACCAGGGCTACAAAGCCAATGGCTGTACTTTACCATGATCCATGCTTTGAATCCCATCAAATGGCCGCGATGGATGTGTGCGCCTCTCCACTGAATGCGTAACAAACACGGCAAGCAGGCCACACAACTTTTGCAGGGCTTTTTGGGAGCCCATCTCCATACAGAAAAGCAACTTTCTGAATGTGCATACATTTGTTCCACCCCCATGAAATGAAATAAATAGCCTCCCTCGCTATATCAGAAGCCGCCGACTCTTTTTCATTAGCTGCAATGCATACCTCCGGGCATGGGGATAGGGGAGGGCTGTGTGGGGTGGGGGCTTACAAAACACTTCAGAAGAAAGAGATGCGGAGAGAGAGAGCAAGAGAGAGACAGAGAGAGGGAGAGAGAGAAAGAGAGAGAGAGAGAGAGAGAAAGAGAACGCTGCAACAACAAGAGATAAATAAACAGCTCTGCACCCCTGAGGCTCCCACTTTCTTTTTTGTCCCCCACTTTCATTAGTGGCTCCCAGCTCCATAAATGGAGGCTGCGGGTTGGGAGCAAGAGGAGAGGAGGCACGTGCAGCACAGGAACAGGTATTTAATGCCAAAGTGGCTCTGGAACAGACCTCTGATGTGAGATGTGTGTGAGCCTGTGTGCAGTGTGTGTGTGTGTGTGTGTGTGTGTGACAGAGAGAGTGAGTATGTGAGCCTGTGTGCAGTGCGGCAACAAAGAAACTGTGTGTGTGTGTGTGTGTGTGTGTGTGTGTGTGTGAGTGATGGAGCGGCAGTGCAGGCTCAGAGTCTGAGGCTCAGAGTCACTGCAGGCCTCCTGCCATATGAGGCAACCTTGTGCCTGCGGGGGGTGCGATAGTTCCTCTTTCACCTCATGTGGACTAGCACAGACTCTCTCTCTTTGAGTGTCACACACACACACACACACACACACACACACACACACACACGCACACACACACACACACACACACATAATGACCTAATGAAAAAATATCC
>JASCQY010000001.1:5344762-5354769 GCA_030264315.1 Sardinella tawilis
ATTAACATAACATATGGAATGTTAAAAAGGAAGTCCTGGGGGACCAGCAATGGAACTAGAACCTGAAATGGTCTATAGTTTTTAATGAGGAATGAGCAGCAGTATGAGAGATGGGATGAAATCTTTTGTGTTTTTGTCTTTTTTTCCTACCCGGATACCTCATGAAGAAAAGAAATATTGATGCGTGTGTAAACAAATAGCACATTCATCCATCCATGTCTTGCCGCAGGCCACTGGATGTAGACATTGGTCTGTGATTACTTGGAGAAAAATACCCAGCCTATGTAGGACAGGCAGCTCTATGCACTCAGCTAAATAGTCACTGGGATGCCGTGTGCATATCCAGACCTGGAGACATGGCTATTGGCCTGGAGCCATAAGCCAGCTTTATGCAGCGCAGGGAGAATGGCAGCACTTCTGGAGTGTGTGTGTGTGTATGTGTTTGCTTTACAGCGGGTTAGTGGCGGCACACTAATGTACACACACACATTCCCATGTGTTCCTGCCTTACACAGTGAGTCGTGCTAATTCAATTACAGCATTGATTGCCTGGAAGGAATGCCTTGAGCTCAACACGTGCCCTGCTAGGCAAGTTAATACTAACTGGTGCAAACTATTACCATTCATTACAGAGCCTATGCAGATACTAGCTGTCTCGCACCACCTTGCTGTATCCATATGGAGCCAAACTCACCCACTTTGCACGCCCCCAACAGTTGAGCTTGAGCAAAGCAACACTGAAAAGTCTTACATATGCTTCAGGACTGCAGTGTTTGTTTAACCATTATTGACCTTTAATTATATTTGTTTTAGGGACCTCTGTGCAATCGCACAAATGAGCTATTCATGACTTGAGAAGTATGCATTATTCACTGGGCTATTTGCATGACAAATGGACCTCTGATCTAATTGCTGTTTTTAATAGTTAATGCTGAATCTGTTGAAATTGGAAAATTGTCTAAAAATATCCTCAATGCCCAGAGCTTCAATATCGATGTAATCTCAGAGGTCTTTCAGAATGGAACCTCTTAGAAAAGGCGCTCTGTTGATTTTCATCTTTTTCAGCGGTCAGATCACAGACACATAAGCCTCAAAAAATCAACTGATTGATTCACTGATGAGTAACCCAGCTTTGGTCTCTGTGCCTACACAGCATATCTACTAATTCTACACATGACTGCAATTGTGTACAAGCAGGACTAAACCCATGCAAGTGCAGGTATAGTATAGTGTGCAATGATCAGTGTCACTGACAGTTCATCACGACAGCAGTGCTTTTCAACATGCAATCAAACATCACGAGCATTACAGTTCTACGGGAGAAACCACCTTTTTCCAGAGCAGCCAACAGTTCTTCAACAGGTGTCTAATTACAGTGATGAGACATTTTCCGGGGACAAGGCAGCTCCTCATAACGACTTGACATTTCCCACCCCAGCCCCAGCCCCTCCCAACCCAGCCCCCCTCCCCTCCCCTCCCCTCCCCTCACCGCCTAGCAGGCAGAATAGAGGTAGTTTACCTCAGCCTCAGCCTCTGCCTCTGTGTGCCCATGGAAACCCTTCATCCCTCTCTCCCTCTCTCCCTCTCTCCCTCTCTCCCTCTCTCCCTCTTCCTTCCCTCTGGCAGTGCTGCTGTCTCTGGAGCTCTTTCCCTGCCACATCCAGTTTACAGACAGTCGCTACAACAGGGCTGGAGTGTTTCAATATGTCACACATGGAATCTCGGGCTTGATCTTCCTTTTCAGAAGCAGATTGCTTTCAGTCGGCCCACACACTTCTGTCGCCTGCCGTCACCGAGAAGCGTGCATGCATGTGTGTCTCACGACACAAGATGGGGTGGATGAGAGTGAGAGAGAGAGTGAGAGAGAGAGCGAGAGATACAGAGAGAGAGAGAGAGAGAGTAATATATAAAAGGCTTGACTGACAGAGTTGGTTGTGCGTAGAAAAGCCGGATGAGGGATAAACATGCAAAAGATAGATATCTTCCTCCCCTCTTCCTCTCCATTTTTTTTTGCCTGGGACTCTTTTCAACAAACACTGCACATCTCCCAAACTAAAGCCCAGAACCGCTCACACAGCAGTAATCACTCATTTTCTTCTGCCAACTCTTTCATGAGCTTATTCTCTGTTTCATCCCTTTCTCTCTAACACTCTCCTTCTCTCTCTCTCTCTCTCTCTCTCTCTGCCTTTCTCTCCATAGCAGGTAGCCATCTGGGTATAATTCATCTAAGGGTTGTGCTGTAGCCATTGAAGGAAGCAGAGCAAGTGTGGTGTGGATGGATGAGGGACATTATTCTTGCGAGAAGCGCTGAAGAATGCAAGCAGGGGAAGGCGCACTGGTGAAGCACTAAAATGGCCAGAAGGCACAGTGCACACTGACTCATTGGCCAACTCAAAACCCCATCAAATATACACATTTGACTTGATACCACTTTAATGCACCGCAGAGTTGAAATCATTTGCTGTTATGACAATGTAATGGACTTTTTTTCTTTTGGGAAATGGTATAATTTATTATTTTAATAAAAGCTGCAGCTGTTACGATATTCACCCAGAATTGAAAACGAAGAAAAAAGAAATACAAAAGGGAGAAGGTCTTGCTTTAATTAGAGGGCTATGGTGAAATAACCCGTACGGCCCTGTGAAATGCCAGGGTGGGCTGTGCTGCGCTGCTGGGCTTGGCTCAGACGCCAGTGCCAGTGAGATAAACAAAGCAGCGAAGCCGCATCTGCCCTCTGCCTCTCCGCATGCACGGCTTTACCATTCCAACGCCTCTGCCACCCTAGCCCCTCTTTATGAGCTCTGGGCTAATCCTGACTGGTGGCTCTGCCCTGGAGACATGAAGCATGAACACACACTATACTGGTGTAGGTGTGTGCGTGTGCGAAGGAGCCCTGGGAGACCAGGACAAGCTATTCATCTCCATTCTGATTACTTTTCTCTCTTCCATACTGTATCTCTTTCCAGGATCCTCCTTTTTTCAGGATGTGCTGCTCTGTTGTTCTGAGAGCAGCGGCATACAGTAGGTGCCATGGTGGCGTGACTGCATTTGCTTTGGAGGCACCTGAGTGGTGTGTGTGAGTGTGTGTGCTCAGCCTCCAGGAGAACTGCCATTTGACATGCGGCACCACAACAACAGAGAGAGAGAAGGCCTGCACTGCACTGCATTATTCTGCTGGAGGGGGTGTGAGAGCGGGGACTGGTTGGATGGGTGGCAGCGGGAGGTGGAGGAGGTGGTGGTGGTGGCAGCGGGTGAGGGGGGGAGGCTGGTGGTGGTGGTGGTGGAGTGTCTGGAATAGTGCTGGTAGTGGTGGTGACATGGAGTGTGCGTGTGTGTGTGTGTGTGTGTGTGTGTGTGTGTGTGTGTGCGTGTGTGTGTGTGTGTGTGTGTGTGCGTGTGTGTGTGTGTGCCTGCGTGCACAACTCTTTAGAAGTCTGGATCCTTTCATGCCTGACTGTCACTCAGTGGCAAGCTACCGCCCCAGCCACTGAAGCAGCATGCAGGAGAAGTTTTCCCTCCCTGCCTCCTTCCCTCCTTCCCTTCTTCCCTCCCTCCGCCGGTGCCGTCACACGCCCAGAGCGCCCGGGAGATCTTTTAATCAAAAGCAACTTTAGAGAGGGCCTGCGAGAACACTTCCATCGCTGAGGGTGGCACCGCATCTCAGAGAGAGAGAGAGAGAGAGAGAGAGAGAGAGAGAGATGGCGACAACAAGATGGAGAGAGCAAAAGAGGGTAAAGGAGAAGACAATGAAACACACAAAGAGAAAGGGAAAAGAAGAGAGTGTGAGTGAATGAGAGGTGAAATCAAATAGAGAGAGAGAGAGGGAGAGAGAGAATGCATTTGTGCTAACTATAATCCTGTCTACAATCTCAGAGCTCCTGGCTCTTGCAGTGACAAGAGACTAATTTATTTAGAAACGAAAGGGGGAATGGACCAAGACAAATGCACCGTGGGGCCCTTGGGGTGTGTGTGTGTGTGTGTGTGTGTGTGTGTGTGTGTGTGTGTATGTAGGGGGGAGTGGAGGGGGGCAGACCCACCCTATGGACGCCCCAGCTGACTGATGATGCCTCTCAATAATTAACTTCATAAAGGGGCCCTCCCAGCTACCCAGGTGCATTAAAAACAGGCCACACAAATCGCCCGTATTGGATTAGGTCGGCCAGCGACATTCATCATGCAGCTCCTGTGAGCGCCATCTGATCGATTTAAGTCCGGGAAAAAGAGGTGTTCACTTGCTGCTGAAAGTCAGCAAAAGAGGGCAGAGGATTCAACCTTTCATCCGATTGGACAGACCCCAGTCTCCTCAGTTGGCCAGTCTGTGCTGCTGTAGGCCATGCCGCATTAGGACACGCTTGTCAGATGGTTTGTTTTTCCGGCTGTCCATACCCACTGTCCCCAGAGCTCATTTGGAATGCACCATTCCGAGCACTGCAACAACAGCAACACGGCATTCCCACATGGCTGAGAGCTAGAACTAATACATACAGTATCACACAACTTTATGGAATTGTCTGAACTGACAAACACCAGAGTCCTGTGGCTTGTTACACTGATGGGTTGGACACAAGCATTCGCTATGGACACACTGGTGTCAGTCATGGGCTGGGAACAGCGTTCCTAGTCGTCGCATGGACAGCAGTGCAGTAGGACGCTAAGGGTGGCTTCTGCTGGCCACAGGTTGCATGTCTCTGGGTTCCCAAGCCTTTCCTTCTCCTCCCCTCCGCCAGGAGCCTCAGGCCACATTCCAAATCCACATCTCAGCGCGATGGTGGGATGCCATGGAAACCAGGCGTAGCCTTTCCAAAATCCAAGCAATAGAAATAAGAAATGGGGTGTTGCAGCCCTGCTGTACTGTACGTGCATAGCTCCTGCTCTGACACGAGCTGCCAGAGGCGCTAGCGTGGGCCTGCATCACATGCGTGTGCGGCCAGGGCACAGAGATGATCACAGATATCGGCTAATGAAGGATGAAAAATTCAACAAGGTAGAGGAGGACACAAGGACAAAGCAATGTGAGCCCGGCTGGCCAACACAATTACGCCTCAAAATCCTGTCTACTTTGATCCGAAATGGCAACAGAAAGCACTTCACACCAATGGGGTAATTATCGCCGTCATGAAAATTTCATGCACACTAAAGGGGAGCCCAAGGTGGAACGGCTGACGGAAGATGACTTTCAGAGCCCTCAACGGTGTCCTCTCTCTCTCTCTCTCTCTCCCTATCTCTCTCTCACTCTCTCTCTCTCCCTATCTCTCCCCCATTCCCTCCTCCACCCCTGCCCCCCTTCCTCTTTCTCTTTTAAGTAAGACAGAAGTCACCTCTCCGCACACAAAGCCCATTTCCGCATGCTGCTGTGGTGACCACAAAAGGCCCTGCCACCCTCCTCCATGGGGTGGGTGCTGAGAACAAAGCGGTTCCGGTGGGTAAAGCTGGGCGCGGGCACGGGCACAGCCAGTGCCAGGCATGGCGGGGCAGGGCGATGGGAATCTCCGCTTGCGCTGTGCTTTGCTGCCAGCCAGACCGCCGGACCAATGATCCACACAGCCGCCTATTTCACGCTACATTGGCAGACCAAAAGAGCCACTTCAATTTTCAGCAAGACGGAGGAGGCGGAGTTGAAGGTGATGCTAAAGGGGTGGGCTGTTCGAGAAGTAATCAGAAACTATCAATCATCAAAGTTTAACCAGACGCACTCAAATATTGGATAGTCAAATTTCAGCTGTTTAGGTTAATGTCAGCATGGGCTCCTTCTTCAAATTAATTCCATCTGCGGCAGCAATATTCAATGAATAAATTGAAGGAAATGAGATAAAACAATAATTAAGGAAAGGGAGCATTCTTGTCATAAAAATATCCACATTGCCTGTGTCACTCCAATAATATTACAGTTCTATGCTTCCAAAAACAAAATCACAACAACCAGATAGTAGTTTCAGGAGGGCAACTAAAGAAAAGACGAGAGGTGGTTTCTAAGAGAACAATGAATTGAGTTGAGTTGAATTGGGGTCTGAAAAGTGACATGTTCTATGGATCAGCATCCCTTCACCTTAAAGGGGTATTGCTAATCTGTAGTCAACCCCTTGTAAAACATGAAAATACCCAGGATTTTTTCTCTATGTGTTAGCAATGCCAGGTTAACCCTAAGTATAGCCATATTTAACATAGCAATGGAAGTCTATGGTAACAAATAAAACATCATCAAATTTACTTATAAAGCACTTTACTGTAAATTAGTGCAAAACGGACATTTAATTCCTTCAAGTGGACACTTGTGGCTTGATGCTAATGGGACCATTTACTTCCAGTGATTGTGCTAAGATATGCTAATAATATCAATATAAATACTGAACACACTGACAGGAAAATTATATGCGCTTTCTTGACTAATACTTGGATATACTGCAAATTAGTGAATATTGAAAAAAGGAGGTCTGTTCCTTTAATAAACCAGCGATGACCTTCAGTAGCCCACAGCCCTGAGGTGGAGTTGAGAAACATTTGAGAAATCCTTCCAAATGAAAGCTCCATTTGGAGAGGAAGCCTGCCTAAGTGACAGCTCCAACATCACACACGTCGGAGGTAACTGGCATCTCAATGAACCAATATTCCTTCTGGATGAGGTAGTGCATCGATCATCAGACATTAAGTTCACATTAAATCCACATGGCATCAGATGAAGGGCCTCGTCCATTAAAATAATGTGCTGTCATCGAAACAAGCAAGCGCAAATTAACGTGTCTAGGACCCGTCATTATGAGATCCCTTGAATGAGGGGAGGGTCTGCAACCACACACTAATAATGCCCTTGAAAGAGCCCCGAGGGACGAATTAGTGCACCAGCATATGTCACAATGCAAATGAGCTGGTGAACCTGCCCTGATCAGGGACAGACCACGGCCGGGTCGGGGGCAGATCCGGCCCAGCACAGGCTCCTGGCGGGCCGGGGGAAACCCATCAGTTAACCCATTGTGCCTCAGGTGGACCGGAAAGAGCTGGGTGCTTGAGTGAAGCCAGGAAGCCAGTGAGTGAATGAGTGAGTGGGTGTGAGTAAGTGAAGGATTGTACTGTATGAGTGAGTGAGTGGGTGAATAAATGAGTGAGGGAGGAAGTGAGTGAGTGATTGAATGAATGAGTGAGTGAGTGAGGGAGGGAGGGAAGGAGGGACAGACAGAGAGAGGGAGGGAGTGATGATGCAAACCCCTCAGTCTTTCACTAATTACTTCACGTGTGCCATACACACAAGCAGGCCATTCAAAGATAATCAATTCTGGGAGTCAATAACAAAATCTTGCAATTTTACCCTGGTATTGATCCATGCTTTTAGCACTCAGTAAATGATGACTTTAGTGATAGATTTTGTCAGAAGGAGGGAGCTGCAAAAAATGAAGTGATTCTGAATTCAACTCTGTCAGCAGATGCTTTTTTTACCACAAGCTTCTATTGTCCTATAAAAATAGTAGGGTATGTCCATGGCCTTAACAAGTACACGTCCAAACAACTCAGCAGCTAATTTGTAAACTCCTGCCATGAAACAGCAAATCCTTCAAAAGTGCTATAATTTAATGGCCCTCACTGCGTCTCAATAACCTCTTCACTCACAAACACACGACGTGACGCGATCCTGACACTCCCGTAAAAGCAAACAAAGAAACAAATAAATACAGTATGTGGGCTCTCATATGCGACTACTGCTGCTTGATGCGTCCTCCCACACAGATCAACTCTGATCCTGCACAAGGCAGCTCATTTAATCACAGTGATGGTCGAGCGAATGTGAAGTACCCCCCGCCCAACCCCAAAATCCAAATCAAAGTGTCTGGGGGATTGTTTTCAAAGCGGTGCGCTGTGCCAGTTTATACAGCTAAGCTGATTGCACTGCTCCTGCCGCAGCCACAGCACAATTAAGAAAGTGACATCACATTCAATAGCATAGTAATGGGCTTGGCTGCCGACATGATTGCTTCATATTAGCCCTGTGCCGGCTGCTCTCTCTCCTCTCTGCTGGGCCGCAGGACCGCGCCGACGTGTGTGTGTGTGTGGGGGACGGGCTCCCTGGACGCTACTTGCCCACCAAACGGGGGACGGGCACCGCGCCTGGTGCCAGTGCCTCCCATGGCGGCCCGGAGAGGGCAGCTGTTTTCTCTTTAGGTGCCCGCACCAACGTGTTGTGTGTTTGCACAGCCCCTGGCCAATCCCCTCGCTCTCCTCTCCTCTGGCCGGCGTGGGCTGGCTACCAGCGTCCGAGGCGAGGCAGCACAGCACACTGATGCGATGTATGCACCCCTGCTTTTCATCATGATGCAATATTGTGTCAAAGCCCTGGCAGGGCCGAGCAGCTCTGTAATTACAGGGCTGGCCTCTAGCCAAGGCGCCTTAAGCACAACTATCACTCAGTCAGTCGCTCCCTTTTCCACATGGCTGCTCCACGCCGCTCCATCTCCAGCACCGAGGCCTCCACCACCAGCGGCTCCCTCCCAGGGACACACCCACTGCCGCGCCACCAGGAGAGAGGGCTGCAGGCTCACCAGACACTGGCCTTCCTTCCACCTCACACATTAACAGCGCTGGGGCCGCGGGAAGCACCAGCCGCAGGGATCACAGGGCGCTCTGCACCGATGCCAACCAGCCAGGCCGCATAGCTGCTCATTACAGTGGCGAACAGTGAATGCGTTACTCGCAGCCAGAGAGCACAAATCTTCAAATCCATCACCATCCACGCCGCTCCTTCCCAAGATTCCAAATTTAGTCCCGCAGAATACTGGCCCCCCGCACCACCACCACCACCACCACCAAGCTCACCAGCCCAGCTCCCCCCACCCCAGCACTCTGCTAATCAAGCCCAACATGAATAGCCGGGGCCACGCGACAGAGCTGCTCGCACTGATAGGAGAGGCAAAGGAAGCTCATCATTAATGCCTAGCTATCCTATCCATTTCCAGATTTACCTCGGCTATCCCGCTCACTTTTCAATTACGGGGCCTGCTGATGAAATCAAATGCCATTTTCAAACTGTCGCCCATTTGTGGAGGTAGTTGGAAAGGTGAGTCATTAAGTATGGCGAGGCCGAGAGCAGGGAGGCAGGGAGAGCGGGAGAGAGGGGGGCCCTGATGGGGAATGAAAGACACTTCAGTGATAATGGGGGAGAGAGAGAGAGAGGATCACGCGTCGTCTGTCTCTGCCTGGGTGAGCTGCTAATTAGAAAAAGGCAATGAAGAACAACCGTGGCAAGATTAAAGAACGGCTCGGGAACAGGCATTAATTGCACATCGCTAACAAGGCAGAGAGCAGGAGAGGAGGACAAGAGGATGGAAAGGGGGAAAGAAAGAAGCAAAATGAAAAAGGGGAGTTTCTGGGGCGTAACAAAAAGCCAACACCCCAATGGCCTGCTCTCTGTACCCCATCTCATCTGTGTCACTGGCTCCTCTTCCTCCTCCATGCAAACAGCCCTTATGTTACACACCTCGTGTGCCCCGGGGGGTTGAGGGAGGGGGGTGGGTTGAGGGAGAGGCATGTGAGGTAATAATTACCCAGCTCAGGGGCCCAGGGCCCACACTGGCCCAGGCTGGAGGGGAGCAGCGTTGGGGCCCTGGCCCTGTGGAACCCTCCCTAACGAAAGGCCCAGGGCTTCTTTAAGAAGCCAAAGAGGTGGGCCATTAAAGTTCACTTACACTCGGCTGCTGGGGATGATCTTGTAGCCGTCCCTGAACCACGTCACCTGAGGCCGCGGGTAGCAGCTGACCGCTGGGGAGTTGAGCACGGCAGCACGGCCCTGGGTCACCGACTTTCTCTGCTCTGCCTCGGCGAAGTTGCCCATGTCTGGAGAGGGGACGTAGAGAAAGAGGGAAGGGAGAGAGAGAGAGAGAAAGGAGAGATAAGCTGAGGTTAACTGGAGGAGCTGGAGCTAAAATAGACAGTGATAAAAACAGATGTTGAGGATTTTTCCCTTTCGGTTTTCTCTTTCAGATATACCCCCCACCCCCCACCCCCCCCCCCCAACTCAACTGCAC
>JASCQY010000001.1:5362340-5372647 GCA_030264315.1 Sardinella tawilis
TGGCTGCACTGACCAATTAGGCCTAAAGGCGTGATTGAATTGGGCTTCAGCGAATTACCACGCAAGGGGCGTGTCCCCCCTTAGTGAGATGTCGAGCGAATCGACCGAAAGAGAACGTCTCTCTCTGGAACGGGCCTCAGATAGTAGGGCAGCGCAAGCCATCTGAATTCATGCTAAACAGCTCATTGGGGGTAGAGAAAAAAGCCTCACAGTGATCAAATCGACCGCTTTGTTGATCATTATCACAGAGGAAAGGATCAAGATGGCCACTGAAGAAAGCATGCACTCTTCCACTCCTTACATCAGATTTTTTTTCCATAGTGGATTGAAATATTATATTTAACATTAATAATCTATAATAGGCCAATGATGCTATTTGACAAGTATTTCAAGGAGAGATTTTGCCTGCCATTTTTCCTTTATAAACATCTAAGGAGAGCTGAATGACAGATGTATCCCTCCGAGACTAAGGCGCTGAGTCTTAAGCTTTCCTCTCTTTTTCTCACATCCTCTCTCTCTCTCTCTCTCAGGAAGAAAACAGAGCACAGACAATGTGTTTCTTTTCCTGTTGATTTGACATTAAAGTCCATTGGATACTGATTGGAGTATTTATCAACACAAGTGCGTTCCAAAAGCAGAGGTTAGTGGCTGTTCAGCAAAAGCAGCATTTTCAGTCAAACATCACTTGTGCTACAGTATAAACACACAATGGATGGCAGTAGTGCAAGCATAAACAACAGTGTCTTTTGGATGCACTTGTGTGTGAAGGTCCCTGTATCTGACAGTCCATCTAATTCCACTTCATGTCTTCATGAAAAAGGAACACTGGATGCAGACGGAGCGGCTCAGAGTCTCTTCTATTCAGATTGCTCTTACAGTTCAGGGACTCATTGAGAGACAGTGCACCAAGGCTGGTGTCCTTGCTGGCAAGAGCCCAGAACTCTGACTGATCACAAAGGGCTTTTCTTCCCCCTTTTTAAAGAAACACCATTCCTGTGTCAACTGTTGTGTCTGCGATAGAAAGCTCAACATTGACATCCATGAGGCAACACCTAGCAGTCCACCTTGTCTAAACATGCTTTTCAAGCGAGGCTTCAGTACCAATGCAGTTTTCATCAGGCCCTGTTCTTTTCTATGCTTTGACAACTTGATTCAAGTGTTCTCGCATTGTTCTTTTCATCCCACTTTGATGGTGTGAAGATCTGGAGGGGAATACATTTTTAATTCAACGTCCCTGCCCTGAAATCCCACTCTTGCTGCTCTAAAGAAATGTGCTCACAGCTCTGAAGAATTTTTCATAAATTTTAAAGGCAATGCAATGTTTTATGGTCTGTTGTACTGCTTCTAATCTATGTTCTCTTACAGATGGGACACACCATGTTTTCAGAAAAACTTTAGGTTTGGTTTAAAAACCCTCATGGACACGTTGTACTGTAAGAGCTGTCATGAATACAGAGAGCAGCAGTGTCACAGGTTTAGCTAAGGCATAAAAAATGCATCCTGCACTCACAACCTTATTGTCTGAAGATGAGAACCTGTGCTTGGGCTGCAATAAAAGGGACAGATTTCCATGCCTGCATCTTCTGCTCCAATGACTTCTTTCCTTTCATACTGTATGCAGCTAGCAATGCAATCTTGAATGCCAACAAGGCCTCTGATATTCTTCTTCCCACCTCATCAAATCAAATATACACCAAATACCACAAAGCACAGAAGCTGAAGCTTTGGCTCAAAGCAAATTTTAAAGCAAAATTCAACTATAGTTCCTGATACTCCTGGTGTGCAGGCTATAGGCTCTTCCTCCTCCTCCTCTTCCTAATATGAGTGATGATGAGGATGATTATCATGATGATGACGGCTACACATCGCATAGGCCTATACAATAGCTAGCAGAGGGTTTGGGTTTTTATCCAGGCTACACAACAACCTACTTGCCAAAAGTCTCTGACCCAACCATGTGTTTGTTCAAGCTGGAGCTGGAGACGTGAATGAGCACAGTACAAAACAGCTAGGCCAACTTGGAAGAGACCTATGCCCCCAAAACTGTTTGTTTGAGCTACAGTAGATCTATCGCATATGCGCAAAAAAGATCCATTCAGCAAAAAACAAGGTCTTGCATTCAGAACTCAGAACTCCTTCCCATCCGTATCACAAAATAACTAAAAGAAGGATCAAACTGTGTTTTAACAAATATGGGAACATAAAAAAGGAACAAGGAACATTTGCCAAAATGGAATAATTATCCCACAGCTTAGTGAATACTGCCAGCAAGGGGTGAGGAGATTTCTTTCCCTGCCCGTCCTTTAGCTTCTAGGCTTGTAGCTGTTCAGACAGATGTGCTTTTACAATTTTTATACAATTTGGGAAGAATTTGACACAAGTCAAAGATGACACTCTGAGGTGTTACAGGCAATAGACACATTAGAGATTGTAAACCTGTAGAGAAATGTACTTTTATGGACACCAGAAAATTTCAGAGCTTCCCCAAACCCACCCATTTTTCTAACTTACACCAATGCCTAAATCTCACCAATACATACTGTATGGATTTGTTTGCAAACCAAAGAATTGGAATCAGCATTCCTGCATTGGCATCTAGCATGAAACCTTGTTAGAGGTAAGTCCTGACTTTGTATACACTCACTGTAATGTACATGCCAGTAGTTTACATACAGTTATATCTCTACAGTTCAATGCATTTGGACATTTGGGCATCTCTTGAGAAGCCAGCCCTGTGTGTCTCAACACGTCCTCCTCAATTATGGTGTTTTGTCCTCCAACGAGAAGCGCAGCTACGCCCTCCTCCTTGCACAATCCTTCCGACTTCAGAGAGACCCTTCCCATCTGTCTGATGGTGGCCCCTGAGCAGCGCGGGCAGATGTCTGTTAGACAGGTACCGCACAGGCGCTGCCTGTCTCCTCCACCTCCCCTCCTCCGCCAGGTGCGCTCAATGGAGCCTTCACTTTCCATTTGTCCCCCCACCCCCACCAGCACCACCACCCCTGCCGCCACATGGCCCACGCAGACGACTCAGAGCCTCATCTGCATCCAAAGTTCTCCTTCCACTTTAGTTTTCTTTCCTTCTTAAAAGTCACTGGCTGTGTCGCCAGTTAGAGCACTAGACTTGTTAGTACACCAAAGCAGGTGGGTGAGAGAGGGGCTGGAAATTCAATTTGTTAGGATTATTATTGAAGATGAAATGTTCCGACAGGAGACGTCGTGGGCTCAAAGTGGATGGAACAGGGCTGTTCCCGGCCCTGATGGGCTTCTCTCGTAAAACCTGCCCCCTTCCTCCTTTTTCATTAGCCAGCCACCCCCACCCCCACCCCCCTTTACTTCCTATTAGAAAACAGCCTATTGCCGAAAACTGTAGCAGGGAGGTGCAGCGAGCCACTGTCACAAAGGCATGTTGACCAGACGCTGAGATTCCCCAGTGAGGCTGTAAACACGTTTAATCAGTCAGGTCACATTCTATTTCCTGTAGGCTACAGACATTTTGTAAATATGTCTGGGAAAAAAGAACATTTCATTCCGCCTTTTCATGTAGGTCATACTCAAGGCAGATGCACACACTAGCAAAAAAGGAAGATTATCTCCATCAACAAACCTACAGAAATCAGGTCAGAGCCAAGAGTTTGTCACAAGATGTGTTAAGGGCAGACAGACAGAGGATGAGCCTTTCCTGTGATGATATCTTCCCTGTAATCTATAAAAAATGTGGGGGTACTTTTGGACTCTTACTGTAACTCAATTACCTCTAAAAAGGACTCCGGTGAGCACTAGCCTGCTTTTTATCTGTCAGTCAGTCTGGCAGTATGGAGCCACACACACACACACACACACGCACACACACACACACACACACACACACACACACACACACACACACACACACACACACACGCACACACACACACAATCCGAGTGGGCAAAACTTGTGTGCTAGCATTCAGTGGGCTCACACTATGAATCAGAAATGCGGGTGGGACTTTGAACTAAAGTGCCCAGTTATAATACCTCATCAAAACATGAGGAGAACACAAATCTAAAAAAGCTGCATTGCTGGTGGCACTTGCTGTGCTCCATCAAACAGGCTGGGCAGCCGCGCATGCAAGGAGCTCCCATGTCACTCCGCCCAATAAACATCCCCAGCTTCTACAAGGAGGAAATGATCCTAATCTAGGACTCAGCTGCCAGGATGGACAGAGATATGTACAGAGATATGTACTCCTCACAGCCTTCCACAGAACATGTGCATGCTAGAATTGCATGTTGTCTTTCCAATCCACTTAGAAACTGAATGGAAGGTGCAAAAAAAAAAAAAAAAAATACTCCTCAGAACTGTGCTGTAATTTCAGGCTATCTGCCGGGAGGTCTCCTCTCATAACCCACTACAGCCTTGAATCTCTTGTAATCACTATCGTCAGTGTCAGTGAGCCATTTGCTCGTGCCGTTCAACTGCTAGTTGGCTAAGCATTCATCTACCACTCTGCCTTGAGATCTTGCTATTGTGGCTGCCCAGATCAAAAAGGCTCTATGTTGCGATTCCCTTACTTGTGATGGGAAATATAAAACACCTCGTGGCTGCATTTTGATGTGACATGAAAAGGAGAATACCAATTAGTTGGTCCTATGTTAAAAGATTTCACTCATGTTGAGAGCAACTGTGTAATTATTTATTGAGGATATCAATTATGGCATTTAACTGTTTTGTCATACCCAAATGAACAAAGAGTATTCACAGCCTGAAACACATGAAAACAATGCAGCTGTGCAGATTACTGCACAAAAGAGACATTTGGTGATTCAGGCCCAGCCCAGAATTAGAACGAGTTTGCCGTGGCAGAGCTCTCTCAATACAAATGGAGTTCTAGAGAATTCCCCAACCAGCACTTCATTACTACAGCTCTTTTTTTGCCCTCAAAAAGCAGAGATGAGGAGAGCCCTAATCTACCCCATCTTAATTCAGCCCATGGTCTTGCATGCTGAGTAGGGGGGGCCGCGTGGGTGGGTGTTCTGAAAACCTGATGGCAGAGAATCATCATTCCTTCCCCTGACATCCTCTTGACAGCCCAGACAGGGGGCAATCAAGCCTGTCTTCACTGCGCTGGACCCAGGGGTTGGAGACACCCACTTAAGTAGCACAGAAGATGGACAGAGGCAAGCCCTGGTGTGGCCAGCCCAGAAAGGCAGCCTGACTGAAGGGCACCCACAACTCAGTGCGTGGGCTGGCAGGCCCATGCTTTCTCAAGAGCAGGGCTGTAATTATTTGGGTTACACTTGAGCGGCTCAGAGGAGGAGAATCACAATTCTTACAAGTGAAGAGCCTTGGCCAGCCCAGGACTAGAGCCCGATGAGGGACAAGAGGCACACCTCAGCTGCTTAATTGCACTTTACTGCCACACACTGTATATGCAAGGATGATTCAGTCTTGCAGGCTGATGCAAGTGTGAATAACATTTCAGTAAGACTATCTACCAAATCAATATAACACAAGATAGCACAGCACACTCTCAAAACGACATTTCAGAATGTTATGATAATTGGACAAAAAAAATGGACACCATGAAATCGTATTGCGCATTATATTAGATTATTCAGATGAATAACATTTTGTGCTCAGTGACTGCTAATAAATACCTCCATAACTCCTCACAGCCATCGCAACATAAAATTACCCTAATCTGGCCTTGGCTTCAGGAAACAAAAACATTGAGGGTGGCGCACAAGATTATTCAGTGTCCCTACCACACTGGAGACCCAGCTCTGCTGTTATTAACATACAGTACTGGAGGCCAGACAAATCTGTCCTGAATACCATTTGGTGTAGGCTAGTGTTTCATGGCAACTCTCTCAGGCTGGCCTCACCAACAACTGCTGAGCAATGTGGTGAGTTCCAAAGCTGACAGTCTGCTGTGCCTGTTCTGACCCGCTGCATGAAAGACACCTTCACCCTGTACTTGCTGCCTATAGGTCTAAATGTACGCATCGTTGGGAGACTACGTGCTGGTTGTAAATTGTGAGTGCAGCTCTCCACAGGATGTGCAGTAGTCCTGTCACCCGGCGATTGACAGCTCATCAGTACTATCCATAAGTCATATCTCTGGGTGCCTGCCACAGTGTACCGAAGCCCTCCGAGAGAGGATGTCAGGGACTAAATTAGCAGTGATTATAAGAAGGTGTCTGACAGAGTACTTTTATGCCCCGTGGATCATCGGAACAGGGCACGGCCATCGCTTCTCCAATGAAATGGACGCTTTCATTACTTAAGAAGGGAGCACGCAGCCTCCCGTCACTCCTCCAGGGCTGTCCCAGCCCATTTCATCCTTTAAAAGAATCATTAGGGGCCAGTAAAACTGAATTAAGCGCCCATCAATCACTAGCGGGGGGAGCGATTCGGACTGGTGTGCTTTCAGCCCAGGCCATTATGTGGCCGATCGCACCGAGGGCTCTGTGTGCTGCACTGACAGAAGGTGAAGGTTATTTAGTTATGGATATGCGCTTGTCTGCGGCGGGGATGCCAGTAAAGGAGTCCCTTAATGCCTGTCGCCCGCTAAGCTGGGAGAAAAGCGAGAGCACATCACTTTTGACTAAGAGGTAACCGAGCCAATACTCTCCCCCGCATTTCGCTGAGCGACACTGCGTTAATGTTCTCCCATGGCCCGGAGACTGTATTTATGACTGCATGCAAAAGAGCGTTCAAATTTATGTTGCTTGAAGGTGAGAATGAGGACTGCTGTCAAAAACAAGAGAAAATATATGCATAGTTTTTTTTTTCCTGCAGGAAACAGCACTGTTCAGCACAGACTCATTTTGTGAAGAGCCTCGTGCAAAGGAGAGGCATAAATCAATCTTCCTTAGGAAAATAGTACACATAAAGTAAGCTGCCCAACCCTTATTGTACAGTTAAAAAGCATTTAAGGAGTTTGGAAGGCAGAGGGAGAGAGAGGAGCGTTTGGGGCCCTGGCATCGGTGTCTGATGATTTGAATAGCTCTTCTCCTAATAAGGACTTGTGCTTGTCCTCTGGTGCTCACAGGGGTCTCCACTTGGGGCTCAGCGCCGCGGAGCAGCAGGAAGGAGAAGACATGCCTGATACAGCAGCAGCAGCAGAAGCAGCACCTCAGAGACATTGGCTCAGGCTGACTGGCTTGAGTTAATATCCTGCTGAGTAGATGGGTGCTGGGTGCTCCATAAATTGCCCTGGGTAAATCCATCCACTTAGACAATGCATGGCAGGAGGAAAAAGTCAACTGGAATTTTGAGCATTAAAGGGATCTGAGCCGCTAAGCTGACGGCGGCACATGGTGCTGGTGCTCCACCACCACCACCACCGCCACCACCACCACCACCACCACCACCACCACCACCACCGCAACAGCAGCAGCAGCAGCCGGCGTGAGGCTTCTCCATCCCTCTCAGGGGAGCACACAACTTCAGAAGGTTCCTTCAGATGACAGACTAACAATGAGCGCCGCACACACCGCCGGTGAGACAGAGAGAGAATGTGTGTGTGTGTGCTTGTGTTTGCGAGCCGTGTGTGTTTGTGCACGAAAGAAACAGACAGGTGCAGAGAGGGGAAGAGAATGTGAGAGAATGACAGAGAGAGGGAAGAGCAATAGATGAAGGCTGCAGCCTAAGGAATGTGAATTGTATATTAGAAAGACAGAGAAAGAGAGCGATAGAGATAGTCAGATGGAGAGAGACAAAGACAGAGAGATAGAGAGAGAGCGAAAGAGTGAGAGAGAAAGCAACAGAGATCATGCACACAAGTCAGCGATAAGGAAGGATTCCTGCTGTGCCCTTTTGGCCGTGAGGTAGGAGCCGCTCCTGTGACGCAGTGGTTGGGTAATGAGTGTGCTGGAACAGGCCGAGTCCACAGAGTGGGGGAGCGGGTCAGGGCCTAGAGCCACAACCACAGCTCTCTCTCCAGCCTGCAGCGCTGAGGAGACCCAGGGCAGGCCAGAGCACAACCTGCACACACCATAATCTCACTGACCACAGAGACATGAGCTACTCCACAGAGCCGTCTCCCTCTGCTGTGTGTGTGTGTGCGTGTGTGTGTGTGTGACAGCCACTCAATTCTCAGGGGAAAACAGCATTACAGCACGAAGCCTATGTGTCGGAGGAGGGCCATGAAGAAATGGAAAAGCAGACATTGAGAAAAAGAGAGGAGGAGGAGGAGGAGGAGGAGGAGGAGGAGGATGGGCTCATATCTCATTCTTTCACAAATCCAGGCCTATTTGTTCCACAGGATCTTGGAACGTCGCAAGGAAATTGCCTCGGACGACGACGTCTTTTCAAATAGCCAGGGAATAAGGGAGATGTATTCAGAGTGATCTATTCTATCTAAGATCCAGAAATTCATTTCAGCTTTTTCTCCTCCCCTCCTCTTATATGTGCCAGCCTGCTCGATCTGTAAATGGAGGAGTGAGATTGGCAACTTGGCTGCATATTATAGCCCATTATGGAAGTGCACACTGAGCTTTAGGAAAGCCCACAAGAGTAGACAAAAGCTTTTTCATCTCATCATCACTTCCACTACATGGCATAAATATAGAGCAGGACAGATCTCCGTTCATGAGCAAGCTGCTACTGCGTGCTGTGTAATAATAATAATATCTAGCCTGCGCAAAGATTTGAGATGAGGATTTCAAACTCGTCGTTTCCCTTGCTGACTCTTTCGCTCTCCCCGAGAGTTACATGACTTCACCACAGCGCTGGTGTCACCTTCTAACGCATCAGCCGCACGGCGGCAGACAACCACCCTCGGATGCGTTGACCCAGCTGATCCGAGCGCTCCTGCGAGTGGCGTGAAGGAAAAGGTTATCCGTCTGCGGGGCCTGGGACACGTCTGAGGTGGGGGAATTTCAGTTTCCCGCTCCTCGCTGTCAATCAGCATGCACCAGAGCAGCTCGCTCTCCCCATTTCCTCACAAGCCTCGCTGATTTCTTTAGGTGGAAAAACAGATTCTAAGAAACACAGGGGACGCTGAATAAAAAAAAAAAGAATCACCTTGACTTTGGATTTCTATTTAGAAACAAAATGTTTCCCGTGTCTTCTATGGCTATGCCGCTCTCTATCGAGTCTTCCAACATCATTTAGTATTCAGACATATGCACTGCTGAGATGGAAAAGGGGGGGGGGGGGGAATAACAGACGAAATGGAAGACGGTAGCAGGAAAATGTTAGCATTCATCTTTAAACATGACTGACAGTAGTCAAGGGAATATCTGTGCCATCTGGTGATGTGACTCCAGTATTCTCACTGACACCTCAGTACCTCAGCATCAGTACGTGGGAAACTCCAAGCCGAGTGCACAGTGGACAAATGAATGCGAGGAGATTCATTAACCTCCAAACCCAGGGACACATTGGAATATTACTGTATGTTATTCCGCTGTCACAGGAAATTGAAAAAGTATCTGGAGGGAAACAAACTAAAAAAAAGGAAAGGATGGAGATGCTTGCTTAGGTTCATCTTGAGAGGCACCATTAGGGCCGTCTGACAGGAGGGCAAACACTGTTAGCAGCATTTAACCTCAGTGCTTGTGCTCTAGTAAAGTCTCTGGCCGGCGTGGTTTGGAGGCAAAGCCTGCAATTGCAGAGGCCCACGGATAGCTGAATGCTGGCCACCAGCAGCTGTCGCTTGGCTCTGGGTCAACTCCAAGCTGTGGAGGAAGGCTGTGGAGGGACGTGAAGGACTTACAGCAAGCACACAAAGCCCCCACCTACCCCTGCCCACCCCCACCCCCGGCCTCTCTCCCATTAGCCAGCCGGCTGGTGGGCGTGAGCTGCGCTGAGCCGGGGCCCGAGTGGCTGTGTGGATGGATCCTTCTCCTCCTCCTCCGCCTCCCTGCCATCCTCTCCTCTCCTCTCCTCTCCTCTCCTCTCCTGACGCCCGCGCCCAGGACAGTAAATCCACAGCAAACAGCGGTTCACAGATTGCCTGCATGCTGTGGGAGAGGCGCTGCACCTGTGTCAGCGGTGACGAACAGCTGCGAGGGTCAGCCTCTAAATCATTCAGGAGGTGCTGCTGGCCCGGCCACGCCGCCACCATGGGACAACCAGCAGCCAACCACACACACACACACACACAGACAGACAGACAGGCAGGCAGGTAGGGTGAGATGGACCAGAGGAGAGGGGTGGAGGTGTGTGTGGAAGGGGGAGAGAGAGAGGGAGAGAGGGAGAGGGAGATGACCAGTGGAAAAGAGAGGGAAGAAGAGAGGAGAGGAGAGGCAGGAAAGACAAGGCGGACAGACAGCGGGGGGGGGGGGGGGGATGGAGCAGAGGAGAGAGAGGTGAA
>JASCQY010000001.1:5378551-5388895 GCA_030264315.1 Sardinella tawilis
GTATCCAGCAGCAAGGAATTGTTTAGCTTGTCTGAGAGGGCTGGTATAATTATGAGCTATGTTTACTCAGATTAGTGCAAAAATAAAACTTATTTCTGAACCTCACATTGTGTAGGAGGCTTTGACTCCACAAAGCTACAAAGGAACACCTGAAATGGAGTCTGTTTAGATCTGACAACTGCCATTGACTTACATTCAAGTGTACAGGAAAGGTTATGGATCTAGTGAGTGCCTGTAAGACAAGCTTTTCAATGGACAATTGTGCTCTGTGCTCACCATCAGTCCTCTTATTGCTCTGCTCTCTGAACAAAATTCCCTTCAACTCCAATGTCAAGTAAACTACACAAATCTCAACCAATTGGACACCCCCTCACCCCATTTCAGATCAATGTCCTTTCCTGGGCCAAGACACCCAAAAGTTCACTCCAGAGCAGGCATTGAGGCGTTGAGCCTTGCAGTGTTTTAAGCTACAGTAAGCTGCTATAGAGGGCCTGATTTGTATTCAGTCTATTACACAAAATACATTTCACTAAGGTGTACTATGCATTCTAATCTACAATGGCTTGCACAGGGTGTCAAACTCTAAAAAATGTCATGTAGTGGCAGAGCAAAATAGAGAGATTGTAGTGCTGTACCATACCGTACTTCCAAAAGTCACTAATCAGATATACATTAACAATGGGATCATTGTTGATGCTGATGTCGGCCAAAATACAAAATCTGACAATGCTGAATATTGCTATGCTTGTTATCTGGGTATTTCAAGCCCTGGACTAATTTTTACGGCCTCTCTTAAAGTGACATTTTAAGCTTTAATGTTTATTTTTATGGTTGTGTATCAACATCCTTACAGAATACCAACTGTTCATCATAGAAGCCCACATAAATTGGGTTGCTATACTATCCCAATGAAGTGAGAGAGAAAGACATGGGGTAGCATAGAGAGTAGCTGAACATGCTCCCATGTTAAGCTGATGGTTAGCTACAGTAGGAGTCATACAGTACAGTATGTTGTCTGAACATCCAGTACACATGTCAACTCCAGCTGGAGTCCATCTCCAGCATGGTTCCCCAGAAAACACGAGAATGCGGAGGAACACATGCAAGAAATCAAATTAATTACAATGTTCCCACACATTCCCACCCCCATCTTGTGTGGCAGCATGCTCAACAAAATTTTGGTTGTCCCCACCAAATCTCACTCCAAGGATTTTTTGGAAAAGTTGGCAGTGCAATGGTTACTGTATGTGAGTGCATTTCATTCGTTTTGCTCAACTTTGCTTTTAACATATACTTTTGGCAGCAAAAATCTCTCATAACTGACATGCAAAGCCTACAGAGGCACTATACTCAAGCCTTCTGTTTTCTCAGAAACTAAATCTGTACTGACATGGTTGATCAAAGGCTTCCATCCAAATGCTGGAAAAATATCTATGGAGAAAAAAAGCAAAAGGCAGTCAAACAGAAGGCTCATGACATTTCTACAAGGTTCACACGTGCAGAGGCAGGGATAAGTACGGATACTTGCCATTCCTCATTAGAGCAATGGGCTGAACGTGACCATGAAAAAACATACAGTCCTTTTAGTTCTTAATAGGGGGATACAGGGAAGATGCCAGCGGCAACCAGCTTTTCAGACACACATCAAAAAATGCCCCGAGGGACCAATCTCGTAAATAACCAGGGGCTGTGAACAAAAATGCAATTTCAACAAGCAAGGCCTCTGTGCAATAAGAGCATTTTGAGTGCTCATATCTGCGCTAAAGGCACACACACCAAACAAATCCAGTGAATCACAGGAGCTCGGCATGAGCAGGGTGGCTAAATCTCAATCCGCTAGATAGGATGCAAAACACTGAGTAAAAATAAAGCACACAGCATTTGTTTACAGTACATTAACATCCAGCACGCCTGTGCACTGGCGTATTTACTGGCTTTCTGAGGGGCCTCGGTGCCTGTTGTTTTCACAAGGAGCTTTACACGCTAAAGCTACAGTAATGTTGGAGGTCCTACTTGAAATAATGGGAGGTCCTTGAACGTGTCCCTTGATCCCATACTGCAATGTATCCAGCTGTCAACAGCAACATTACCCTCAATAATGTGCTTTGGGTGACTGGTTTTCTTCTTATCATGGATTTTAACAAGAATAACAACTAAAAGTCATTCATTTTATTAAAAGTCGATCATTTCATTTGAAAAAAAGTTGCTATATGCTGCATTTTTTCAAAGCAATATCACTGTAATAATGTTATCTCTTAATAATGGCTTGCACTTTTATAGATGAGCAGTCTAAAAGTGCACAGGTCAAGATTAAGGCTCCATGTACATTTTCTTTTAATCAGGAGTTGAAATGTTGTGCCATGCACAATAAACAATTTCAATCACCCACACCAGTGCACCCATTCGCGAGATTAGATTATGATTGGTTGGTCCCTGAGCTGAGGGCTGTTGACAGAAATGTGGTCCCCTGCAATAACTCACCAGCGCAGGGGGAAACAATCTGTCTCGGGAAGGGCCTGAGTTACACCTGCAGTATGCTCAGCCTCTAGAAGTCGGCCATGACAAATAAGAGACAAGACTATTCCTCCCTTCAGCCCTCCAGTAAATATGAGAGAGCCACAAGCGAGAGAGAGGGAAGAAAAGAAAGAAGAAAAGAAAGAGAGCGCCAAATCCTCTTGTTTTATCGGGGATGAGCTGCAGGAACAAGCCCACTGAAGGTGACTGGGCGTGTAGTACAGTGGATCTGATTCGGAGGGGACAAGTGATTGCATGGTGCAAAGATGTGAAAAATAATTGAAATACCCATTGAGACCCAAGCTCCACTGCTTCAGTGATTTTAGCTTGTGAGGGGTGTGTGTGTGTGTGTGTGTGTGTGTGTTTACATTTACTGGTTAAAACACACTGTGATGGGAAAACTGTCCTTCAGACATCCAAACATTTCCAAAGGTTACAAGAAAAAAAATAATGGTATTAAATTTCATTGCCAAAACTACAAAAACACTTTTACATTCCATGGCCTCCCAGTGCCTGCTGATATTTAGAAAAGATTGGGCTAACGTTGCCATTACAGTAATGGACAAGAGATAAGTGGCTGGACTGCAGAGTCTACACAGTCTTTTCAAATAAAATATGTTCAGTTTGAGGCTACCAAGTTGTGATCTTGTGAAAGAAGAATAAAAGAAAAGACAGGCAGATAAAGTTTATGAAGTCAAAGATTACAATCAACGTACCGCTGCTAATTTCTCATATCCCTAAAATGCAAAAATGACATTTTTAATAAAGACTTAAGAGATTTTTCTCCAGTGTGTTTTTTTATCTACTGTAGTTGCAGAGAGAAAGAAACCCTGACAATGGTGGCCTGTCTGTGTACCGTAAGCAGCGCATTACAGAATGAATGCAGGCGAAAAAGCAATTTCCTCATCTGCACTTGAAGTCTCACCAGCCGTGCCGCACTCTCCCACGTACGGCATGTACAGAGCGTCTCCCAGTGAGCACAATGCCTAGCCATAGTCACAGCTGCAGTGATAGTGCATTTATGTTCAACATGTGCGCAGCCAACAGCAGCACTAATATCGCTAATAAAGCGATCCTTCGGATAAATAGCCCATATGAATTGCATTAGGGAAATGGGGGCTGGGGGGGGGTGGCTGGGAGTGGCCAAACAGGCAGGATATGTTCAGCTGAGATTGAGGGGGAGTAATACGCTTCCCTCAGACGATTCGTCTCATTATTCTATCCAGCTCAAATGGCATGGGGAATATGTGCACTGTCAGGTATTAAACATGACCTGTTATTTCTGGGGCCAGGAACACGGGACTATGCAGAATAATGGAGTGAATTTATAAGATTTTCATTGCAATGCTAAATAAGCTGTTATGGATATGATAGGCCGGCAATTTTCTTTCATCACAGGTGTATTCTGGTCTGTAATCACCCCCAGGGTTAGGGGAGAGAGAGAGATGTCAGATTAGTTATACTTGTGTCGGTTAAAAACTGATTACTTGATTGATTCCCGCTTGTAAAACTCAAATCACACATTTCATTCTCATGCCAGAGGTGCTGGTAAATGACAAGAGCAGCCCACCATGATTAGGCCCACACACAGGCGCTGTCCACTGGCAGAGCATACTAATTTCAAAGGGGGGCCTTACACTAGTGCACCACTAGTGTACCACATGAGCTCCAGTATGCAGCCAATGAGTAGTGATTACGGCTGCTGAAGATGATTTTGTTGCTCAGAGAGGGTCATCCATAAGAGCTGAAGTGAAGGGCTCTGCACACCGGCGCTGACATGAGTGTGCTGACCCTTTCTATCACTGGCCCACACACATGATCTCCAAAATTTGTAACAATTCTCCAATATTAACTGAAAACTGATTATGATGTAACATCATGATTACCGGTTGGCCTGGCTTAAGCAGCCTAATTACGAAGGAATTTGTGTATACAGAATTAAAGCAAAGTATTTTTTTACATTTGTAAATATATAGTAATTCTACACTGAAACAACCATCCTGAATTCTTTGTCATAAGAAATTTCCCATATTTTATACAAATTTCAGACATTGTATTTCTGCAAAATCAAGAGCACCTCCAGCGTTTTCAAAAGCCTGGCTGAAGGCTCAACCTCCTTGACTCCTTTCACCAGAGGTGTCTATTTGAATATCATCACTGAGACATTTTAATCTCCCACTGAAAATGAGTGCTCCCAAATGCCAGGGCGGTGGAGGAGAAATCCCACCTGGGCAGGAGGGGGGAGATTTGAGCTGTCAGCACCATAGCGCTGCTGCTGCTGCTGCTGCTGACGCTGGGGGTACAGTTGCCTGGGAGCCACACAGCTGGTGCTCCTCCTGCATCCACGGCCCGTCATCTTAGAATGAGATCCTTGGAGACAGGAGAGGGGATGCTGGGGAGGGTTTGGGCCACCTCCCCCAGGCAAAACAAGGATTGCTGGGAAGAGGCAGCACATGGCTGACTGACCCAAGCATGGGCAGGAGAGTCCATATGTCCAGGCACTTCAAAATATTCCACAACCATATGAGGAATGTCGGAATGAATGTGACTTTTGGCTGTATAATGTATAAAACAGGAATAAAGTTATCCTTCGTTGCAAGAAAACATAGACACAGAAGTACTGTAGATAGAAAGGTTGTTATATTATTCAGTTTGCCATACAGCCATCCTTTTATCCCTAAGATTTCTCAGAGATCTGGTGTGTACAGCATGTCTTGAAAATAAAAGGGATGGATTCAAGCTCGTCAACCATGTCAGTTCTTTGGTAGCTGCTGCTTTAAATCTTCCTCTTCATGGCTGTTAAAAAATGTAATCTTCAGGGAGGGCGATCAGATGGACCTTTGTATCAAAAAAGGAATATCAGGTCCTCTAGGACAGGAAAGTGAACTAAGTTGGTAGCTGAGATAGTTAGGAATCTAGGTTAGGAGCAGAGTGCAGATATTTTTTAATTTTCCTCAGGGCAGAAGAGGTGGAATGAGAATTAATTCCTGACCGCCTAGATATCACACTGGTCATTCATCGACAAGAGGCTTGTGTGCACTTTTCGCTTTGAGTTGTAGTTTCTGAGCCGTGTGTAAGTGTCTGGTTAGAGCAATGTCAGCCCCCAACTGGGTGCCTGTCAGATCACACTGCCGGTCTTAATTGAATACTATATTACCCCAGTTCTCCCCCATGGGGTGGCCCCATGACACCTGCGTTAGAGGAGGGCCCGACTGCCCGACCGCCCGACCCTCCTCTCCAGCCTCATTAATTACAACATCACATCCTTTCCCCTTCACTCGCCGACTGAGGGGGGCTCCACTGGCAGACGGCAGAGAGGCCAAACGAGAGGAAACATCACAGAGAACACTAAAGCTGGGAGCCCACTGGGGCCTTTCACACTCACCGGGAGGAAGGCAAGGCAATGATAAGAACATACCGGAAAAAAGGACAGCCGTGTGGGGGAGAGGCGGAGGGGAAAAAAAGAGAAATGTGTTGATTTCAGCAGTTTCCTGACAACTTTCCCCCCTCTTTTTCCACTCTCCCTTGCTCTGTCCTTGCTACATTCATGGGTTTTGACCATGAGAAGCAGAAGAAAGCCAGGAAGGAAATGTTCCGAAAAACCCAGGCTGTGGCTGCCACTGAAAAGTCACGGGGGGTTTTCAATGAAACAAGAGCAAAAAAGACTCTGAGGTGTCTCTCAAAAAGCGTTATCTGCTCAAAGGAAGAGGCTGACCTCATAGAAGGGGAATCCTCGTAAAGGCTAATCGGCTAACAGACATCCTGCCTTAGAAATCTAGCCCACTTCAAAGCTTCCCTGCTGATCAGCACTCTTAGGAAATCACCACCACACAAGTCCATTCAGATAGAGGCACAGAAAAAGAAGGTCATCACTCAAGGAGTTCAAGAGAAATGCTGTTGGTGTGGAATGTTGAAAACGATGTTACAAGATGCAGAAATGCAGATGGAATAACACTGCAATGTCTTGTTTGTAAACAGACAAAAGGTTTCTTCATCCCTTCAGATTTGATGACATTTTTAAAATTGGAACCTTAACATTTCAAAACAGAGCACATCATCATACTTAATCAATTGTTCTCATGTGGCTAAGACACATATTTAATTACTATCATTAATTAGTTTGTACTTTAAAACATAATTAAAGAGAAGTTTTTTTTCTCTCTCTCTCTAATATCAACCCAGATTTTTTCCCTCACTTCTCAGCCCAGATTGCCTCTGCTGTAGTTTATGCCGACATCTTTTAATTCAATTAGCTTGTGACACAGCTGAGAGACATATGCTCATCTATTTGAGTGTGGCAAGCCTTTCAGTTGTGTGTGCCAGGGGAGCAGGCTGTGCATTTGAATACGTGCCACCGCAGCCCTGCCCACAGAGAAAAGCTGCGTGCCGTGCAGCACAGAGAGAGAAGAGCAAAGGTAAATATGACAGGATCACTCATTTCACCGCCACAGGAGTTCATAATGAGCGTGATGGTGCTGGGACAAAAAAATATTAGCTTAAGCGGCAGTGACGCCAGCTCCCCATGTCTCCCCGCTGTCTCCTGCACGCCGCTCAGGAAGAGGAATGTTTGGAAATGGCTTGACATCAGAGGTCTTAAAACAGTGTGCACACACAGGCATCCACAGGAAGAGTTACAATGTCTGCAAAAACAACAGCAGAATCTCACCTGCATATTAACCTTCCACATGCTCACATATAATATACAGGTATACTGTGTACTTTATGCATGACACAAATACACACACACACACACAGGCCTACACACACAGACAAACACACATAGCCCATAAAATCAACCAAGCCTGGGAATCTTGCATGTAGCAAAGCCTTGTTCACAAGTCAGGTTCTTAAGCTTTTCACCTTTATTAGCTTCTGTCGGACTCTTTTCTCCTCCTTTCATTCTCTCTCTCCATGCATCTCATGGAGCCTGCGCGCCTTCTCTTGAGTTGGTGGGAGCTGCTGAGCCACTAGATGTGAGGTCTCAGTGCAGTCCTCCAAAGGCTTCACTAAGGCTGGGTTCTGACAAGCACTGACAAAAGTTGTGTGACTGTTTCCCTGACATCAAAAAGTGAGGGAGGGAGGGAGCGTGCCTATGGAAGGGCTGGGAGGTAGGGAGGAGAGACAGCCGCAACGAAATAAACAGCCAGGCACTGCTCTTATCCAAAAATAGAGCCCTATGTGGCTGACACCACAGATACTTTTTAATGAGGGTGAGCCCATGAATATTTAATGTTCGCCTCTCTTTTTTTGTCAATTTTAGCTCAAAGGCCTTTCAAAAGGAACAATGAAAGGAGAGTATTTTAAAGGGATTTCCGAATAAAAAAAAACCCTGTCTTTTGAAATTTTTAAAGAGGCATCAATTTGTTCAAATAGAAACTGAGATTCATGTTATGCAGCTGTTTCTATCCCTCAGAGAACATGAAAAGCATTTGTTTTGGTTTTTTATTACCTCAAAAATGACACCTGTACTATTAGCAAATTCTATCAGTGTTCAGTTACTGAATATTACTGCATCATGTCTGAGTTTACACATTATATTATTATGCTACTACTGTAATTAATGTCATTGTACTGACATTATCATACTATATTTTACTACTATTTGTTTTTTTAAGATATTTTTAGGCATTTTGTTGCCTTTATTCAGATAGGACAGCAGAGACTGACAGGAAATGAGTGGGGAGAGAGAGCGGGATTGGGAAAGGACCACGGGTCAGACCCGAACCCGGGTCCCCGGATTGATGGCACACTAGCCCACTGAGCCACGGCACCTCCATATTTTAAGTTTTTATCTGCAAAAGCAACAGATGTGACGCATTTTGATGGGTATTTAAAAAGAACCTTGCTTTGTTTAAACTTAAAGCATTAAAGCTGCTGTCCAACTCTTAACATGCTGAGACAGACATTTGCTGTTAATTACAGTTGTCAAATTAACACCATCAAATGAAGTGGCAAAAATACATAATGATAACGTGTTTCACAGCTGGTTGCCCAGGAAACATTTCTTTTTCATAAACATGTATTGCATTGATTAAAGTTAGTAGTTAAAATTGGCCCAAGGTTACATTCATTTCTTCTCATATAGTTTAATTTAGATCAAGATGATTCTTAACAATGCAAGGGCATAAAAGTTTCATTTGATGTGACAGTTGATCCATTGCTAGAGAATGGTGTTTCACTGCAGTCTAAGACATTGACTGTCATCACGCTTTGTAACACTCTGTTAGTCGGTCTGTGTGATTGCCCACTGGATTTCAATCAAAGAAAACAGTACTAAAAAGAATGGAGTGTGAAAAATGAACACATATTCCATTTAAGAGATTGTGGAATTATGCAACCCTGTGTTAATTGGGGGCTCATTTTGGGTCTATGTCAGTGTTGTGGTGGGCTACTGTAAACAATGAAGACTCAAATCTTCAACCGATGAGGTAAAATCCATTTCAAAGCACAAAGTTTGGTGCTCAAATGCTCAACTCTTATCCTGATGGCGCAAGTGACAATAGTAGCACAGTGCATGGTGGTGCGTTTAGGGGCAGGTTCATGAGTTCACACCATAGGGCTACATGCGCTAATCACATGTACACAGGAGATTATTTGGATAAAAGCAGCTGCAGAGAGAATGAATGTAATGATAGATAATTTGTTTAGCTTAATTTGTTCTGCATGATTACGACTATTACATTCCTAATGCATTTTACATCACTCTGAGTTTGAAAGAGAAAAGTGGTTACAAACAAGTAGTGACAAAAAAATATATAATTAAAACTAAAAGCGTTGCCTCAGATGAGGCTTCTGTGGTTGTCCATAAGTACTAGTGTGGTGGCCCACTGCGCTCTGGCAGCAGAGCCCTAGTTGGGAGATGAGACGATCAGGCAAGGGGATGAATCATTGCCGCTGTTTGATCTGGCTTGCTGTGACCCTGACACTCCCACTGCTCCTAATGACTCACAAGACACATGGTTTTCCCTCTAAAACGACTGCAAGTGAAGTGGTCAAATTCAGACAGTGAGGCATGGGTGGCCTGTGCATCTGATCTTCAATAGAAAAGAAAATTTGACACAATCTGAGAAAAATATTGCAAGCGATAAAAACTGAATAGCCAGCTTTAGCTTTGTACATGGTCTGCTATGGTTGAAGGCTTAGAAGAAGGTGACTACGGGCTTGTGCTGTCCTGCCTGTGGACAGTGTGGCGAAAGTTGGAGGAGTTCAGATCCTCTCAGGAGGCTCCTCAATCAGGGAGCTCAGTCCTCAGGGACGCCGCAGACTGAACCATGGGATGGGATGATGAGCTCCCACTACAGGGAAAAAAGCCATTTCTGTTGGTGCTAAGATGATGAAAGGTGTAAAAAAGAGTTTCTAACAGGAAGTTTGTGCATGACACTTCATCGATTCTGTGATTCACTAGGCAGAATTACTCCAGTGCCAGCTCGCTAGGCTTTACAAATAACTGGGGCTCCAGGGAAGCATATAACCCAGCGCCGAGACCAGGGGAAAAGGAGAAAGGGCCTAACTTCAGAGCAAGGAATGGATCATTTTGTCATCCTCCAGCCCTATAATCCAGCCTCAGGTGAAAAACACCTTATTCACCTCCAGTGTCCCCACCAGGAAACCCTTTCCAGGAGCTTCTCCTCTGGATCAAAGAACTTGTAGGGGTGATACATACAGGGTATTTGAGACTTGGTAATACCAGTCTAATTGATATCAAAGAAAGTGGATAATCACTTAGCAGAACACATCTGAGAGCAGTATAGTCTTAAAGGATAAGTGCCGTTTTCACGATTTGAGACTTATTTCAGGGACAAAATAACGTTACTTACTCAGCCGTTTCAC
>JASCQY010000001.1:5388995-5403882 GCA_030264315.1 Sardinella tawilis
ACGTTACTTACTCAGCCGTTTCACTTTCCACTGAAGTCACGTCTTTGCAGAGTTATTGGAATCATAGCCTATCCATGCAACGGAGTTGTCAGGGCATTGAAATGCAGCCAGTAAATGCGTTCATTTCTCAGATGTTTGTTATGATATGGTAGTGCTATTCCCATTTCAGTCAGGAGTACTTTGCTATCGCCTGTCAATTAGCAGCTATTATCTAAACAACCCAGTTGAGTGTATGAAGTTTTCAGGAAGTAACGTGACTGGCGGAGCTACGTGATGACATCATCACTTATTGTTTCGGCAATTTCATGAATACAGACCCTGGATGGTGATAACAAAAGTACTTATGCTTTAAGTCAAGACTTGAAACAAACTGGAAACAGTAGGAGCATTGCTTTTATGTCCTCTGAGTGGTTGGTTCCAAAACTGAACTGCAAAATCAGTTGAAAGCTGATTCAATACATTAAGCCTAGTTCTAACAGTGGGTTTAAGCAACAAGTGTTTCTCCTGTGAATGTACACCTAAATTCAGCACCAACTCCACCAGCACCAATAACATTGGATCCGTCTGTCACAGATCTACTTCCTAAACACTGTAAACTCAGTGGAAAATCTGGAACAAATCTTCTCGGCAGTATAATCAATAATCCGGTCCAATCTGCATCTGAAAATGGTTCGTCACTTAGAAATCTTTTCTTCCAAGAGGATGACATGACATGACTTTCCTCCGTAGCAAAATCGAGAGGGTGATGAGTTGGCAGTCATCAGAAACAAGGCGTCATTATGTCTCGCACATCGAGTCTGACATGTCACGCCTTGCGCAAAGCCCCCACATGCGAATTCTGAGATGCTATCTTTATCCTGAGTGTTGCGTTTGCCACTGAGACCCATCACAATCACTTGGGTGAGAGCTAATGCAAAAATGGCTTAACAGTGTTAATCAATCCACCGCTGAAGTTGCTGCTCCCAGGATGGCTTCAGAGCAGGTGTTCTGAAAGGAGCTATTTCTACTCTTCCACTGCACCCAGCCCACAGGATTCTGCCATGCTGGGAAAGGAAGTGACTGACTTGTGATACAGTTGGCAGCACCTGCACTTTCATTTGCTTGTGATGGTGAAGGAACGAGCAGCCAGCAGCCAAAAGCTCATTTATTTATGCCATTATACCTCCACTTCCATTCACCACAATGTGACAATGCTGGGAGGTCAGGGACTGAAGCAATTCAAACAGACTGCAGCCACAAATAAGTGGCAGTAACTGAAGCGTTCCTCATAGTGCATGTGTGTGTGGGGTGGGGATTAATGGGAAGCTCCTGCATGTGGATATGCATACTGTACAGCCACGTGGAATCCTGGCGATCCCTATGACGGGGGCTGAAGAGAAGCCTGCTTCTCTCCATCAGGGCTAAACAGGCAGCTAAGCCGTATCATTTCAAAACAGTTGCCTGGCGTGCAGAGGAAATGGCTGCACCACACTAGACACCTGGACCTCTTCTGTTCCGGGGCTGACACTGATTCTGAGTGGCATGGCGAGTTTCACGCTGGTTTAGTCGCATGCCTCATAAACCTTGTTCCAATCCTGTGAGGAACTTCTGCTTGGGTGGTTCACTTGATATTTTGTTGTGGTAATTCTTCAAGGGCTCAAGATGGCATTCAGCAGCAAAACAAGGTTGACTGAGAGAATATGCAGTGTTTAATGGTTGTCAAACGAAATGCCTTGTTGCAGCGGTTGAACGCATTTGATGAAAACCATTTACACCTTTAAGCTTATCGGGGCCAACAAGTAAATATTTACCACTTGCTTTTTATTGACCCGTATTCTCCTGCCAGCGGTATGACATGGGCGGTTCAAAGTAGGCCTCTGTGTAGGTATCAGGGTATCAGAGCAGCCCTGCAACACTTGTTCCAGCCCTCTATCACACCTTGTTACAACCCCTTGACATAAGGAGACTGCTAGGAATGCTAAGACTTGAACAAATCTTTCACCGGGTCACCAAGAGGCAGCGAAAGACCTTTCAGAGAAGCGATTTCTTATCCCCTCTTCATGCCTCTTGCTCCCTCACTCCCTTTGTTCTGTACAACTGCAGTTTCATCTCTTCAGCAAACCAGAGATGGAAAGAGAAAGAGAGAAACAAACACACACACACACACACACACACACACAATCACACAATCACACACGCGCACACACACACACACACACAAGCAAGGTAAATCTATTTGATGGAATTGGTAATTGTGTGGTGCGGGTCGCGGCGCTGCTAAGAGCTGAAATGGATGGGCACCGTCAGCTCCTCTCTGTCATCCTGTCAGTCGGCCAAAGCCCCCGGGAGCCCTCACTCCTGCTGACTCATTTCCATGCATCCCGCCCGGCTCCACCGCGCACAGGTAGGGGCCAGCCCAGGAGAGAGAGAGAGAGACGGACGGATGACAGAGAGAGGGAGAGACAGGGGAGGAGGGGAGAGCTAAGAGTAGATGAGCAGACGGAGTAGGGAAGGGGCAAAAAGGTAGAAGGTGGGGTGGAGGAGCGGTGGTGACACACACGCACACACGCATCCACACACACACACACACACACACACACACAGAAACGCGTATCACCAGAGCCTAGTCCCACTGCTCCCAGGCGGAATTAAGCAAGCGGAGCGGGCCTTGGCTAAGGTAAGTGAAAAACCTGTTAGGGAGCAGTGGCACTGAGGCTGGCTATGGATTTTTAAATTATCCCTGCCTGTGCTCATGACAGGCGGCTGGGAGAGGGAAGAGTCATAAGCCCTTTAAAAAAGCCCACAAGCTCACCTCCACCCGCCCCCATTCTCACCACCATACCCAAATCCAAAAATGAAAACACTAAGAGAGCACAGGTTTCCCATTGAGGTCTTTACACCACAGTGGCATTCTGAGATACACGATCTGACAGGGCAGTTATCTGCTGTGAGCACATACACACACCCACACACACACACACACAAACACACACACACACAAACAGACTTTCTGTATAGTGGAGTCTGCAGACATGAGCGTGAAGTGGTGGAATGGGAAAGGTCCATTTAGCCTCTCAGAGGCTAACAGTGGAGGAGGTGTAATCGTTAAAACGGTCAATAAATTAGGTAGTATAGTTTTAACAACTTGGCACAGGCAGCCCTGCTCTTGTATTGTGCAAGTGTGTGCCTTGTTCAAGTCCAAGCAAGTAAAGCTCTACCTTGGTTCTCCAATAGAGCTAATGCAAGACAAAGGAATGGGCTTGAAACAGGAAGAGGACTGGTTAAGTCCAAATTCAATAGCCCTGGACTGGAGCCCAAAAGCAGACATTTTATTCATGACTCTTTCCTCTGCCTTTTAGCAAAGTGAAACAAGATCAGAACATCTTGAATTTTTAACATTGGAAATTCCACCACCAAATCTTCTGTGGATTGCACAAGCAAAACCGAATAATATTGTCTCAATATTTCATACATGTTCCAGGACAGGTTCACTGCAACAAAGTCATCTTGGGGGCTTGTAAGTATATTCTCAGACTCCAGCATTTTCCTAAAGGATATTTTCTCTTCTCTAATGAATAGGTTTCAACTGACATGTTTCAGATTGGAGGTCAGAATGCTCTGGTTCTTTGCTCTTGCTACTTTAGTGTGGTTGAGGAGGACGAAGCTGAAACACACATGACACTAATCACTTCAAGAGATGAGCACTGTACCACAACATCTGGACATAATCAGGACCATATGAAACATCTATATTAAGGCAAACTACAGCAGTTCAAGGGCGGCGTGCAGAAGTGGAGCCACATGTGTCTTACCTGAAGCAGAAAGCATCGAGCCCAGGAGCAGACACAAGGAGAGTGGACAGGGGGGAGGGAGAAGAAAGAGCATAGATTAGAACATGAAAAACTACAACATGGTTCGACGATGAATGTTAAAATGTATGAGTTTAGAAATCAGGTTAAAACCCCTCAACAGCTCTGAACTCTGTACCTGAACATGCAATGGATACTGACTGGGATTTTGCACAATACATTCTAATTCAGAGTGGGGTGGACTAATTGACATACAGAACTGTGTACATGAGCACTGGTAGTGAGGGTGTAGTAGAGAGTAGTCAGTAGGCATGAGGCCAAAGGCCAAGTGCCACAAGTATCCAACTGCAGTAGCAGTGTTAGTGTAATAGCCTACTGCCTGCACGCAACACTTCTGATTCTGAATGAATTCAGAGGAACCACACTGATTTCTTTAGATTCATTCAACCTCAGTTCTAAGTGGTCTCTTCCAACAATAGGTTCAAAACAAAGCTTTCAAAGTTTGTACACATTCATTTGTACACCTGTCTTCACCTTACAATTTTTACATTCCTCCAACTCAAATCTCACCTCAAGTCTTTCCCTGTCAATCTGCTCTCTTACTTTCAAATCCTTGAAAAGGAATGTTGACCTTGCAGAGGACAGAGGTTAGCACACTAAATGCGACATACTGTCCAGTAATACCTGATGGAATCCCAGTGTGTCCGTGCCAGTGCTGTATATTCCCACTCACACTGTATGTCTTTGTCATGGCCAACCTCCAATGTATAAATAGTCAGACTGAACCAAGTGGCCCACTGCAGGAGCCTACAGTATGTTCTGATAGAGGCAGAAGGAAACACATACCCTACTGAGACAGTAATCCAAAACGCATGCATGACTTTTCAAAGAGGGGGGCGGGGGCATGCACATGTGCATCAACAGTGCACACATCTGTTAGACACCCACTGATAAAGGGGACAATGTGATTGCGCCTCACAAATGTGTGTGTGTGTGTGTGTGTGTGAGTGTGTGTGAGTGTGTGTATCTGTGTGTGTGGTGGGGGGTTAGAACAATGCAACCTCAGCTAATGAACTTGCACTGAACTCCCATTTGGCTTAGGTTGTCTGTGCACTCCAAACCTCCTACAGCAAACACACCCCACCACACACACACGCACGCGCGCACACACACACACACGCTCCCTCTCCCTCTCCCTCTCAGGGGCCACTCCCTAGCAGAGGAGGGGATGGGCCGCTCCCCGGGCCCTCTTATGTGCACAGCTGTCTGCCCACACATTCCCCAGCTGGCCCGTGCTAAACAAGAGAGAACAATCCTTTTCATGTCCCTGGAAGCTGAGCCCTGCCAGGAGCAGGCGCCTGCTCTGCTATGCTCTGCTCTGCTCCGCGGCTGAGCTGAGGTGTCCGGGGATGGCTCAGTGCTGCGCCGTCTGGAGCCGTTTGAAGTGGCCCCCTCTAATCCCACCACAGACAAACACGCGCTTCGTAGCACCGCGCTTATGGCTAATTATTTTGCAACTGCGCTCTGCTGCTTTAGGTCAAGCTTGTACATGTGGCAATTTATACCATGACCTTAAGAAGCTCTCGCACACGCACACACACATACAGTACACGCATGGTCATACACGCTTCAGCCAGTTTAAACACAGCATACCTAATCTCAACTCCTCAAGCATGATTTATTCCCCCTGTGCTGCTGAGCAAGCAGATCTAGAAATTAAAATATTTCATTTGGTTGTGTCTTTGTTTAGACTTGCACCGTTATCACTCTCAGTGGAGATAAAATGAAACTGAGAAACGCTCTGTCCTTGCCAGTGCTTTGCTAATGTTTGTGAATCATGGCCGGTCTGGGAACAGTACCTCCGAGGGCTTATTTCTACTGTGCCCGTAGTATATACTAATATGGGCCCTTTATTTGGGAGGTACTCTTGCCACATTCTTAAGATGGAAAATGACACCCTGGCTTTCAATTGAAATCTTTTTACCCCCTACTCAGGCTATTAACATAATCAGTATTTTCTTTCTGTGAGAAACATTTCTCTTGGAAAAATGGAACAGCATGGGAACCGAGCAGACAATCACTTGCATCAGCTGTAATTATGTCAACACTCGGAGCCGGCACATTTTCCTTGGAACGTGCCTAGTATGAAAGTATTTTCAAACATCTCTCATCACAGTGCGCGCGACTCTGGCATACTTAATGGGCCGCGTCCCCGCATTGGAATAAACTTTTCCAGCACAGGTTGATTTGATTTCATGGGAGACACGGTGAGCAATTGGCGAGGGTGATCCAGAGGGCATGCTCTGTCCCGTCTGTCGGAGATTGCCTTTGTGCGCGGGCGGGCTGCGGGGGGATTGGAGGAACGACAGGTGGTGTGGACTGTCATCTCGCATCAGCTGACCTCTGGGACAAGGTCACAGCTCCTGCCACTGGATCGATTAGAAGACGATGTCATAACCACGAATGGAGATGTACTGCAGATGGATTGTGGAGATCCACAGGGACGTCCCTCTGCCCACTAGCACAAGCGTGGCCGTGGCCATTCCCAGAAGCCTGTCTGACAATAAGCACCATCTGCTTTTGCCAGCTGAGGAATTGTGCTTGCTGTTCTTCACAACAGTATACTCCACCCCCATCTCCCTCTTTAGCAAGGCTGGGTTGCCGCAGTGTAATGGCATGCAGTCTGTGATTGTATCATTTCAATTTCAGATAACTGGAATATATTTCCAAACATGCCTTTTCAAAACACATTACAGAGACGCACACAGGGACATACGTACAGTACATAGTACAGTACACAATGTCAGACGTCTCCCGAATGCTAAACCATCTTGGTATGCTCTTGTCATATCATGTCAGCACTGTGCACAGCATGGAGGGAAAGTGTTGTGTGTTCCATATGCTGATTGGTGAACAGCACAATCCCCAGATGTGGACCAGAGCTGGGCCATACTATGATACAGTATGACAGTCATTCTCCAAAAGCACAACAGATAGCACTACACAAAGTATATCTCCACTAGTGTTTTTGTTGCTGCTAAGTTGCAGCACACAACCTTAAAGCTTTCCAGTTCATTCCATGAAAAATTACATATGAATAGAAGGTGATACCACGGTTGATAAATGAAACTAATCTAAACAATCTTTGGTACTACAGAGAGAACTACAAAACATCACCGTAATCTGTCATCAGAGTTGTGTGGAAAAAGGTAAACAGAGTACTACTGTAGGTACTGTATTCAGATGTTTCTAGAATTGTTTCTGCCTGCTTTGTGGTCACTGTGAATATTTGTTGAACGAATACTTTGAAGAGGGGTTTCTTAGAAAGAAAACATGGACACTCACTGACCTTAGGTTACTGTTTAGGAAAAACATCTGGAATGTTTAGACAAACACATCGCAATTCAAAATAACAAAGTGTGCTTGCATGACTGCTTCTCTATTCAACAAAGGTGAGTCCAGCTTAGTGAACACTATTTCAGATGCAGCCATACAGGTCACTGGTCAGCATTCTCTATTGCTCAGTGTGCAGCGAGACGTGCGCAGGGATTAAGAGTCAAAGGAAGACACAGTGTGTGGGCTTGACTTTGACACTCAGATTCTCTGAGAGATTTGATTGAACCCCCCCCCCCCCCCCCTTCACGTTGACTCAAAAGAGCGCAGAATTGAGCCCAGAATTGTTCTTTTTGTTCTCAGGAGCTCAGTACAGTACATCCCACTCTCCAGGAAACAAGCCGCACATCTATTGTGTTGGAGATGTCAGAGATGTGGACCTTGTGTAATCAGTGATCAGCGCACTGAGCAATCCGATGGTGGGATTTACTCCCACAAACACCACTCCGTACCTCCATCACAGCCATGTGCTGCCGCTTTGGAATTTCAACAACTAACACAACACTAATACTTCGGATTTCTACAAACCCAAGATAACAACTCGCAAGTGTCACGACTAGGAAAATAGTTTGTTAGTTCATAGGATAGACACCTTTTAAAAATGTGGACACTGAAACAATTGAGTAAAACAGTAGCTAGAGAAGTATAAACTACTATTGTTACAGTGTACTGACATAAATGACATTAACCACTCCACAATAAATTAACATGTCAAGTCAAGCGAATCTGATACTCCAGCCTTGAACAGCCTCATAAACTCCTGTCACAAGGGACCATCGTGTGCCTTCTTTGTCAAGGTACGTTTTCATGTCCCAGGTAGGCAGCCTATCCCTAATCTTCAGCGATTCACACATAATTACATCTCTTTAAAGCTGGCACACCAATTAGGGCCGCTGCTGATTGAAGGCATCTTAATTGCCACAGAAAACAGTCCCTTTTCAGAGGTGCATAATTAACCTTAGTCTACAGAGTGCACTTAGGTGTTGAATAAAAGTTGTCTGATCGCTACCCATGATGCCCGTCACCTGTCAAATCTCCTCATGCTGAGAGACAGTCTCATCAGTAGACTATTAGCACAGGCCTTGGTTGCTAAGCTGTTTCGGCAGCTGAACACTGAACAAGGTGAATACTCACAGTCATGAAGTTCGGCTATAATGAGAACATCCATAACACAAATGCATGCGTGTGTATGGAAATATAGATACAGACAGAAAATCATTGTAAGTTCATTTCTTCATAGGTCATGCAAGCTGTTAGCAAAGGCATGTACTGAAATACTAAGTGGTGCCAGTTCATGAACAAATGTGCAGTCAGCATCAGATAGAACTACTTGTACTGTATGTGGAACCACTTTTACAATTGATGTTCAACAACAGTCACCAGAGCAATAAAAATAGATAGTACTTTAGCCTACATGGAGTTGTAAATTGTTTTCAAAACTATTTCATAATGACACATCAAAGTGTGCTTTTGGCACAGTTTATGATTTTTCTTGACCAACACAAACTAGTAATTGCAGCTACGAGCCCAAAACCTTTAACACAAGCGAAAAATAAGATGCAGGAGGCTAAGCTTTGGCTGGGATTGGACTCTTGCCAGCCATAGAGCGGCCTCCACCTCGGCTGACATCAAGAATGAAACATGAAAAGGTCTGACCTGACAACAAAGCCTGCTTTTGCTTTCAAAGAAAGCCCAAATGCAGCCATAGGAAAACGGCTTATGCTGATGTACAGTATGTTTCATGGAAGTGTATTTGGAGGAATTACAAAAAAAGAATCTGAGACAAATCATGTCATCATCATGTTGGGAGCACCCAATTAGTCTAAAACTAAAGGCAGACCAGGCAATAGTAGATGCTGCTTTTCAGTTAAATTACCAGCCTCGTAGTCACTTTGATCATAGTTATTTGACATGCCATTGACCAAGTAGTAAAATTGCAGCTAACACTAAGAGCAAGGAAGCTATGATGAATTGTCCCCCTATTTAATAAGACATTTGATGAACCAGAGGCAAGAGGAAATAAAGACGCTATGATCTGTTTTTACCCAATCAACTGACTGTTTTTACCCTCTGCAAGTGATAAGGTTACGGTAACATTTGAAAACCGCAGGGAAGAGAAGCTCCTCCATCAATGTGAGTACTGTATGCCAGGGTGAGTTTGGCTGTGTGCATAAATGCTGTAGATAACCCACCCCCACTCCTTGCGCTGGCAAAGCCATGGACTCTGGGGCGCGTGCCACAAAGAAGGTGCCAACCTCATCAAGCCAGTGGCATTGAAACTCAAAGGTTAGTGCCTTTGCTGTTGTGTTGAAGGAAATCACATCTGTAATTGTGGAGAATATTGCCTAGGAGCAGGTGCTTCTGCAAAGGGTCTGGGCCAGATGTATCCAAATGACACGTCTTGGAAGCTCCAGCAAAAGAGCGCACACATCCCAGGTGCACAATAAAATGGATAAATACTTTTTAAAAATGGTTTATGTGAGGCCAAAGAAGAGAGAACGTGAAAGGGTGTGAATCTATGCAATCCAATCAATGTCACCATGACAGTAGGCAACCCCACATGCACATACACCACTGTACTTTTGTGCACAAATCCATTAAAACACACACAAACACATATGCCATGTGTTGGTTTGTGTGGTGCTCCGAGGCAGGCTCCCATCTGCCTCGCATTCACAGTCACACACACAGTATGCAGTGATCATTAGTGGGAAACCTGATGAATCCTGATAGGAGCTTGCTTGCCCCAGTGATTTAATACTGTGGCATATGGCAGCCATGCCTATAGATTTCTTTGTGCTGGTTATACCCGTGAGCCAGAGGAAATAGAGACACTAAGGTAGTGGGCTTTGAATGGGAATGAAATTGAATGTAAATCTTCAATCCGGGAAAAAAACAGATCAGAGACAGAACAGAGGAATGAGGGCACACTACATTTACAAAGAAATCAGAAATAGAGTGATGCTTGCTGCACAGAACATTGGATGCAGTGCAAAGCAGAGGCCAGATCAAATGCCGTCTCCTTTCAGGGATGAACATCGTATACATATTCATCGCCGCTGTTCATTTGTTCCACCAGGGAGGGTCCACCTGAAGAATGAGTGGGTTTTCTGTGAAGGTCCATCTCAAGTCAGAGAGAAGAGAGTGAGAGAGAGAGAGAGAGAGAAAGAGAGAGGGAGAGGTGTGTACCGGTTCATCCCACCAGGTCCTTCAGCAAGAAAAATAGTCTTCCTTTGAAGGCACTGATAAAAAGCAGATTGAGAGATTTAACCTCTAGCCATGCACTCTTAGTCTTTTGATGTCCATCAAGTCATGTTTATACACCTTGCATTCATCCCGCAAAAATCTCATTTGGTGGAACATGCTGCTGACCTGCTGGGGATGTACGGGATAACAGATGAAAGTGTACACAAAAGGTGTCGGGAGATAGGGCTTCCTAGGCTTACCTTTGGACAAATTAACCTGAGTCAGGGATGAATTTGCATGCTATTGCTTGCTGAATCCATTACACCAGGAGTGGTATTGTGTTTTCAATCTTGAATTTTGAGTCTGTCATTTCAAGAAGTGATAACAGACAGATGAACAGAAATATAAAGCTAGTTCCGTTTTAATATACTGCTTGTTATGCTTGTAAGCAGACTGTGCTGTAATTTTTCTTAAGACAACAATTGAGGTTTTTAATTCATCACAACTCGGGCTACAAAAAACAGCCGTCTGACTGTCTAATCACCTATTTGAAATTCCTCACCACTTCTGAAAGCAAGGTGAGCAGATTGGCTTGCATTGTGAGCACCTAAGTGCCGCTGGAGACTCCAATATGGCTCCCGTAACCAACAGCAAGACTGACAGCGCTGACAGCTTGAAAGCAAAGTCCTCTCGTTTAAAGACAAATTTCCAGCCCTTCTCCAGTCAAGCCAGGCCAGCTAATTGGAAGAGACAGAGGGCCTTAAGTAAAAGGATGGCAAGACGTAATGAATCCCTTCTGCAACATGCAACAGTGACAATTATACAAGACAGGACTTCCATGCACCACACCACATGACAACAAGGTGTTTCAGGTGAAGAAATCTCAAGATCCTTGCATAAAAACGTGTAGTTCCGCAATGCAGATTCTGCTGGGCTAGCAAGTGCTGGCTAGCATTGCTCATCCACCCAAAAAGGCTCATCTGTACACTCTAAATCTTTCATCAATTCTGTCAATGGTGCAAATGTACCCAGTAACAAACATCACTACTGTTGCAAACAAACAAATGAGGGAAACTCACTGACTGTGAAAGTCATCCTCCAAGCGGAGCACCCCAAACAGATGATTATGGCAGCCACACAAAACAAAGAGCCTGATGCTCACTTTGGATAAATGTCAATACATGACAAGATGGGTGCCACAGGACATGAATTTTGATGTGAATAATGACTGGATATGATTCAGCAGAACATCAATGACACAGCAGTGCTCACAGCAGGCCCAGGCCAACAAACTGTTTCGACATGTCACAAATAGGCCAAAGATGCATACCACATTACTACTTTATTCATTCATTTGTTTTGCTGCCATATTTACTAGGGTGGATACTGGATGGGGGTGTGTTGTTGCAGGTTTTAAAGAAAGGAGATATCTGTCTCCATGTAGCGGTACTTGGATCCTGGCTGTGCTACTGCCATTTCTATGGGGTAACAGCCTGTCATGACTTCAGGTTTCACACTCTATACTCACTACACAGCAGGTTTGCCCCAAGGCCTGTGTGAGCACCTTATTTGTGGTAAGCAAGGGATGCGATGAGCCATCTATTCTCCTATCCGTCTGTGCTGCTGACACAAATCAGAAAGATGTGTGAGATTTAGATCAACCAGCAGTCCTTGAGTCTATATTGAGATGTCGGGCCTTGGGAGTTCTTCATGTAGATGTCAAAAGCAATTTTTTTGAAGATTGACTCCACCATGCTCAGTTCGGTGGCGGCCCAATCTGACAGGTCCCACTGTTGTTGTCCTCAGAAATGAGCTGCGTGATTCAGGTCCTGGCCTTTCACCAAGAACAAAAACAAAAACAAACAGCACAAAGATTTATTTGGTGCCGGGCCCCGAATACATCTGCAGGACACTGTGACAAAGAGGCAATGCTTTGACCATCACTTCACCTCATATGCAGACTCTTGCACTTTTGTTTACGCTGTAATGCTTGGTGCGGATAAAACTGATAGAAGGAAGGAGCCCAGACAACGATATAAAAAAGGAAATGTCACAGCCACCTTACTGAACATTATCCTTCCAGAACTCTCCAACAATCTCCACTGAAAATCATCATCAGCTTAGCAACGAATGACAGTGGTACAATGGAAAAGGTTTCCATCTCACAATAGTGCTGTTGGCAGATTATGCCAAGACAGGAGGAAGGTCACATAGCAGTAGCCCGTGCTGGGAAAGAGGGACTCGCCAGAGTGTCTTTCGGCTTCACTGGGTCAGAAATTGAAATCCTGCACTACAGATGGATCTTAAATTGGAAGTAACTTTACCGATGGAGGAAGATGAAAACCTGCTTGGGGGGAGCTCTGTAAGCCCTTGACAAGAGAGAGAATTGAATTAACCTCTGCGGCAGTTTCTCAGGAATCAGCTTTTCACCTGCTCATCGAGTAGCCGTCACAACGAGTAGTGACCCTGCAAAGTTGTGTAATGAGAAATTAACTCAGACTTAATGGCACTCACTTTTTGCCTGAGTGCGAGATTAGCAAACATAGCTATCAATGGCTGTCACCTTGTGGACCAGGCAACATGATACAGTGAGTTGTCGGGAGAAAAACAGCTAGCATCACTTAGTGTATTGTTACGTAAGTTTCTTTGCAATGAGGACATGCAGACAAAAAAGAACAGAGTGGTATCTGTCATATTTAACACTATATTGAGCCTATATACTGTATGTTTTTTCATCAGTAACACTGCATTTCAATCAGACGAAGCCTTAATTAACAAGAGATCTTCATTATCCATTTTTGAGTTGTAGACATTAATATTGTAGCCGATAGAACTAGGTGTTGAGGAGTGTAGAAATTAATTGCCACACTTCTCAAAGTTGGAGTAATTGACATCACTGGACTCCAGGCTGACAACTAAACTGGCCCTGGCACTGGAGGAAAACAACACGCACTTGGCATTTTTGATCAAGTAAGAATGATCACATCAGCGCTAATGAAGACGACACCGAGCAGCATGTCTTTAAAGAATGGGCCTGTCACGTAGCCTGCCCTGTAATTAATCAGACTACGCAAATCAATTCTGTTGTCAAGTGCCCACATACAAACATTTCTGGCATTAACAATAACAGCATTATCAGTACAAACAGATAGGCCTATCACTTTCAGCACCAGATGTCACAATGAGTACCTGACATACAGTAGATTCACTCCAGATAATTATAGATAGTCAGGCATCTACAACTTTTCACCCAGGAATTTTTTATCCAGTAACTCATTGAAATCAGGCAGCACTGTGATTACTGCGTAAAATGTACAACATGATTACTATGCACAACGTCCTCCAGTCATAATTATTGGACCAGTTGTAATCTACTTGGACCATCTTGGAGAAGAACCCCTGCCCTCTGCAAAACATTCTCAGACACTAGTCACAAAGTCAGGACTGAGGACCAGTAGCCAGTTCCTGTGATTTAACTCCACTTTATCTCAGGCTATGTGTAGAATCAAGGTTTGAAGATGAGCTTCAATGAAACAGCATGCCAGTGAAAGCTGAAACCCCACTGTATCAACATCAAGAAGAAATTCATCTGTTTACCAGAAAAAAAACACTAATTTCTCTCCTGACTGATTTACCTCCAATTAGAATGATCATGGGAGAGTGGAAACCTGCTGTGAGAGTTGGATCAAAACTAATTTTGGTTAAAAATGTTTACAGAGGAGGGGGGAGAGGGGGGATTTTGTGCCTGACAAATGTCAGATCCTCCGTGGGTCTTCATCACTCATCTCAGCAGGGTCAACACATGAAGTTCATCTCACACCAGCTACCCACAGGCCGACTCCTGCACCGAAGCACTAATGTGATTAGGCCAACTCACCAACGCTGTGGCAAACAGACTGGTGAGCTGCCAAAGCATAACAGCACATAGGAGAGATTTTCACGGAAAAAAAAGAAATATTGCACTTTTCAAGAGTGCAGGCACTTTCATGGCCATGTTTGTTGTGGCCTCAGCTTTCAGGTTGTGGGAGGTGGGGGGTGGGAGAGATATGGCGATGAAAGGGGAGGAAGGGAAAGGATGGAGCCTGCAAGAGTGCTGCATACAGCAGCTGGAGGCTTTAATCACAGAATGAAAGTCAAGCTGTTCCCATTAAACCACAATGTATAATTTCAAGATAGCAGATGACCTTGAGTTAAACCTAGCTCTAACACCTAATTAGATTGCAATATGTTAAGCAAAGTTTTTCACACGTTTCCCTCAAATGCACCTGTTAGACTGCTGATTAGTTGACAGAGAAGCACGGAAAGTCTTGTCGAGAGAAAAACAAAAACATAAAAGGTTGCTCTTTTTTCTTCATGGCAGTCATGAACTAGCCTAGGCGAAAGCCGACTATTGACTCCGTCATATAGTCTAGCTAAAGCCAAGAGGATTTCGTCTCCAAGGAAGGTGGGACCTTGCTCTGCAATTTTAAATTCATTGGCGTTCCCCATATGGGCGGGCGTTCCCTTAATCAATCAGTAAC
>JASCQY010000001.1:5409667-5423194 GCA_030264315.1 Sardinella tawilis
ATCAAACATGTTTGATATGATCTTAACCAGTCCGTTCTATGGTCGCTATGATACCTATTATGACATTAACATGCAGATGAGTCAGTCGTTAGGTCTGTGTTCATCAACAACTCCCAGTCGTAACCGGTCTTAACACAACGAGTCGGTAGGTTCGGCTCATGTGATCGCGTTCTAATCGCAATCGGTAGGTCTGTTCCCAGCTTTATGGAATTTAGACTCACATAACACCTATTACTACAATTATTATTATTTATTTTTCAAAAACTAGCTCTTGATTAAGATTGGCAGTCCCACCCTCACTGAAAAATACACAACACACACACACACACACACACACACACACACACACACACACACACCTGTGACCACATTACAATAATGAGCTTCTGCTCCACCATACAAATCTATGTTGCTTGGCAACCATTCTGCTATATGTTGCAGAAAAAAAAAAAAGGATTATGGCTATTTGTTGCATTTTGTGGCGATGTGCTTATTTAATGAAATCTTGTACACTAGCCTGTATAGTAGCCTACTTTACAGTATGTGCAGTATGTGTAAACAAAAAGGTTTGCACTGATTTTATAACACTAAGGGGGCTCTAGATTTCAGGCCTACCATAATATTATTGATGAGGCTACAGTCTACAACTAGCTATACATTACTGACTTAATTGGTCATTTTGTAAAATTCTAAGAAGTGGGGTTGTTTACTGAAAACAGTAGGCTATATGTTGTCACAGGGTTCTTGCTACAGTCTCTACATTTACACACTCTAGGTGCCCTATGGATGAGGCTCTACTAAACCTTTTAACTGGACTATTGCTTGCATGGGAGTGGAATCAATTGATTGCTGATTTATGTACTGTATTCAACTCCGCTGTGACAGTTATTCATACTGTATGCCCTTTCATATGCTCTCTCTCATGCTTACTGTGCCTACTTGTTCACAGGCTGAATTCTTCCATTTTTAGGCTTCTCACATCCACATTGCTTTCTGCTTTTTCTATCGAAGACTTGATGGTAAATCCAAACAAATAGAAAATGGCCTCCTTTCAAAGAAGGGGGAAAAGACAGACAACATACCACAGGTAGAGCACTTACACAGATTTTTTTAATCCAGGAGTTACTGTACGTTTGACATACAGTAACTCCTGTATACAGTATCATACTGTATGAGACTCTGATAACAAATAAAACATAAAACAAATAATTTCCATTTTGTTTGAAAATGATTTCCATTTTGTTTGAAAAAAATAATGAGGCATAGCCTAAATGTGACAAGCATGCCTCTGAAAATGAAAAGCCCACTGTGTTATCATGGCCATATGAGTTGAAGGTCCACTTGGTTTAGCTGAAGGAGAAATGAAGAATTGGAGCAGATGTGTTGATCTTCTCATGTCTCCCACGACAACCCCCCCAACACCCCCCAGTTCCCTGACTGTGCACAAACACATAGTGTACTGTAGGGCTGCTTGATCATGTTCTTAACATGCAAAGGAGACATCTCAGAGGAGCTCTGGAACACAATACAGTCAGAGCCAAAACATGTAGTCAGTGCCTAGGCCTACTTGTTAGCTATACAGCAAGGGCAAATTGTTTTCCAGCCCTCTATCTCGTCCGATGGATACAAAAGCATGTTCTACCACTCCATGAATCTAGACCACAGTAAAACATTACTAGCTATATATTAATCTCAATCAACCAGACAGAATATTGCTAGGCCTATATTATGAAAAGAGTTGTTTCTTTGCAACTGACAACTTCCAAAAAAATGGATTGTGCTTTTTCGCCCACTAAAATACAAACAGAAGCAGTGCCTGCTAAATAGCCCCTATTATCCCTACCCAATGACAATATGAACAGCATTAATAGGAATCCTAAATGGTAGGCTAAATGGCATGATTAAATTAATCATGACATTCATTGCTCTTGTGCAGCAGGAAAAGGGTAGGAAACCATATTGAATGGAATGAAATATCTTATTATTATTTGGGATGTTTGGTGCAGGAGTTTTAGTCCATTTGAAAGGCTCTAAGTGCTCAGCTGTGTATTCAATAGTGAGAAGCATCCTAGACCCTTTGGCAGTGCAAATCTGTTAGACATCTCACCAGTGCTACAAAAGACCATACATTTTTTTTTCCTCACGACAGGTCAAGAATTTAAAAGTCATCATGGAACTTAAGGTTACATATCAAGTAGGAAGTTCCTGTCAATCTAAAAATAATAGTCAGTCAGGTCTGTGTCAAATAATAAAGTTTGAGACTTAAGAATAAAACGCAAGAGCAATGTAAGGGGAATGAATGCGACAGGAGCAAAGGTACTGCGAGCATAGCATAACTTCTCTGTGCTGTTACAATATCTCCTATTTCCCCTGAAGGGGCCAGTTCTAATAAAGCAAAACTAAGTTGGCTTATCCAGCAAACATATTTCTATACAAAAACAGATTTATTTGATCGTTTGATCGTCAACATGATTATCACAAAATATTGCATTCCTCAGCAACTTGAGCGAATCCTATCTCCTGATGGAGTGGCACATAAAGCAGTGGCCTCCACCAGCACACCAAGAGAAATGGCTTACTGGCTTTCCAGTGGCTGAAAAAGATTTATTTTTCTACTAAATGATGACAATGCAACGGGCTGACCTTTGGAAGTCATTAAAATAAGAAATTTACCACCTCATTTAATCTATCATTACAAAAAAAAGGATTTCTTTTAAAAAAAATCAAGCTACACAATTTACGCCAGCAGAAGGCATTACTGCATTATCGTGCCTTAATCTTGACATAACTTCCAACTCTCCTTGCCTAGCTATGAGACCGAATGTTGTGAGTGAGTGTTTTCAAGGTGGACTCTATTCAAAGTAGGCGACTAAGGCACCCTAGCAACGCGTGTAATGTTACACCACAGTGGCGGCGGCCAGGTGCACACCCTGCCTTCCCACACACAGCCCTCTGTGAGTGTGTTTGTGAGTGTGAGTGTGAGCCTGGCCCTGATCTGCACGGATGCCAGCGTGTGGACACCATGTATGAAAGAGCCATTCAGCTGGCATGGAGACAAGCCTGGACCTGACGCAGGCTTTGATCTGCTCACCACACACCGCCACAGGAGAAAGAGTCTCACCATTACGCTCGACAGGTCGCAGTGCTCCCAACTAGCAGAGGGGCTGGGGTCTGAATGGCGGGCGACAAACTCAGCAAATGAATAAATAAAACATGAAAGGCTTTTATGGGGAACCTGACACCAGAGTTGTGGCTGATGGGGAACCACGCAGGGAGACTGGAGGTGAAGCCCTGAGGCTGAGAGGTTTGCTGGTTCAAACACAGGTCATGCCTGCAGGATACACCCCACTCCTTGCACACACACACACACACACACACAGACACTGAAACCGCTTGCTGTGGCCTCCTGCGAGCAACCATGGGGGGAGGGGGTGTTCAAGCCTGTAGACAGAGCCTTATCAGAGAGAAACATGCTGAGGGATGTTGCCACAGCCCAGTGCAGAGTGATCTTATGGATGGGCTACTTTACATGCATCAACACATGATTTAATTCCTCCCCTTGGATCACACTCTGTTGGAGAGCAAATGGAACTGCCTCACTCTCTGTGTCTTGTAGTTAAAAGTCTTTTCACAATCTAACAAAGAAGTGTGGAGATCCTAACAGCCTCCATTAAGCCAGAGCGCGCAGATGTTAAGAAGCACTGAGTGCTACTCTGTTTACCACTGTTTCCATCTAAAAATGGATTTCAAGAACTTAAATAGGAGGCACTTTCTGTGAACCTCTGAGCACACAACTAAGTCCATGATAGCCTCCCATATGAGCAGATATGTCATACTATCCTCTTCTCTTCAATTATTCATGTTTATTCACTTTAAAGGACACATATACTTACTTCGATGTCTACATAATAGATCTCTAGGCTACCTTTGCTGGGAATCTCTTGAAATTAAATGTATAATTTGTGGACCCCTTCAAAAGCAGTCAATGTAAAATGTATGATGTAAGATGTAAATTCCATGATGCAATGCTTTCAGTTCATCACCCAATCCCTCTTCTTTCAAGTCGAGGGAAAGGTGCATGAAAGGTGCAATGCTTCCAATTTTCCCAGACAGTCATTTGGAAATCCCTTGGAATTTGATGTTTTACTAACATGTATCACCTTGTGAAGGGTACAGCCAATACGTGATATATGTGTGATATATGTGTGAGCTTGTGTGTGCATCTATATATATGTCTATATGTGTGTGTGGACACTGTGAAGTGCTTTTTGTGTGTGTGTGTGTGTGTGTGTGTGTGTGTGTGTGTGTGTGTGTGTGTGTGTGTGTGTTTGTGCTCGACCAGCGAGCCAAGTTAATGGGAATTAAGAGTCGTGCCAGGCAAGAACAATGGAGAACTTATCTTAATCCTCATGCTCTCTTGAGATGGGTCAAGGAGGCCAACATGCAGAGAAGAATGAGAAACAGATGCGCTGAGCTAAGATCAACTCTGGGCTCTGGCCGACACAGAGGGAGCAGCAGAGCACACTTTCAGGGAGAGGCGGTGGCAGATAACAGCGAGCGGCGCTGCTGCTGCATCAGAAACTAATTTAGAGACAAAAGCCACCAGAGCTTAATGTTCCAGCACTAATGATTTCTGAGTCTGCAGAGAGATGCGCATTGGACAGCAGCGTTTCCTGCTGCCTTTTAAAGCCAGCGTCTATCTCTGTCAGAGTCTCCTGTGCCATCCGTTCATCTCCCACTACAGTGGCTCCGGGCACAGCCAGGTGACATCACCCTCGGACGGGCTTTGTGTGGAAGAGTTAGCACAGGCAGGAGCACTGGGGCCATAGGCAGACACAAGAGGAGACACTTTTGTTTTTTTTAGGCTGGATCACAGACAGCTAATGCTGAAACTTTGACAGCTCACAAGCAAATCAGCTAGGGATGTTCTCAATATCCTGAACAAGCTTGTGTCTATTTTCAGTATTCTGAACAAGCTTGTGCCTGTGTGGAAATGTAACAGGCACATACAATATGCACATATTATTTTTAATGAGTCTATGCACTCTTGTTTAGTCAGATTTATAATTGCCTAATGGAACTCAAGTGGTAGGAGGCTGTGTCGTACATCTCGCCTCATTTTCATTCTTGTGTTATCATCCAAAGATCAGACGGCATCACACACACATAAACAGACTCGCAATCCCACTTACTCATTCGCAAACACACACCACTGCCTTGATAGATTCTGCTTTATGTAGGCTAGACTTCCCGCACTTTAGAAGTTCATCTAAGACTGCTTTTCAAAGTCATCAATGCAGAGATATTTAATCATTTACTGCACCTACGTGGAAGAGTACTGCTGAATGACTGAAAATGTTAATGCTTGTTTATGAAGCAGCCTTGTGTAGCAGTAGCACTGATATAATGGCCTATACTTATTCTTTACGGCTACAGTTTTCAATACACAACTGCCAGCACCTCTACCTCTAACGAAACACTTTTTTTTCTCAAAGCACTTAAAGAAAGAGAGTTCCACATTGATGAGTTAAAATTCTCAGAAAAAACTGAAGGGAACATCTTCATAGATCTATCCATTATGGAGCTTTTGTCAGTGTGTCTGACACCTGGAAGATGAGAGAAAAGCACCTGTCTGCCACAAGCTGAATGGCAAGAGAGCAGTCATGCCCATGCAGCCTCTTACAGTAAGAAAGCCATCAGAGGGAACAAAATGGATGCACAGCTTGTGGCTTTCAAAAGGTATGTTGAAATGTGTTCATGTGTAATGTGTAGACACTCACACATGATAGTTAATGAAATAGTGAGAGAAATCATTGTTACTAAATCTTTGGTAGCAGCTGCGTTGGTTGCACTGGCAGAAAAGACACAAGGTAGGCTAAACCTCAACCATGAGGGAGTGGAGGACTCGAAAGAGTAAAGAGATGGAGCGGAGTTTAAAAATGGCCAAAATTGATCTATTTACATACAGACACACTGCTGGCAGAGACCAATCACACAAGAGCTGCTCTGGGCTTGTGCTGCTGGAGTCATTTAAACACAAGATGGATTTCATAGTGCTTATCAATGGTGCTTACTGACTGTTAAGTTGTGTTATTACCAATGCTCAAAGTCTGACTGGAAATAGAAGGCGTAAGAGACAGGTAACGCAAGGAGAATTCAATATCCACAAGGGCACTTGCTGCCAAACATTCCATTCCATGCACCTTATTAGAGGGCTTCAAAGAGCGCTGCCTGCGCTTTGTCCAATAACGACACAATACAGCAACTTCTCTTTTCATGTTTAAAAAAACGAATTTAATCTTAGTCATTAGTCATCTAATGTTAAACACCACACCGCATAGGTTCCACATAGAACAGATTTGGTCGAAATAAGCGGTGAATATGAGTTGTATTAAACAATCTGGTCTGCACCCAGACAGCTTGCCTCTCCAACTCACCAAGAGGCAACGATTTTACAAACCAGAGTGTTGTATTGACTCAGCAAGGCTGCCAGATTTGTATTATCAGCATTGTGTCTGTATCGACACCGCTAGATGCCATGAGCTGCTCATTACAGTGTCCCTTGTCAAGCTCCACATGCAAAATTAGCCATTAGGCTACCTACAGACACATAGGGGCTCTGTGCTGGAAGACCAATGCACAGCTTATGGATTGGATTCACAATCTGTGTCCATGAGACACTTTGTCTTCATTCCCACCACGACCAGATTGCATCAGATGATTACAAACATGCTTTTCACTATTTCCAATGCTTAACTCCTCACATTCATGTCCACTCTCACCACAGGAATGAACCCAAAAGTGTTTTGCCTTCGTGAGAAAGAATAAGAATAACAGGCCCTTGGTTACTACGGTCAAGGTACAGGTTAATCATAACAACTGGCAGTCATAAGATTTCTGATTATTGAAGTAATTTTGGGTCAGTTACAGGCTGTGTCAGCAATTTGGCATCACTTCTATTGCATTTTATTTCCGTTAGAAACAATCATTCAGCCTGCTTCGGTGCAAGGTCAAATACTATGTCATAGCTAACAGACTGTGTAGATAGACCCCCTGAAGGTGCTTTGCTTAGACTTGCTGATACAACCTTTGCAGGTGGACCAAATGAATTGTCTTACTGTAACACAGTCCCTGTGTGCTGGTGGAGACAAAACAGAAAAGGCAGTAGATATAAAAAGGAACAGCGGAAAGAAATGTTGTGTTGAAGGATTCAATACTGCAAATGAAAACATTCCAGTTTTGGTGAACAGCCCCCAGAGGCCAGCTGCTTTCTCACTATTCTCAATATATGCTAGCAAGGGTGCTTTTGGATGTTATGTCTCACTAAGCGTAGTCAGTGACAACAAGACAGGCTCCAACACAAGGTCAGTAGTGAGAGGATTCCCTTTGAAATTCAGCACTGAAATTCACTTGACCATAAAAAAGCAACTCAAATTTATACTTTTTATACTTTAAGCTCAATCAGTTTTACAAAGCTAAAAATATAGATTATATTAGAATAAAATAAAATAAAAATTGGAAATGTGTTATTTGTGCAAATATTCCACTTCCAGTGATTAAATCAAATCAATTCTACAAAGAGAAATTGGGACAGAATAATGTGCAAAGCAAATATAATTGAATGGGTTTTGAATCGGTAACATGCTCTTTTAACTAATCCATTTCTATCTTAAAATTAAATAATAAACATTTTCATCTTTACATGTTTTTCTATGTAGACCTACAGTATTTTGATTGTCTAAGCACCCCCGTAGCTATATGTTTATCATCTTTGCTAAATATGTTTATGCATCTTTGCAAAACACAAGTTTGGTTTTGGCATTATGAAATATGCAACACTAATATTTTTGTTCACTGTTATAATTACTGTAACAAACTCAGATGGATCCCCTCCTTTCTCTAGCTGACAATGATGAATTTTGTTGTCCTTTGATTTTTGCTGCTGTTGTTCTTGCATGTCATGAGATTAATAGCGATCTAACTTGTCAGCGGACCAAAGGGCTACAAACAACTGCCATTCCTATTTAAACGACAAGGGCTGCGCTGCTGATGTTTATGTCACACTTCAAATGGACTGAGAGCATGTCTGAACCTGTAGCCCTCAAAGGCCATTATCTCCTTGTCCTGGCTCTTCTTCTCTGATTTAATGTCATTTATTTATCTAATTACACAATCATTTGGCCGCTATCCAGGGGCTGTTCAGCTTTCAAACTAGGTCATCAGTGATTGGCACCATTAGTGATGATGTATACAAGCAACACGAGTAATGAACTGTGAGATTGAGCCAGCCTTTTCCATTCTAAATATGGAAAGCACTGTGGAAGTGTTGATGGAGTACTTTACACGATATGATTTTAGGACCCGCAAGTGCAAAAAGGTTATCGTCACTTGCCGCCATCCAAAGTAAATCACTGAGGGTGGTTTTTAATCAATATATACTTTAAGCTTTCCATTTCAAATATAGCCAATTCTTCAAAAAACTTCTTATCTTTCAAGAGACTTAATGAATTTCACAAATGACAGACTTCAAAGAGAAGTGCCCTCTGCACAAAAAAAGGAACTCTTCACTCTCAAGACAACAGAAATTACTGATGTAATTGGTGTTTTCTTTAAAGTTTGATTATTGAACAATATTAGATATTCCCTTTAAAGCCAACACGCTTGGGTGATAACCGCTAACAAACATGCACAAAGGGATTACTTCTGTTTTAACAAACTCCTTCACAGCTGTTTGGCATGCAAAGTGGATCCACAGGGCATTTGGCATCAATCAGAGACATGCATAAATATAATTAACTCCTCCACACTTGAACTTAGCAAATGTCTGAAAACCAGTCATTTTCATTAGCTCCACTGGACAAAATGGCACTGGGCGAACAGAATGCATTCAGAGGGTTCAAACACAAGCACAAGTCACCGCTCATAAGGATACCACTGAGAATGCTGATTACATCCGTTTCATTCTCATGGCACACAAATTAAACAATTTTGAGATGAGAAATCTGCCCAACAAAGTACTTTTGTTCACTTTTAATGACCGTAAATACCCCATGCCCAAGGCTTGTGCAGCACTGACCTGAACAGACCATGATGCTGAGTGGAATTGTGCATGCAATCAACATAAACCAAACACGTTACTGGCAAAGGTGTGTAATGCATGAGGCGCAGCAAAACTTTTAGCAGGAATGATAAAGTCGGCAATGAAGTCACATCTCCACTGAAGGGTAGAGTGGCTGAATGTAAATGGAATCTCAAAATAGTAGTTCTCCTGCAAATGGGCCCTCGATGTTGCTGACCAGCAGAAAACATTCAGGAATAGAGAGAGAGCAATGTGTGCCAAAAAAATATGGGGACGCTAACAGCACCAATAATATATTATCTCAGCGGACTAACACTCCCTGAGTTCCAAACCCTTTCAGCAAGATTTCAGCTATCGGCACCGCTTTCCCTTCTACACACAAGCCTTTTCACTGCTCAACGCCTTCCCTCTTTCATTTGTCAGGAAGCCATGGTATCAATTGCTATGCAGGGAATCTCTTACTCAGCATGCTGCCTTTTGCTCTGATAAACAGGCAAGTGAAATGAAGTCATCCAGTGATGTGCCAGTAGACCTCATGGTTATTCACAGCGTTTTTAAACTGCATTCCTGAAATGACTCAACACATTGCTATCCTGCACAAAGAGCCACTCAATTACACATCTATGTGAGACATATCTTCAGAGAATCTGGAATCTGTTTCCTGCAAGACATTCACTTAGGGGGATCAACTATAGAAATCTATACTATACTACATCTCCTTGAATACATGGCCACAGAAATAGCATCCCCGAGAGGAAACACAGCACTGGCGGCTTACACTTCCAAGGCCCACAGAGGTGCTAAGTCCATGTCATTCCATGTCTGTTGCACATTGAGCCGACGCCAACACACAAGCTCTGACACCATGCCCTTGTGGACCACTTTGGGTTGCGTGTTTATTCTGTGCTAGCCAAAAAAAAACAAGTTGCAGTACTATGATTAATCTACAACGGCCCACAGTGTCTAGCAAGGCTTTACGCAATGGATATGTCAGTGTGAGAAACAATGCCTGCTTACAGTGCATTTATCGTGTATAGTGCATTTTAAGCTTTCTATCTCCACACTACCCAAGAGACAAAACATTTCCAATTGAAAACATCCCTAAAAATGAAATGCAAATGACACAGATGGTCAATGGGCTTCGTGGTACTGTAAGTTCTCTGAAGTTGGTATGGTTGTCGTAAGGTCGATTTAGGTCGATTAGGTGGCTTACGCCCCCCTAAAATGTTTCTAAAGCACCCTAATGCAGGCTGATTCAGCAGAGTGAATGGAAATTCACATATATTCAGCTCAGTTAATATACTCGTAATAACAGACGGCACTGCAGATCGCATGATATGGCACAATCTCAGCTTTCCAGTCATTCGTTGCTGTGATAAATGGTTCATGAGAAAATGTAGAATGTACATTAAATTCCTTAATAGATTCTGCACCTCTATGCATGCACACCAATTTTCTAGGCGCAATAGTTCACAAACTCAACACATGATCAACCGTATATCAAAATAAGCTCATGAATACTACCTGAATTCAAGTACACTTAAGTAGCCTAATTCAGAAATAAATTACAGCAAATTTCGGTATAGTCTCCTCCAAATACAAGCCAAGCCAAAAACATTGGGGTCTAAATTAAGAACTCATAAATGATGCCACATTTAGCCAAAGCATTTTTATTTATATATTTTCATTGAAATGATATTCTATATTTTTTATAAATGCTATGCTACATAACAGCTCATATATGTGCTAGGCTATTTGAATTGTGAAAGAGAGAAGAGAGTTCCTATCCATCTGCAGGGCATACAGTACAGCACACAGCTATAGAAATGAGTCAAATACTGTGGGCCCTGATAATGAATGCTCTATAACTATTCAAAAAAATAAATCAATGTAGTCTATTTTTTAAGTATGATGGAACATTTTTTGCTACGCACAAAGCATTTGCATTCATCCCTCCAGCCAAAGGAACTCGGCTCCCCTGTAAGCATGGGTGTGTGCGTGTGCTGTTAGCGTTGTTTAAGCCGCGCTCACCAGACAGGTTGGAGCTACGGGTGCTCATCGACCAGCCAGCTGCTATCAGACATCTGACCATCAGCTCAATGTGTGGCAGCCCTTAACCGCGTTCCCCCGCAATCTTTCAATACACCTGTCTAGCTATCTAACAACTGGGGAAATGAGGATCAACTCTTATTGCACTGACTTCTAGGAGCCAGATTAATGCTAGATTAATTGCACTGCTCAACAAATGCTGTAAGCCTTGATGTGGCTACACCATGGCCAAAGGCAAGGTTGAAAACATCATTTCAATTACATTCCACTCTTGGAGAGAGGTGCCACAGGGCAGAGAGAAAGCAATGTCACAGCACTAAAGCTTGGCAGCTCATTCAGGGAAAAAAAAGGTCTCATCACCCGTCAAGTGAAATACGGATTCTCCAAGCAGTGTCAGAAGACTGAGCAGTGGTGCCTGTTGTGTAAATGCTTTAGGAAATGCAGAGACTCACAGATGTACTGTATGGTTTCACAAACAGCCACAGAGGGATTATTAGTGTGTCTATCTCTCTCTCTGTCGACAGACACAGGAGTGGACCCCAGACCTAGCTGTTCCACTAATCATCCCATCTGAAAGCCAAATTGAAACCAAATCACCATCCCACCCACTCAAATCCCATATTACAGAAGCACTAGGAAGCAAAGTGCCTATGGCCTCTCCGACTACAAGCACTGTGATGTGTGTTTAGCAGTGGTCTGCTGGCTGCGTGGGCCCACGGGTGGCTCTGTGGCTGCTGAAGGAGAAGCTGACGGCTGGCCTCTCTATGAATAAGGAGGAAGCCACCGCTGGATCCTCTCACTGCTAATTCAGCCCAGCCAAGACAATACCCGCAGAAAGGACTTTAAAGGAGATGCCCTTTTCATGTGTTTCTGTCAAGAACTTTGGGCTTGAATGCACTGGCTCTGTCTGGCTCAGGAGTGTACACTCGAGAGCTTGAGTGACCTTTACTGTCTCGGCTTGAGTAGCCAGAAACAAATAATTATTATATAAAACAAACATAAGACATACGTTATTGTTTAATAATGGAGAGTAGTTGGTTCTTGGCTGCTATCAAAGCTGAGGTCATCCTCGGCTTGGCACAGGCGGAGGCGAGCGGGCGGGCTAATCAAGATCAAAGAGAAGACCGTGATTTACATTCAACCCAAACGGGGGGAATTTTGTGTGCTTCTTTCCCCCTTTACTGGTCTGTTTCAGTGTTCCAGTGTGAATGTGAGGTAGGCTATGTGTGTATTGATAAAATATGTTAAGCCTCTTAGGAGTCAGACTGCCAAGTCCTCGCCTCATCCAAGAGGTTTGTGTCACGGTGCTTCCCTTTTCTCCCCACCTTGGATAAACACAGCATCATGGGTGTCAGGGGAAATTGCATCTCAGTGAGGGGCCCAATGTCAGGTGCCCTGACGCCTCAGAGCCTTCCTCCCCGAGAGGGCAAGGAGTAATAACAGGCCCTGCATTAGCCTATCTCTCACACAGCTTGCAGTGCTTGCACATGCTTGATGTCTGAGGTGAAATAAACACTTCAATAGGGTCAAGCACACATTTTACTGTAAAGGTAAGGACTAGTCTCACTCATTTTGGGGATAATCTGACCACTCACAATAGGAAAATGTTTCCAATGACAGCACAGTAATGGGCAAACACTTTGCATTTACTACACGTTTTTTTAGTCACTTGCACTGATCAGGACTGGCTAATGTTCCTCCTTACCTCATCACTGGCTTTTGCAATCTGATAAGAATCCACACTGACAGTATGGAAGTACTGTATCTTTACTGCCTTACACCTTCATTCCACAAAAATTCCCAGACATTTTCTGGTATAGTTACTACTTTTTACCAGTATCACTTTTGATTTTGAAACACATCATTCCTTGTGGTTCGCCGTCCTAGTAGCCAAATGAAAGTTGAATGCACTGAATGGTGCCAGACTGATCTCTCAGCAAAATGGAAATGAGCTGTGATAACAGGTTGGCAAGGCCACGCTAACGCAAGGGTACGAGTCCAAAAAAAGTCAATTAATTGCTCTAGAATCTTTCCTTCAAGTGATGAACATAGCAGAGCCACTATGAAGTCAACTATGAAGTTTCAGAGCTGCGACGTGAAGAATTTACCCACTCACACAATGCAGTGAACCATTAGAGGAATCTACAAGTGCCCAGACAGTCAACATTCCCGGGTGGGTTCACGTAACACCAGGGGGGGACACGGGTGGGCAATTTCAAGAGTCAGTGCAAGATGAAGATGAATGTCGCCAGGAGGTCCCTCGGGACACACCCACTCCCCAGCCACTCTGTGAAAAGCCCCACAGGGGTCCTAGAAGAAGCACTGACATATACACACATGCACACACACACGCGCGCAGACACACACACACACACACACACACACACACACACACACAC
>JASCQY010000001.1:5423294-5435719 GCA_030264315.1 Sardinella tawilis
ACACACACACACACACACACACACACACACACACACACACTGCTGCTGCTCCTGGCTCAGACCCGGGCTCTCAGACATGCTATTTATAGGTTATCAGATGTGTCACTTCTCACATTCTTCACATCCTCCTCCTTTCATCACTCAGGCCATGCAGCCGCAGACCACCACAGAACACACACACACACACACACACACACAAACCATCTCGCCGATCCCATCAGAGACTTACAAACTGACACTGAGGCTAAGTGACGCACAATAGCTGAAAAAGAGACAAGTACCATGGTCTTTGCTTTGAAACACAAGCTCAAAAAGGTCCACTTGTTTTAATCCTCTGACAATACTAATGAATTAATATTAATTCACCATTTCATTCTATTAAGTATGTGTAATTAAACCACTGACCCAGTTGCTTATGGATGTCATATAAGCACCTAAGAGAGCAGGCCAAATGCGTCAAGGTATTAACATGCTGACTCACTGAGATCATGTGTTCATTTCAACTGAGCTTTCCACTGCGCTGCTCTACAGTATGTCAACATAGCAATGACAAGAGCAAGTATGGCAGCATTATGTATGTAAATAAATACAAGGAGCACTGCAGATGCTACAGGCATATGTGCCAGGGCTGGATAAAGTTCCGCTTTAATACGGAGACGGCTTTGCAATTCAACACATAACCTGGGCTGGTCTGTTGTAGTCAGGGAAGACAGGGCCTTGTTTGTGAAACACTGGGTTAATGCAGCTCTTCAGTTAAGCTTGAACATTTGGTCTCTGCATGTCTTTGATAAAGCCTTCTGTCTTCAATCACCGTGAAACAACAGGGCTGCTCCCTTGTACAGTATTAAATCCAAAACAAACCTCACTTCCAAGAAATCTTTGTTTGTGGTTAACACCAGATTATTTCCTCTCAAGTTTCACAGGCCAATCTGGTTTTAATAAACCAAAAGATAACAAATAAGCAACTCTTACCTCCATAATAACAAACTAACTCTATTTGCCATCCAATCCAAAACTATTGAAATAAGACATGCTCTTGTTAGGCTTGTAAACACTGATGTTAGTGTTAGTGTGTAACCTATTAAATGACCAAGCACAGTCTGATTTTATTGGCAGCGCTATATCCTATGGCTATAAGGAGCCTATGCATATATGAGTGACTTGAACATCTGGAACTCTGAAATAAATTAGTCACATCCATGCATATCAACAACAACTTGCCTCTTTTATTGAAAAATATACTTGCAACAGAGAAAACTCAACGTGGCACTGAGCTCAAATACATAAAAACTGACACAATACATGGGGATGTTTTTTAAAAGAACATAGAGTGGTCTTGAGAATTCTGGCCAATGCCGACACCTGCTACCTTTCTTTCAGCCTCATCATCAGAGAGACTCATGCTGTCATGACAACCAAAACGGACTGGCACTCACTCTCCACCCCATCCGAATTCTGATGGAGCCCATTCTCCACTGACCAAGTCTGTCTCCCCCGTTCCAGCGCCAGCAAACTCCTCCTAATCCCAGGCAGGTCAGCAAGATGCCAGAAACCGCGACCTAGAAGCTCCAGCAAGCCCAGCAAGCCCTCTTTCCCACCCAGACACCTAACCCAGACATCTCCCACCCGCAACACAATGATGGAAGGAGAGGAAAACAGATGCCATCTCATTTGCAACGGCGCTTCATGGAAATAACAAAGTACTTCAAATCTGCATTTCACTGATGCTTTAGGTAGTTAGATACTGCAGAGTACTGACATTCTATCCTTTTCTAAACTGGGGGGTGTGGGGTGGCTGGCTCTCGGTTTTGGCTGCACATCCCTAGCATGTGTACTGGCACACTTGCTCTTCTCCTTCCCTCATCCTCTCCAAGCCGTGCTGGTGCTGCTGGCCACATGCTCCTGCCTACAGGAACTAATTGGAATTTGTCATATTCAGTTATAGCACTAATAATCAGGACGCAGATTGAATCGAACTGACATTACAGTATTAATGAAATTACTATAAAATGGTGGACGTGGATTTAATAAGAGAATCTGTGCAGTAAAGGGGCGAGTCGCTCAGGCATCAGCTGCATAGCATTCCAACACAAAAGCCTCTTCAGTTACAGGTGTTGACAGTATGAGGAAACACTGACGGCTTTGAGTATTTTGTGACAGCGCCAGATGTAGGCCTTCCTGATGTAAATGACACAGGTTTCCTTTTCCCTTTCAGCACTGAAGCACCCAGCTCCCACCCCCCTTCTACTCCAGGAATTGCTTTCAGCAATGCACGCCTATCAAATCTATTTGTCAAGGTTTGCCTGTGCATTCTTTGTGCTGATAATGCTCAGATGCACTTGAGGGGTTCGCCGGAGAGATGGGTGTTCTTTTATGTTGAGAGCAAACATGTCCCTGATCAAAGTGGCGTGGAGGCTGGCTGAGTGGCTGAAGCTTTGCATTTTATTGTGGTAATGTATCACGATCAGCCAGTCCTCCCATATCACTGCATCCTTGTCACAGTACATATTCATGGCGCTTGTTCGGCTGCACACGCATTTGCCTTTCTTTTGACAAGAGATGTCAAGAAATAGCAGGTATCTGAACACAATCACACACCTTTATCAGTCTATCGATGAGGAATACAAAGAGAATTGCCTAAAGAATAACACCGCCTCAATATCACTCATACAAAATCACACTTCACCTCCACAGGCCTGGAGGCTTTATTTTCACTAAATCACACATTACACTGCTTGGAGCATTTGTTAAAAAATACCTCCATGAGGATTTACAAATATCTCCAGAGGGAAATTTGCTGAAATTCAAATGACCAAATGACAAACAATATGGAACACGAACATGCACTATCCATATTAGACAAGTGCAACTAAAAGGCTTTTATGCCCAATACTGTTAGTGACAGCGATCACATCTATCAGTCAGACAATTATTAAACTGATCGTAATAAGACTGCCAACAACTACATCTGACACAAACGAGGAATTCAAAAATATCTAATCACTATGACAATCTTGGCTTGGTTTTTTAAGATGATATTTTCTCCGCTACAGAATGCCACAAATTACTCTCTACACACTGAACCCCCAGCTAGTAATAAAATGATGCAGACAATTAAATGGTAAAATGTTTTGTTTTTTTTAAATACTCCTTTTTTGCACTAGTCCAGGTCAGCTGCTGCATATGGAGTGAGCATCTTTCCCGCGTCCAAAAGAAAAGAGGCCGAGGCAGTCGTGGCCAGCCAGAGAGCGTGCCAGAGAGGAGCCTCTAAATCAGCGTCTGGCACTGGCCACCTACAGTAAATGAGAGATGAATCACAAATAGCACCAGTGGGCTTCGCCTATTTCCTGAGCACTGGCAAGTCTGGGTCTGTCCTCCGTCTGTCTGAGGACCTAGTAACAAGGAGAGGAGAGGACTAACCATACTGTGGTTTGCTTACAGTATGTGTGTTTATGCAATGCATGCCTGTGTGTGTGTGCGTGTGTGTATGTGTGAGTGTGTGCGTACTGCAGGGGTGTTTTGTGTTGGTGGAGGCCTAATTTAAATGTGAATGATTAAATGAAAATATGGTGTTGGTTGGCTCCAAATGGCGGGGTGATGTCACGCAGGGGTTCAGGGAGAGTCATTAGACCTGGCACGCCAGTCCACAAATCAGCCACCTGCCATAGCCACGGCCCCGCGCCCACCACAGCTGCTCCAGCTCACCCCGCCGGTGCCCTCCTCGCGCCCGCTCCCCTTCTCACCCCCACCTCCTCCAGTCATCCTCATTTTCATATGCCACGCCACGGTGCACGGGGCCAGCTTTTATGGAGGGAAAAGATCATTAGTAAAGTCATTGCCGCTTCTGCCGCAGTTACTGCCAAAAAGCTCTCCCGCTTCCCTAATGGAGCCGGAGGAAATTTCATGGTTTGCCATGGAAAAATATTTGCTTTCTTTCCCTGTAAATTGTAGTGTACAAGATGGCTGTTTTACTATGGGTGGCATTAGGCAGCTGCTATTGTCACCCAGGCTTTCATCACTGACGCCCTTCAACTTGATGCTCTATTTAACTTTTAAATGATGATGCCGGGGTGCTGTGCTTCCCTGGTATTAGAAAAGCACTGTTTATGCCTTCGACTCATATCACTTACCCCCACCCCAACCACCCCCACGTCCTCCACTCTCCCATCCTCTTTCTCTCTATAAAGGCCCTGGCAAAGTGCACATATGTTGCTAGACGCTAGAATAGATGGAGGAAATTCAGTCTTCATTACAAGGCTTCAGGTGCTGTATCTGACAGAAAGGGCAAAGCTAACATTACAGATCTCTCTGGGCCGCGCTTCAACCAAATGTTTATTTAAAGCATCCATCTTCTCGCAGGGACTTTGGCTGAATCAGAGCAACTTGAAAAGTCAAGACAATAACTATTATATTCCTATTTTTATCTATTTCCTTGCCACATATTGCCCAACCTCACGCTTGTACTTCTTTTCTCTTCTTTGATCAATTGCACTATATGGTTGTGAGAGCTCAAGTGGTTTCCCCTCACTTGGAAATTGCATTTCCGAATTCAAGCTTAAAGTTGTGTACATCTTGCCTGTGCAAATCTGCTCCATTTCCATTCAGTTGTGCATTCTGGGCCATAGTAGCCTACATTTTTGCATGGGGGGAATGTAATGACAGAGTGATTTCACCCAGCCCCAAGTGACAAATTGTTCATGGAGTCCTGGGGTCATATTTTAAAGTGGAAAGCAAAGATTACACTGACACTGATCCTGACGTGCACAATATGCTGAGTAGGTAAAACATTCATTTCTCATGGGCACCTGGGCCACTCAGACACTTGAGCTGACAATTTATAGCCATAGTTTCTGCAACCGGAATTCAAAAATGAATCACACTTGAGATAGTACTTATCAATGGAATTTCATGCTTTTTATAATTGGTTTCAGAATGACTTTTCCCCCTCCTGACACATCTCTATAAAAAAATAATAATAATAAAAAGCGCAAAAGGAAAAGCAAAAGAACCTGTTCCTCTGGAGCATATCAGGTTCTTACCCAGTACGCTGCACTGTGCTAGCGTCTGTGTGCCTGTCTCCACTCACTGAAATGGTTCCAAACATCAACAGGTGTTTCCTGGTTCCCACTCTGGCCAACCGCAATCTGCTGTTCCATTAGTCCTGTCCACAGATATCGCATGTGTCTGTGTCAACTCAGACACACATTCCCACGCTGCGCTTCATGTGTGCCTACATTCAATGAAAACATTCCTGTTGACCAAGCCCTCCCCCCCCCCATCAGATGGAGGCCACAGCGGGACAAAGAGGGCAGAGGTCAATGTTGTGTTGGCTGGAAAAAGACACTCACATAAACTTTGACAGCATATGTGAAGCCTACAATATGTAAGCATTGGTAAATGTTTATGTTCAAAACCCAGCACAAACAGAATCAATTAGACTGCATTAAGGATGAGGAAAAGTGGAGGCAATAATTGTGGAAATTTTCTCTGAGTGATCAATATCAGCGTGGGAGACCCGGCACATTTCAAGGAAAGAACACATGGTTTATTTTCTTCACTTCAAGCTTAAGGCACATAGCAGTGTTTTTAGGCAGTGAGGCACTAAGTAAACAGATACACCGTATCTGCAGATACAGGTTTATTTGAATATTCAAACCATGCAGAAAATAAGTATTTGTTTTGACTAGACATTCCTAGCTCACACAGGCACAAAGCCTTCCAAAGGTCTTCATGAGAACACTAGGCTAACAGCTTTCTAATGTTGAAAAGAATGCATGCCATACTAAAAAGCATCTGGGTATTTTTATTTTTACTGGATGTTTTTTTACTGGTTAAACTTTTATTAGAGAACATTTGTGAAATAAATCTGAAGTGGAATGAAAATTATATGAATGTATACCTAGTTGAATGAACTTATGGACCTCCTACATGAAAACACATTGGGAATAGGGCTGTGCACAAATTTATCATGTTATATGTAACTCTTTCCCATTCTATGAGGTTCAGCCAGGTAGGCTAGAACACCATATTTTGATTAATTTTGATTAGATTCATAGGCCTAACGCTGCTTTTGCAAATATGTACTGGTCTACACACTCCTGCCACTCATTAATTGGAAATAAAAATCTATATCTAAAATATATTACAATTTACTACAGTATGTGGCATTGTTTACATTTCAAAACACTGTAAGCAACAGATTTTTATATAGGCCTATGTGGCTAGTTACATAAAACATTTTTTAATCAAATTTCCATAAAATGTGCAATACAAGAGATGACCTTGAATTTGGTGAAAGTGATTTTGGTAATTTAGCACAGAACCAATATCAAAGCATATTTTTAATATTGCTAGCTTATTGTTGGTGTGTAAAGGGAATAGTTTTGGCAGTGGCGTCATCTATGCAGTGTGCTTCACAATCCATCATACTAATTATATGTAATGTCACAGTACAGATATCTAAACAAACTGAATTTTTATTACTATATTTTTTCATAATATAACAAATTTAACTATAACATGAAAGGCATCTATCAAAGCCCTCGGGTAAGCTTCACTTCAGTGATGGAAAGACAGGCGGTCGGGTAAGAAGAGGTCAGATCAGAGGCTGAAGGAAGGGGGCAATGCTTTTACACCACAAATATCCCCCCACATCCCCTCCCCACTCTGTTTGGAATGACAATCATTGCAGCCATGACAACCACCAAAAGTACTCCCTCAGGATGGCATGAATGTTTGATGCTGGTCTTTCAATAAACACTGTACATCATATGTCCCCATGTAATGCCCCCATGCCCACAAACCCCCCCCCCCACCCACACCCCCCACCCCCACACACACACACAAACACAACACACCTCCCCCAGCTGCCATCTTAAATAAAGTAGCCTAACACATAGTCTGTCCATCAGCAAGTCATTCTGAAAGAGAGGTTGCATCAGGAGAAAGACGTTGCTACTCAGAGAGCATGTGGCACATGCTGGGAGCCCTCAGATGAGGACCTTGTTCTTTGCACCAGTCTTGAGAAAAGAAGCTTTCCAATGGTAATCGCTGGTGACAGATTGCAAGCACACAGAACCATTACAGCTCGCTCTCAGTGACATCAGGACCATAGCCAAATTGCATTGTAAGACTCTGTATAAAAGGCAGTTGTTGATGTATTAATGGCATGGGCAAATTGATGGGCCTAATACTCTGCGTGACCAGGGTTTTATTCCTCAGGGATGACTGGCAAGAACATCGCAGAATCTTAAGTCTCTCATTAGAGAGTTTCAGGGATTGTTATTGTTTCTAAATTGTGCATTTTTTGTATTTAAATATTTTTCTCAAACTATGTGCAACAGTATTTTTCTTTCTTCAGTGTCACCATGATCCGAGATAATTCTAATCACAATAGAACCTCAAGCACGAATGATGCTGTAAAACAGTGGGCAAGTATATCAGGCTCACCATGAATTATAATCTGCAAACATTCGGCGCAACAAAACTGCTTAGCTGCAGTTTTACATGAAATTGATCAATTATGGATACAGAATTTGCCATTCCCTGTATGAAAAAAATCAATAATCAACAAGGTGACAATCAAGGACTGCCTGCTTTTTCCCATGACAAATAATCCTGTCACTGCCCAACACTCCAGCAAAACATTTCACATACAGAATCAGTGATGCGAGAGGGAAAACTACTATTTCTCACTCTGAGGACCTCGGGAGCAAAAGGGACAGAGGCGGAAACAACAAAGGAAAGTCTCTGCAGTAAATGATTGCACAGATGGTGTGGCAATGAGACGTCAGGGTTTACAGTCATGAATGGCTGGTGTGTGTGCACTTGCCGGATGGTGCAGCCTGCACTTAATGCACATGATGCGGAAGCCAAACTGTTTTTACCTGCACCCCCTCAAACACAATGAACTGATGGCCTGGATATTTCCACAAATCTAGCCTACTCTTGCCAAAGGTAGGCTATATATTCGGTCCTCATAGGCTCTGATCATATGCCGCAATAACCACTGAGTAGAGAACATATTACATTTTTATGACAACATGAATATTTCTATCAGGAATTGATTGTGACTTGACAGAGTGACAGTAAGCTAATAATTTCTGTTTGTTTGACTAAACCTTCTATGCATCTTTACAACAGTTTCTTCTGACATGGGAAAATGCCGCAGCTCTAGGAATTAAAGGTGGTGGCTGAATGTCAATCTCAACCCGATTTGCAAGCTTTGATAATGCAGGCAGCTGGCTGGTTCCTCTTATGGGATCAATACCACCTAACCCATTCCCAGAAAAGAGCTGGTGGCTTTCCAAATATCCAAAGACCTTGACACATGACTTGAAAACTGGCTGACACCGTATACACATCAACAACTTTGCTGAACCTCTCAGAATTAAATAAGCCCCTGATGATCTATGACATCACCAGAGTAGCTGGACCGTCCGAGCTATTGAGACGGCATATGAAACACTTGCATAGTGCTGCAAAAGTCTTCATGATTGGCAGGACCTTGCAAAGACTCTGGAGTCTTGTGGATTTCCAAGTTAATCAGTAATCCCTGCTTGGGTGTGGACTTTGAAGTATTGAAAGACTGGGATGTGGGTTTTGCTCACAGAAGAGTCGACAGTTTTGACACATTTGTTGGAAAGTTTTCTGTCAGTAATATAATGAAATATATTTCTTTTTTCTAGGGAAGTAAAGATAAAAAGGACTTCCTTAAGCAGAATGGTGTATTAAAGTGATATGAGACTTCTAAAGGCCCTGAAGTGTTAGGAGCATGGCTAAAGCACTATGACATTTCATCCCCCTGCTTTCACAAGATCCTGTGGAGTTGGAGCCTATTTGTTTGGAAGGTTAAGCTGTTGGTGTTCACACAGTAATATGCCCATAGCATCTTTAAAACAAAAGGAGAGGAGAAGCTAATGAGGAAATGAGAGGAAAGTCACTGGAGCACAATGTCAAACCATTTTGTGCATTAAACGATAGTGGCAACTGTGCCTTCCCATCTATTCACATACTAAATTGATGACAGTCTTCTTTTGAAACCCTGTTAAAGGGTGTCTTCATATGATCATTATTATCATTCATTTTTTCTCATCTTTACAAATGCAAATGATCCCCCAGGAGACAAAAATACATATTTGGTGGGTGGAGATGATAGCTTGAGGCATACTTTTATCATTTATCTTTTCCAATGCTATCTTAAAATAACTAAGTGCGAAATTTGGGAATCGTAAATATACCAATTAATGGGGCATGTTCAAATCATCACAATGATTTCATAAAAAAGGTCTTGCATCAGTAATTACACATGGATGATCTCTAAACAGGATTTAGTTACATGCCATCACGTGATGTATAATCCAGTTAAAACATAAATTAGCCTACTAGGTGAAGTCTCAATTCGGCAATAGGAGGTAGGCTTAAGACATTAACAATGTATGAAAAAAAATCACATTTTTATTCTGAATCTCATACCTAATAAGATAATATGATTCAGGCATCTATATCTTCCATAAATCTAAAGAATAATAAATGCAAATTCTGAAAGCTTCTGAAAATTAAGATGGACCAAAAACGTCAACCCCAGCACACACCCACACGCATGCAGTACACACACTTAATACTCTCTCTCTTTCTCACTCAATCACACAGACACACAGACACAGACACACACACACACACACACACACACACACACACAATAGTTTAAGTTGGGAGTCATGGCACATTTGCCATCTGTGATCATTCAAACACTTTTGAACATTTGCAGTGACCCCACTCTCCATTTGTCAACAATGAATAGTTTATCATGATAGACGCCATTCAGTCGTTCCCCAGGAAACTTTCTAAAGGTGTAGCCCAAGTCAGATTATTTACTTTGTCTGCTGTCTGATTATTTGAGACAGAGACGCTTTTATTCCCTTTGACCGCAGTGACCAGTAGGCTAATCCAAATCTAAGCACAGGCTCGTTATGTTCGTACATAGGACCTGCGCAATGGCTAGCCTGGTGTTTGGCATGCGTCTTTAAAAATATAGCTCAAGGCTATGTGATTTAGACAACATCTGTTAACTTCACTTGAGCGAGTAGGCTATACTGTAGATAGGCTACACTTACCTTGAGCTGCTGTTTTCAACACGTGTATGGAGAGGCACAACGCCCACCAACTCCATGATGTTGATGCCAACTTTGTCCTTCCATTATGGTTTGAATATCTTGGTGCTTTTTTTCTTGCGTTATCGATCATTATTTTCTTCGCTCGGGTATTCAGCGGAACTACACAGGCAGAGCCGAAATAGTGGCTTTCGGCAAAGTGGGAGACACTGTGATACTCGGGCATCACATTTGTAGCGTTACAGGTTTTCCCGGGTTCTGTCTGATATGAGCCGTCTCCTGTGAGAGCAATGTCCCCTGTGTTCACCTCTGTATTCACTCTTTTGTTCAGGAGCTTGTTAAGGTGAGTTTGACGTTTCCCCTTCAAATGTCGGGAAAGCGTTTTATTCTGCGTTGCCTCGGCGTCGACACTTATTTCATAGTCAAGGCGACCTCCTTGGTCAGTCATACTGAGGTCAAAATTGTGGCAGTGGGAAGTCGCACTCGGCAGCAGCTGCCTTCTGAGCTTCCCTTGGCGCTGTTTCGTAGCTGTGAGGATTCTGATCAGGCTACTGAACTCTGTCTGCCGTCAACTTGCTTCACGTGAAAACGCACACTGTAGCTACACAGTAAGGTGCTGCTTCAGTCCCGAAATAAACGATTTCACTTAGTTAACCTACACTAAATTCGGTTGATAAATTCAGAACACTGACGTGAAAAAGCAACTGTAGCCGACAGCCCGTAAAAAATGCAGCTCGCATAGGAGTGATGTGCTTCTCAACAACCACTTTCTGAAGCGCTTCTTAAAATATGTTTCAACATTTGGGTTGCAAGAACACACTTGATGCACTTTTCCTTTTCATTGTCTGACGACGTCCATGCTACTTAATTTTGGGGGAAAAAAAGTGTTGGCTAAGCCGACATTTGACACAAACCGGCTTGCAGGCTATTTTATATTGGCTGTTTCGGCTATTAAAAACGCTTATGCCAACCCTCGACATAGGCATTTAAATAAACTTAGGCAATGCCGAGACCAATTCTATCTTGCGTGGGTAGCCTAACAAGATTTCCACTACAATTTGCTTTTATATAGCTAGGCTATCTTATACAAAAGGTAAAACCACAAGTTCTGACAAAATGTTGCGGTGCTGAGCTGATACTATTGATAAAACCCTTAGGACTACTTCAAAAAATTCTTAGGCAATAGGCTATTATAACCTACCAGCCGCAGTCAACGACAAAAACTTAGAACAGAGAATTAGAACTGAGTCTTTAGCCACATGACACAAGAGGATGAGACACTTCTTAACAGTGAAGAGAGAAAGGTAGCCTGCGGTATACTGTATCTAGCATAAAAATGCACCGATCGTAGCTGTGATTTTGACATAAAGCGAAGCCACGAGCAGGTGGCGATGGAGGGAAGAAACTCACGCAGCCTGTAGAACACAGAACTATCCAGAGAGCGACGTGGGGGTGGTGCCACCGCAGCAGCACTACGGCTCTGCTCTTACCGCTTAACTTCCATTCAGTAGCCTACAGTTCTGTTCCCCCGCCCTGCTTCAGACTCATTGGCTGTGTTCCATACATTCTGGAGTTGGTCGCATATGGCGATTTCGCATATTAAGCACCTTTCGACAGTAGCAGAAGATTTAGCCAGTGTTACTACAACGTGATCTGATGAAGTTGCAGCCTATGTGGTAAACTACCATGAGTGCGTTTTTTTTTCAGTATAAATAAAACTGAATAGTCATTGAAACAGTAACCTAAGCCTAAATAACATTAGGTCTACTGTACATCATCAAAACTTCCATTGTTAAATTGCATAAATTATGAATAAATCACATAGCCTGTAGCCTACGCTTTTAAAGTTAATTAAAGCACCCTTTTCACCTTTTTATTATGAAGGAAGACTGTAAGTGCTAGAGAAAATGTCAACAAATAGCACATAAAGTGTACATTGGCTATTTTTCAGGGGAATTGTTGATTTAGGCTACATGCAGTAGCCTCTTATGGAGAATCAGGATTATTTTTTGTTAAATAGCAAACACATTTCACCAGGCTGCACTGGAGTCTGAAACAGTCTTCTTCAAATGCACTTATAAACGAAGGCAGTAGATCTTGGAGCCTATCTCTTTCAAGATCAGCATTTTTATGCTCAACAACCTTCCACCCACCTACTGGCACACAGGCATGCATGTACACGTAAAAACAAACAAACATGCAAACACACACACACAAAATACACACAGCACACATACAGCATCATAACATGCACAATCACAAATACATAGGATACATACATTCAGTGACTGCATAGGAGCATGCACTTTCACA
>JASCQY010000001.1:5483020-5493596 GCA_030264315.1 Sardinella tawilis
GGGGGGGTGTGTGTGGGGGGGGGGGGTGCAGAGAGAGAGAGAGAGAGAGAGAGAGAAAGAGAGAGAGAGTTTGGTCTCATAACTCTGCTCTGTCCTATAGAGTGATACCCCAAAAAAGAAATCCATTATGTATGGAAGTGCACCTTAAAGTACACATTCTTCACAGTTTCAAATATTTTCCAAAAACTCAACAAATACTCATATATACACAATAGACACAATATACAGTATATCTTGAATAGCCTATATCAAACATGCCCTAAAGAACACATATTGGTGCTGTTTTAAGGAGACATTTATTTTTCTTATTTGTAAATGTGTCAGCATCAGTTAGACAGGATTGGCAATGTCATCACTTCCAGAATCCACATCTCTTTTCTAAACTCTTCAGCTAGCAACGTTGTCCTGTTATTTACATAGCAACCAGCCCTGAAAGAGATGAGGACAAAATCTGTTCCTGGATCAGTGGTTAGTTGGATGCCATTTAACTCATGTGGCACTGAGGAAAATAAAAGCCCTTCTTCCCAGTGTGTCCCCCCTCTCTCCCCCCAGCCTATCAGCTCTCCCATCTGCCCTTTGGACCAAATACAGCCCACAGCCCACCAGAAAATTGCGCAACATGAAAGTTTCGTGTCTAATGCAATAGCCTTGAAAAGAACTGATATGTCAGCTCAAGTGTGTGATGGGGATGGGGTTGTGATGGCCAAGCCCGGGGTTAACAGGGTTGTGGCCATGTTCCTGACATGGAAGAGGGCTGCATGAGGTTTGTCTTCCCTGAGAGTGATTTGACAGCTCCAGTCCCTGTCTGCTTGTTCTCTGGGCTACAGTGGCTCAGCATGTAGCAGCGATAGCTTGCCACAGCTGCATACGCAGCTCCTTTATGATGTTGGCTCAGACTTGTTTCATGGGGACATGTGCTTTAATGCACCATTAATCAACTTTAATTGCTTCCCCCAGGGGACTTAGTCACGATACTGTGGTTAATAACTGTTGTCAATGTTTTATTTTGTTTTTGTTTTTATAATTACGCTTGTTACTTTTAGTTTGCTGTGTTCACCCTGACCTTCCATTGAAATCTAACATAAGTGGTAATTGTAAAAAGTGTGATTGACTGTATGACAGTTGTTTTGTATATAAGAGTTGTATAAAACATTAAACTTCTTTTATGTTATAGTGTTGGTTTGATTAAACATTTGTTGCTTTAGCCATCAAACCCCCCTAAATGAGACACAGAGCCATTGTGCTCTGCACTTATCAGCATACTGAATTACATCAAACAACAAGAGCAACTATTCAGCCAGCTTCTTAGAGACATATGGACACTCTCCATCTCTGCCTCTAGACACTGACAGCTTCTGGTGGCAATTAAATGTTTTCTTGGTCAGCACAACAGAGAATCTTGTTGATTCAGCAGAGTAGATGCTGCTTTTGTTTTGCTTTTTAGAAAGAAGCAGGAAAAAGTGAAGGAAACCCTGCATGCATTTCCTGGGGACGACTTTGAGAACAAGTTCAAACGCATGAAAAACAGATGGTTACACAAGAGGTAACAAGCACAGGAAGTACTATCCTCGAGTGGGCATTATCCCCAGCCAGTCCTACATCATTCAGTCACTCAGATGTGAAGTGTTGCCTTCCATTTCCAAATGCATGGGCTTGCCTGCCTTCAGTCACCTAGCTATTTTGAGAGGCATTGTCTGCTTCACAACCATTGTCTGATACATTGCCTACACATTCTCTTCTTAGTTGCTTTCCTCTCATCTCCAGGAAAAATGTTTTTCTTTCTGACTTTGTTTTTGACCAAAGAGGTTCCCCTATAAAAATAATTCATCATGTAACCTCAGACATCCCCTCGCCAGTAGGAGTGAGATATGGTTCAGGGACACAAAGGCTCTTTCTCTGCGTAACCCATCTTATTTACATGAGTAAAACTCGTGACTCTTGTTATCCTAACATTTCCTCTGGGCTTTGGTTGATTGGACTTGAAACTGAACTGTGATATTTAATAATGCACTATCAGTGAAAGCAGCTGCTTCTGTCACTTCCCAGTGAAAGACGCCTTATGTCTCCCTTGTGAAAATGAAAAAACTTTGTAGTGTGTAATTAACTGTGATATAAAAAAAAGATGAAAATGAAAAAAGAATGTTTTTTTACAATGCAAAAGGAGCATGCATGTCAGAGCATGCAAAGCCATTTCTACACTTTGAGGTATGGAGTGGAATTCAAAATCACAGAGAAAAGTCATAGTTAGCAGAAGTCTAGAGAGACCAAGTGAAAATCATGAGGAGTCAATTACTGTTCTGAAAAGGATAAAATGATCATTCCTTTTGGGATCATTCCTTTTGACACCCCTGATTCAAAGCTGTGGGAAATCCAAATGTTGTCTTGCACCTTCAGACATGTTAGACAACAGTACCCTCTACTGGCACACAGAGAAACTGCTTCTCTTCAAATGATTCAGCAGACTACTAACTGATTGGGCCTACCTTTCAGCAAATGAGATAACATAATGAATGTACTGTAGGTCTAGGTAATGATACCATAACTTTAGGGTATTTTTGCAAAATTCTTATGTTTAATTCAAGAGCCATAATAACATGTGCAATTTATCATATAGAATTAAAAAATATAACCACCTTAGGTAAACTATCAGAAAAATCGCCCTGAAACACTTTCATAGCCTTGACTGAGACTACAAACTGATTAGGCCTAATTTTTTGCTAATGTCTATCCTACAGTGTTGACTTGTGTGCCCTGTGTCCCGATAAATATCTGACAAGCCAGACCTGGAAAAGGGTAGGGAATTGACTTAGTATATTCTGTTGATGCAATTTTGCCTGAGACAAAATTGTTATTTTTTTCTGTATGTTATATACAATATATCTAGCATAGTCCATAGAACCGTATTTTTATGAATTGATTACACAATTTGCTGATTTAAATAATATTTACAACAAATAAAACCCTTCACTTTCCCCATGTGTTTTGATGAAAATGCAGTGTTCTCCTTGAGCTGTCTCCCTACTTACCAATTGGCAAAATAAGAGAAATAAGAGATTATTGTTTTCAGTGCTCAAAGATGTCGATGTAGTTGCAGTTGTAATTTTTGTTCCAAATTTCATGCGCAGCCTGTTTATCTACAGATGAAATGTTTTTGTTATTACCCCAAATGTATTAAATGTCTAATGTATCAAATATGATACTACACAAATACTGCCTAATGTATCACATTTGAAACAATAAAAAATAAATCTAACTTTTTTAAAAAATCAGCTTTTTAGTTAAGTAGTTTACAATACCCTACAGGATATTGGCTGATTACCTCCAGATTTTTCCTTCACACTTTGAACTTAAACTTTGTGAAGACATGGGTGATGCTTGATGTCCATGTAGCTAACTAAATAACCTTGTCTCCTGGTTAATTCATGCTGATGATGTTTCCTCAAGCTGAACGTAAAAGGTGTGGCAAAATTCTGATTCAGTATTTCTGTAGGCCTAGTTAGGAATTGCTGAACTGGGTGGAGTTTAAGATACTGTAGGATGTCCACCTTCTTATAGTCTTATAATTGAAGACAATAGCCTGGTCAAGACTGAAATGCAATTGCAGAGATGGCCAGGTCTCAAAGTACCAGAGCTTTCCTCAGTGCTGTCCTGAATGCATTTACTGTAGGTACACAAACGCACAGGTCGATGGATGGTTTACATTCATTTCTGTGTCAGTCGCTATGGTTGACCTGTGTCAGCATAATTTTCAGTCTGTGTTCAGCTGATAGGCCTACTAGGCCTATTTTCGAGGTATGATGATTGATATTGCTTATGAAGTTGGAAATGATAGCATTTTGGCTTAATAGTAGTTTATGGCCGCACTCAACAAAGCGTTCTCCATTCTACGCTTGTCCAGTCTACGAGAGTTTATAGATAGAGACAGAAATGCTTTATTTATCACGAAAGGAAATTAAGGTGTCCAGTAGCATACACATCAAGGCACAAAGGCACAAGGCATGCAAAGACAACTACACAGGTAAACATACATACTTAAACTATGTGTATGCTATACTACTACACTACTGTGAATTTTAAAATAATATATATTTTTTAATGAACACAGGGTAGCAGTTAATGAATCTGGCTGGCATGCCAGTAGTCTGAAAATGGCAACCTGTTGCAATGTTGCATGGCCTCCCATTGTGGGTTGGAATCCTGGCTGCCGCTGTGCCCTTGCAAGACAATTCACCCTAAATTGCTTTAGGGGAGACATGGTAAAATTGGTAAAATTTGGAATGAAGCGTATGCTAATTACATAAATATACATAAGTATATAGCCTACAGCTATAGGCCTAGCCTACTGCAGTAAACACTATAGTAGTCTAGTCACATTGTAGGCTATACTAATTACAATATCCTAGGCTACACTCACTTCCAGAGGTGTAGTGGGATTTAGTGGTCGTATGTATGTTTAATGTTGTAAATAAATGAAAGCCTAATAATAAAATGTGAGAAATAGAAATGGCCTCTAGAAGTGAGGGGACTACATACAGCGATGCCCACTACACCCCTGCTCACAAAATATTGTAGTAGGCCTGTAGTTAGTGGCTACATTAAACACATACTGTAGTAGGGCCTGTAGTACAAACTGTTTTAACTATTTTATAAAATTTTGGTGGTAATTTACAATAGGTACAATTGACATATCATAACAGGCCTAGTCGCGCTGTGGTAGGCTGCACTAGATTGAATACTTCTAGGGCTGCGCAGTATTCTATCGCAAACATCATATTTGACTTACTTTGTATCTATTCATTTCCGAAATAAGTTAACGCCAGATGCAGTGACTTGATTTATCTGTACTGACCTGTAAGCTGTCTTCAAGCGCGTTTTCAACATGCTATCTACTACAAACACGAAAATGTAACTGTTCCGAGATCAGCTGTGTACACCCAGGCGAAAACGGAAACGGCTACGAGTTGGAACAGACCAAATTATCTTGAAGGTGGACATCGTACTTCACAAATATATAGGTTTATTCTCAGACACTTATATATATTTTTTGTAATAGTATCGTATTTTATGTTTTTTTATTGCTGACCAGCATTAAGTGTTGTGTGAGCTTAACAACGCTTAATCGGACAGCTGTGCTCTCTCTTGTAATGGTCTTACCTTTGTTCAAAATATGGCATAGTCCTTTTCCCGTCGCTCAATGGTTGGCGCCGGGTGGTATCCACATGGCCTGTTGAGTAAAATCCTCCTTAATTTCTAAAATTTACGATTCTTGTCATCGACCGACCAAAAAGATTATATCAATGCGTGAAACAGAAGATATGGAGGCCGAGATGGACTTCGATGATGGCGAAGAGCCTTCATTCAGTGATCCGGAGGACTTCGAGGATGACATAAGTGATCAGGGTGAGCGAAAAGAGGAAAGTAGCCGGCTCTCAGGCCTAACGTTAGATGCCATAGTGTAATGGTGCTGTCGATAGCTAACGTTAGCTCACTTTGCTCAGCGTAGGTAACAAGAACAATATATGTTATCTGTTGAACTCCCATCAATGTTTACAACACGAAATCTGGTGTGTCTTTCTAAGGAACTTGTAACTTTCCTACATGCTTGTTGTTGAAAACCCGCTAACCTCAGGCTAGCACCATTACGTGCTTGAAAGAGTTGTGGTAGCCAGCTAGCTTTAGCATTGTCAACCTGAAAAGTAACTGGCAGGACAGAACATTAGCCACACTGCCAGCATTGACAATTAATGACTTGGAATGTTAAATATTCGTGCTTCTGAAATGAGTGCATGCCTTTCAACTATTTAGACATCCAGATACTAAATTGTGGGCTTATAACGTTAGTGCTTTAGATGTAGGCTATGAAAAGTTTGTTGACTGACGTGGTTGGCCTTTAACGAAAAATGGCTGCTTTTGTTAAGCTATTAAGCTAACACTGTCCCAGCTGTCAAGAATATGTTCACAACAAGTGTTTTCAAGTTGGTTATTGTCTTGGAGAGCTTAGTCAGCTAAATGTTTTGCAGGTTGATAGTTCTGTCAAAAAATGTTGCTTAATACAATTTACGTGTCAAGAGACTAGTTTGATGCTCTGTGTGATGCTCTAAAATGAGGAACACCGATGAACATTTTCACCTGAGCCTGAGATGCTCGAGCTTGTGTTCATGAGCGCGACGAGAATGTAATTTCGTTCTTAAATTCTCTTTATCCAGAATTGCTGGAGGATATCCTCAGGGAAAAACCTCAAGAGGCAGACGGCATTGACTCCGTCGTAGTGGTGGACAATGTGCCTCAGGTTGGACCAGAACGTGTGGAGAAACTAAAAAATGTCATCCACAAGATCTTCTCCAAATTTGGCAAAATTACAAATGAGTTTTACCCAGATGTTGAGGGCAAAACTAAGGGGTAAGTATACAGGCCAAAACGGTATGGTATTGTCTTTGTGTATTGTTCTTGAATCCTATCAATGTTATTGACATACACAACCTATGGCCATCAAACTCTTACAGATATATATTTCTGGAGTATTCCACGCCTGCTCATGCACAGGAAGCAGTGAAGAACGCAGATGGCTACAAATTGGACAAACAGCATACTTTCCGTGTCAACCTTTTCACAGATTTTGACAAGTATGTTGCCTATTGAGGTGTCCTTTGCTTGTGTTCTTTTCTTTCAAATAGGCAGTAGTTGTAACTACTGTTTAACCAACTTTGTTTATTTAGGTACATGAACATCAGTGATGAATGGGAGGCGCCAGAGAAGCAGCCATTTAAAGATTTTGTAAGTGCTTCTCTTGGCCTGTATTGGGAGTTATGAGATCTGGACATAGCAAAATATCCTCATCATGGTCCTGTTTCTGTGCGTCCTGCAGGGTAATCTGCGCCACTGGATGGAGGATCCCGACTGTCGTGATCAGTACAGTGTGATTTATGAAGCTGGGGAAAGGACGGGCATATTTTCCAACGATGCCAAAGACGCCATCACAGTGGAAGAGAGAGCGGTGAGTTAGCGCGCCTGACATTTCACACCACTGTGTTAGCACAGCCTTTAGCATCAGCACTGTGTTTGCCCTGCTTGTGTACTTCATCACTAAATAGTTTTTCCCTCTCTCTCTTCACTCCCTGCCTCTCTGCCTGCTGCCGTCCTCTGTGCAGCGCTGGACCGAAACCTACGTGCGCTGGTCTCCCAAGGGCACCTATCTCGCTACATTCCATCAGAGAGGCATCGCCTTGTGGGGTGGGGAGAAGTTCAAGCAGATCCAGAGGTTCAGCCACCAGGGTGTCCAGCTCATTGACTTCTCTCCCTGTGAAAGGTAGGGACGCTGCTTGAGATTTAACAGCTGCAAATCCACCAGGGTTCCCACGGGGCCTTGAGGGGTTGAGTTTACTAGGGGGAAAAAAATCAAGGTCCTCAAAGGTTTTGAAAATGCATATAAACTGACATGAGCTCTTGAAAGAGTTTGAGTTGAATGCAGCATTAGAGAAAGAAAGCGCTTGTCTTCCCTAACACAAATTAGGGATGCAAACAGCTCAAGTCATTTTGGGTGACTTGTGTGAGTCGTGCAAATCCAAAGAGTCCCCAGATCACATTCTTAGTTATTTTCTTGTCCAAAAATCGATAAATGAAATCTAATGTTAAATTGCATGTGACTGGGATGTTGTGGGATGCTGTGGACCTTGTAATGCCATCAAAGAATGCGCTGAAGGCAACGATGATGGCAGGCTAGTTGCTGTGCTCATGGATAGCCAGATTACACATGCCCACCAGCACTGTTAGATAGATGAGTAAACTTTAGCTCATCATGCAGCTACTTGTGGATGGGTCACAGAAGCTCTGTGGAAATCAATAATAAAATCAGAATTAAGGTCAGATCAATCGACCCGTCTCCCATAACGCATCCCAAAATAGCTTTGCCTATTAAGCGACAGGAGGAGTGCTCATCTGTTTGCTGTTGAAGTATAGAACTCAAGGTTTCCCCCAGTGCTTTATAGTTAAGGCGGCCACCTTGACAACAAACACCTACCACCTTGACTAAGTCTCCAGAAAAGAGAAATATTTTGTATTGTGAACATAATCAAAAACAAAATCTACAGGCTTTTTATGTTTTTGCTTCCTGTCATATATCACATGAAACTGCACAACACCCCAGCGACTAACACCACCCCACACCAGCGCCACCACCACCACCACCACCTTGACTAACTCATTTTCTGCGGGAAACCCTGGAACTGTCTAAATGACTCCTTTAGACCTATTGTGAAGACCATTACATTTGTAATTTCTTTTAATGCTTGTAATGTGTTCTGTAGTGTATAGCAAATGATGACCTTATATTGTAGTAGCTGATAATTTATGTCAGCATTGTTTGCATTGTAGCTATTAGCAATGTGATTTGCGACCCAATACACCAGTAGTGACCAATGACCATACGCCTCAACCCACGTGTGATGAGTTAATGTCCCAAGCTGTTGGCTCCTTGAATTTGAGCGTGATGGACCTAGAGTACTTGAATTAGACAAGTCTAACATCCATAGCTTATTAACCTGTTCTGCTCTCTGATGACTTACTTGTTTTGTGTTCAGGTACGTGGTCACCTTCAGTCCCCTCATGGACACGAAAGACGACCCCCAGGCCATCATCATCTGGGATGTGCTGACCGGCCAGAAAAAGCGTGGCTTCCACTGTGAGAGCTCTGCCCACTGGCCCATCTTCAAGTGAGTTCTCAGGCCTCTCCAGCCCCTGGGGGGTTTGCTCACTAGCTGTCCTGCATGCACAGACCACACGGGACGGTGTCTGGTACTTTCAGCATCAATTCAGTGTCTTCTCCTTTTCTCTCTCAGGTGGAGTAATGATGGGAAGTTCTTTGCCCGGATGTCTCAGGATACGCTCAGCATCTATGAGACACCTGTGAGTTGGTCAACATTCAGCCGTCATTCACAATGCCGTATTCACTAGTACTTCAGCAATAAGACTTAGTTGAACTGATAATGACAATAGTGACTCTGACACACACCAGTAAAGTACTCCAACTGATGACATGAATATAAGCACTTTGTTATATTTGCATGATTTTGATCAGTTGTACTTTCTGTTTAGTCCATGGGTCTCTTGGATAAGAAGAGTTTGAAGATCAACGGCATCAAGTAAGTTGAACCATAAGTACTGTAAGCTGTGTTCTATTCAGTGCGCTTTGCCATCATTGGCTCTCCTTTGGAATAGACTGCATTTGCCTCATTGTGCTTTCTGGTCTCTTCCAGGGACTTCTCCTGGTCTCCAGGTGACAATATCATTGCCTTCTGGGTTCCGGAAGATAAAGACATCCCGGCGAGGGTGACTCTCATGCAGCTCCCATCCAGGAATGAGATCAGGGTTCGCAATCTGTTTAATGTGGTGGACTGCAAGCTCCACTGGCAGAAGAATGGCGACTACCTGTGTGTTAAAGTGGACAGGACCCCCAAGGGTACACAGGTAAGAGTGTCAGAGAGAAGAGATCATTGTGCACATGGAGTCATTTCTCAAATAGAAGCCACATTATGTAGAAATCACAGATCAGTGTTTTATGCAAACTTGTAAAAACCAAAAGCACATACTGACCTCACCTATGCATTAACCCTAAAATTGATGGCCATTACTTACTGAATCTGAGCATCATTTCATGAAACAGTAGGGTTAGGGTTAGTTTGTTAAATGAAGAAATGAAATGCATTACCACATGTAATGCCCCAGTCCCCAGTGTGTTAAGCTCCGAGGTGATGGCACTGATGGGCTGTCTGTTAAAGAAGCACTCGTGTCTCTTTGCCCAGGGCGTTGTCACCAACTTTGAGATCTTCCGCATGAGGGAGAAGCAGGTCCCAGTGGATGTGGTGGAGATGAAGGGTAAGGATCCAGGCTCATCGAAGGCTTGGGGCTGGCTAGCTTCATTGCTTCATCGGAGTATCATTAACTTGTGTGTATGAGGTGAAGATACGTGACCCTGGAAGAAAGGGAGACTTCTGGTTTTGCCTGTCCATTTTTTGCTAATCTAGTACCATTAGGGTGTGTGGCATCAGTGCTGAACTGTCCACACTAGAATTTCACTCTCAAAGTCTTTGGATGCCACAGAGATACTAGTGTTGATCACCATGAGCATGCCTGTGTGGTGCCCATGAGGGGCTTGGTACATGGGCCTCCCTGCTGTAGGGCCTCGGTGACCTGTGGGTGGCTTTGATCTCTCCCTCCCCTGCAGACAGCATCATCGCCTTCGCCTGGGAACCCAATGGCAGCAAGTTTGCTGTGCTCCACGGCGAGTCTCCCAGGATCAATGTTTCCTTCTACCACGTCAAGAGCAACGGCAAGATTGACCTAATCAGTGAGTAGATTTCCTCCCTCCTCCCTCCCTGAAACCACAGTGCAATTGGTTCCCCATGTGCGCCACTAAAGAGCCACGTTTGTTTTTCAGAAATGTTTGACAAGCAGCAGGCCAACAGCATCTTCTGGAGCCCCCAAGGCCAGTTCCTGGTGTTGGCTGGACTGAGGAGGTCAGTTTGTTTTGTTGGCATCCAGCTAAATACTAATCCCATTACACCCCCCCCCCACCCCCCTT
>JASCQY010000001.1:5494057-5507956 GCA_030264315.1 Sardinella tawilis
ATCCAGCTAAATACTACTCCCATTACACCCCCCCCCCACCCCCCTTCCTCTCAATTGTGCAGTTTGTTGACGCTCTGTGCGGCACACCCATACTCATCTGTTTGCCTTTTATTTGTGCTAATCCCAGCATGAACGGCGCTCTGGCCTTCGTGGACACCTCCGACTGCACCATGATGAACATCGCCGAACACTACATGGCCTCGGACGTGGAGTGGGACCCCACTGGCCGCTACGTGGTGACCTCCGTCTCCTGGTGGAGCCACAAGGTGACTAATCACCCCCCCTGTGCCGCTCTCTAGCGGAGCCATGTTATTGGTGTGTCCTCCCCTTACCCTAATGAAGGGTGTCATGGCGGCTTAATGGTCTTATCGGCTTAATGTGCTCTTGGCCATCCGCAGGTGGACAATGCCTACTGGCTGTGGACCTTCCAGGGCCGCCTGCTGCAGAAGAACAACAAGGATCGCTTCTGCCAGCTGCTGTGGCGGCCGCGGCCCCCCATCCTCCTCAGCCAGGAGCAGATCAAAGTAAGCAGCAGCCAGCCTGCCCCGCTGGGCCCTTTACTGGGGCACATGAGTACATAGGGATTCAGTCTCTCTCCTTCTCTCTCCCCCTCTCTCTCCCTCTCTTTGAGCCCGACAGAAAACATTCCCTGAACATTTGAAGGTGATTTGAATCTGCTTAGTGAAGTGGAAACTTCCCCCAGAGCAGAGGTTGATATTCATGGATGCGTTTGGTGTGTTGAGCTTTTGTCCCAGCATGCTTTGCCTAATCACCCTTCCTTCCTGTCTCTGCAGGCCATCAAGAAAGACCTGAAGAAATACTCCAAGATCTTCGAGCAGAAAGATCGTCTCAGTCAGTCCAAGGCCTCCAAGGTACAGTCCATGTCAACTCTCCCAAATGTCTCCCCCTCCAACGCTTCATCTCCTCGGAGAGGTTTGGTGACCATCTGTGGAATGTTCTCAACTTTTCCGCTAATGTCTCTTAAAGGAACTGATTGACAAGAGACGTTCGATGATGGAGGACTATCGCGCATATCGGGATGCTGCCCTCAAGCAGCACCAGGAGCAGAGAGATCTCCGCCTGCAGCTCAGAGGAGGTACTTTAGGCACACGGCACGCACTCACAAACCACCAGAGGGCACAAAAGAACACTGACATTTGTTGGGTTGGGAAACTGCTCACAGTATAGAGCCTTTTCTTGTTACTAAATAATTATGACGTAGCACGGTTGCGCGCGCATTTTGGCAACAGAAGTATGACGGGAGATCAATGGCTTGTCAATTATGAAAGGTTATTATCAATAAAAGATGGTGAATTTTACTTCAACAAGTAATGGCGCCAGACTTTCAGATCATTGTGCTATTAATGAGGGGGTTGAAAACGTCAACAGGTAGCCAGATACAGTATGCCTATTTAATTGAGAAACCGAGGAGAGGGTATACACCAGAAAGAAATCACTAGCTAAACAAGCCACAAACACGGGATGCTTATGAATACACTTGTCTGTGGGCTTTGAAGTAACGTTAGACCCCCGGATTACTCCGATGAATCTTCCAGACTAGTGCAATGACGCCTCGCTTGCAAATGATAACCAGCTTACCAAACTTCAAGCTGCAGCTGTAATTCATTGTTATTTTACATCATATAATTACTAATGTATACAAGGCATTCCAAGGGAATCAGAGAGTAGATAGATAGCCTTACCAGATTAAAAGTGGGTGCTGTAGACGTCCTCATTCCAGACAACAACACGTTAGGCTGCAGCCAGCCACAGACACTGCATTTGCTCTGAAATGGTCATGATCACTCGGAATCTTGTAAAACTTAAAATCCGCTGTTAGAATATTGATTCTGACAACCGTATTTACAAAGGTCAGTCATTTTGATGCTTGACACGTTTGCTACGCATCTTTATCTCCATTATCTTCAGCTATGTCCATATGAAATGACTGGACATAGCTGACAATTTCAATTCCGTTGCCAAAATGCGCACGCTTTTTTTGATGACGTCCGCTTTAAAAAGGTCTATAGTCACTATTTTCCTTACAAATTGCAGTTCCCAACATCAAGGCCAGCGAGGTAAAAGCCTTTCATAAGATAAATATTGACTTTGTTTGCCTGTGTCTCAATCTCAGGAGTGGACACAGATGAATTGGACAGCAATGTGGATGACTGGGAGGAGGAGACCATTGAGTTTTTCATCAATGAAGAAGTTTTTCCCTACGGCGAGCTGTAGTCCCTCGAGCAGGTGGGAGTTGCTCACAACACATTTGAAACGTCCAAGTAACCTAACCTGCCACATCCATGAAGTGCTCATGCCAATAAAGCTGCAGCTAGTCTCTGCCCTTACTGTATGGCCCTCATCTCATGTGCTCCTGCTTGTGTGTGTGTGTGTGTGTGTGTGTGTGTGTGTGTGTGTGTCCACAACAGCTCGGTGATCTGGAGAGGAGTTGGTGTGGATCTCGGACGCATCCGGTCTCCCCGTCTCTCTCTCCCCTCTCTGGGCCTCAGGGGTCTCCCCTCCCGTCTCTCCTCCTTGTCTTGACCTCCAGCTCTAGTGCCTTTTAATATCAGGGGCTGCTGTGGGAGAGGCGTCAAGCCGCTGTGGCTCTGCTTCTCTGGCGCCTTCTCCAGTTCCAACAGGACCTCTCTGTCTCCAACACTTTGGGCCACATCTGGACACAGTCTGCTCTGCTCTTGTGGAGCTTTTTAAAATCCCACTTCTTTAATCCCTTTTTGCTAATTGACTTCTTTTCTCTCTCTCTCTCTCCTCTCTCGCTTGCCTCTTTTGTAATAATATCAAAGACTGTGGTCTCGCCATGTCACGACGTGCCATGAACTTTTTTTACACCACAGAGTGGAAGGAAAAGTGTTGGTTTCAGAAGTTTTTCTGCAAGGATAAAATGTGTAGTAGTGTGCCGACCTGGCACTACAGTGGGCTGTACCCTCCCCCTTTCAGATTACCTTATGTTAAAATGTGCGCAAAGACAAATAAAGAATATACTTACAAACGTACAAACGCACAATGTTGTTTTTCTTTCCCTCCTGGGGAGTTTGGATGAGAGGGGTGTTTATGATCCGCCAGCGTTGTTTATACGCTTTACTGCCAGGAACACGTCTCCCTGGTGCAAGATCAGAATGGGGTCACTTGAGTTCATCCTAAACACCTTCGGGAAGGGCATGGACTGGAAATGGGATGAATATCAGATTTAATGCATCATGGGTTTTTCAAGCTAAGTAAGCTAAGAGCTGAGTGAGTATTGAAACTTCCGCACCCTGGGGAATTCCACCGTATGCGCCCAGGTAATTTAACATGATCAGGTTGGAGCCATGGAGTTACCAATAATTAATTTGTGGTAGTTGACTGTGGTGGTCAACATTTTTGAAGAGCTCCTTTGGGCTTCCATGTGAGCCCCTTGTGCAGCTCCGATAGCTCCGGCTCAGCTGCCTAGGGTGTAGCTAGGTGTCCTGGTCACGTTTTCCAACTGGCTTGGCTCAGGGCCTCCTGCTCTGTCACACTCCACCTAATCTGACCTGAAGGTCTCCTCTCTTAACCCCACATGGCGGCCATGTGCTCCAGGTGTGCTGGCGCTGGGCTGCCTGTGACCCAAATAGGCACTCACAAGTGATGATGCTGCATGGCGGGGGAGGGGGAGGCAGACTCCAACAGCCTGGAAGCATATTTTGCATGTAGAGTTTCACATCCTGTGCACCGAGTGAACAAAAGTGGCGGAGGATTATCTGTGAAGGGCACTTTGGTGCTTTAAAGCATGTTTGAATTGTGCTCTTGAACATGAAAAGGGATTTAGGGCGATTAATCCTCATTTGCTGTGTCAGGCAAGCAGGAGAAAGCAAGTGCAGACGGATAGGGTGCCATCTCACTACTTGGGCCATTGTCAAGGGAGCTTGGCCTGCAGGTCAGTTATCTAGGAGGGAGAGAGAGAGAAATTTGAGTATGTTTTAATTAACATAGGCCTTGTTTTATCAGCCCTTGTGTATATCAAACACATGGAAAAGAGACATTACTTGTGAATAGGATGAATTAAAAAAAAATATGTAGGCTAGGCTGGCTGATACAAGGGCATGTTATGGCCACGTACATTTATTCTAGGGAAAAAAATCATAAATTTATGATAGAAAAACTTGAATATTCTAAATTTATGAAGTGTTAAATTTGCGAGGTGAAAAAACCCAAATGTTTCCAATAATGGAATTACACATTTAGAACTGCAAAGAAATCACAATCAGATTTACCTGAGCAAAAAACTCACTCCAGGGGTTGTTTTGATGATCAATCTGTGGTGTGTGTTCAAGGATGGACAATGCAGGTTAACGTGCAACCAAAAATAGTCTTGCATCTGTCGCTCCTGGTGAACCTAATCACCTCGTTCAAACACGCTTTAAACAGATCCGTTACAACAGTTGAATAAGATTCAAGAATTCAATGATATTGTAACATAGGCCTACATGTAGCCTACGCAACCATGTTAGACATGTAGTGAAATAGTGCATCATGGGTGGATGTGGAGGTTCTACTGGTGGAGGTGATGTGAGTGGTTGGGTTAAAGTGGGAAAGGCCAATGTTGGAGAGGATGGGAATGTGTTGAGGAGGACTGTGTCTAGTCAGAACAGCTTCCAGTATTTCATCTTATTTTTTTATTTTATTTACAATACCATTTATAAAATATGAATATATTTGATTCTAATGAATTTGTAAGATTATTTCAAATTTTCAAAAGTCTGTAGCTTGTAGATGAGTGATTTAACCTATCAGTCCAGTGTAGAGTTTAGATTAAAAATATACTATCAACATACCAGCTTGTCTTAAAAATTAGTGCCTATGTTGTATATGACTCAATTAAACATTACAAAGACTTGCAACACAATGAGATATTTTGGTGTAAACAATCAGCTAAGAATCTTTGTGGGGATATCTATTGTAACCCTCCAGTGTGTATACCTATTGGATGCTGATAACACACAAATGTTACTCTAACTGTAGTGAATTTATATTTTGTTTATGATTTTATGCTTTTATGAATTTATGATATTTTGAAGAAAAAAAACGTTGACTTTCTGCCCTCAAATGTGACAAATTGTCAAAATTTGGGGGGCTCTGGCCCTCAAGGACTAAAATACATCTAGCCAACCTGATACCTGGTTTGGAATTTTAACACTTAAATCGACCAGCCACATAACAATATGTTAATACGCACACTATCCAACATCGCGCATTGGCCCCAGCACTCCAAGTTGTATGCAAATACGCACAGAAGGCTTTTGCCAAATTCTCTTCAAAGATAATTTACAGGAAGCCTTCCTGTCTGTGGAAACTAAATCAATCAGGAAATAAAAGATATACTATATATTATATCGATATAGTAGGCCTATATACTAACTATAGGCCTATACATTGCGCGTTGGCACCATCACTGATCCCTGATATGGGAGGTCTACATGCAGGCTATACAATACGCACAGTGCCTACATCAGACGCTGTGTTCTAGTGGAGAGCATTACTACATTAACTTGTTTCCAAATCTAACCGCCTGCTCAGACACGCAACGACATTCTTGCGCCAGACGCCGTTCCCGTTACAGCTCAAGTTGAGCTACCCCCCATTAGATTGAGTTCATAGCTGACCCAGGATCTGCAGGATACTACATGCATTAGAGAAGTGGAGTTTGAAATCTCGCGAGTTTTGTGGTCTCCACTTGGCTGCCTGGTGTGTCAAAATACCCCGCTCGCTCGCACATCCTTTCTCAGCTGACGCCGTCTGGGGTGGAGAGCGCAAAAGAAGTCCCGTGGAGAGGTGAGTCCACCGTTCGGGCAGTGTTTTGAAACACCATTTTTGTCTGCAAATCGTCGGTGTTATCAAGGCAAACTCTTACTATCAACCAATGTTCTTGTTAGAGGCCAATCTCATCTGCTGGTTCTGAGCAGCCTGCAAGCGTTATCTGGTCCTGGGGAGGGGGAGCAGTGATTCGGAATATCCTTTCGTTCCAGAAGAATATATTCACTTTCAAATAAAGAAAGTAAACGCTCACCCAGTGTTGGGCAGAGTGCTGAAATACACATAGCGACATTTGTTTTATGAGTTCACGTTAGATAACGTCGCACTCGCCAGCTGCCCTCCCCGGTGATGGTGTCAAAGAGCTATATTGTGCGGCTCGGTAGAATGTAGAGGTTGCTGCTACACATGATGAATAGGTGTACAGTGCCATAGCGGCCCGGGCTTGTAGCTTACCGAGTTGTAAGAATATTAATTAGATGTGTAATCATACCGGGAATGTGATTGACTAGCAGTAAAGCCTAAGCTTAAGAGGGACAGCTTAATATCTTTATAGGAAACGGAAGTAACGGCCAGACTTGGAACATTTGACCACCGCTATTTTCGATCAAAATAGCGTCTTTATTCCAGACAACTTCCCTCCTGTGCTCCCTGAAGTTATTCAAATGTAATTCTTTGCATTTACCCATAGGCCTAGCTTTACTGTGGTGTTTGTTACAATATTAAAACTGGCCACACAATGCTTAGGCTATTTTACCCTAGTTCGCTGAATAGAAGAATTACTCATCTAAACTCGTGGATAGGCTATTCTAGCCACATTTGTCACAGTTCTCTGTGTGTCAAACCGTTAGGCTATCGGATCCTACAGCAGTTGCAGTGCTGCTCACTAGTCTCACAACTGGCCAATTTTGTTTTCTTTTCATTATGGTGTGAAGTAGCCTAGGCTGACACAGCTACTGCAGTTTGAGAGCCACACTTTTTCCATTACGAATAGTGTCTGTAACTATAACGTTTTTCATACTTGCTGTTTTTGCCAGCCTACCACAGTCAAAAGGAGACATAAAAACTAGTAAAAATGTTATGCAATATTGCAAATAGGCTACATTGTAGGAAAAGTAGCCTACTATATGTTATAGTGTGGAGTAGGCTAAGTGAAGCATTGGAGTGTTAGAGTTGACACAGGGCCATGATGACTAACCACAGATCTTAGCAGTCATGGTGTGAACTTCAGGTTTGCTCACAGCCCTATGTTACTTTAGCTATTTAACTTGAAATCTTTTGTACATGGTCGTAAAATCTGCCTATTAATGTGAAGTGGTTCAAAGAGACCATTTTGTATCTTTGTTAAAATTCAGAAAAATTGCAGAACAAAGTGTCAACTTCAGATGATCAAGGATGTCGGACATCTTTGAAAATGCAAATGGTTTACACAGGGGAAAAAAAGAATAACTTGAGGTTGCTGTGGCAAAGTGGTTGGCCCATACCTCTGTAATTCTGGGTGGAATTTTAGTATTATGGTCACCAGCATTGTGAGATAATAGCATATTTTTCCTGAGGTCTAAGTTCACCTCTACCCCTCAAACCGTAAACTCCACACTACCAGAGCGAATGCAGTAATTGAAATTTTGGCATGGAGAAGTGTTCATTACTGTGATATGACTAACCATGATGACGTATAGGTTCTGATGTCACTGATGAATCTCTCTCCATGTATCTTAACACTCTGTCTCTATCTCTTTGCCACTCTCTCTCTCTCTCTTTCTCTCCCTCTCTCTCTTTCTCTCCCTCTCTCTGTTTCCTCCCAATCCAAAGGTTGGAATGGTTTCCACTGGCTTGGGACTTGGTAACATGGAGCTGAGGTGAGGATGGACTACCCAGTGCAGAAATCAGACAGAATGGGCAAATCCAGACTGTTTCGCATCTTTCTCATCCTGGGCTCGGTGTTTATGATCCTCTTGATCATTATCTACTGGGATGACGTGGGGGCGACCCACTTCTACCTGCACACCACCATCTCGGGCCCCCACACCTCCCGCCAGCCCCCGGAGGGGAACCCTGACCCCAAGCCCAAACCCGCCACGGACAAAGAGCCCTCCTTCCTGTCAGACATCGACGCCTTTGTCAACCAGTTCCTGATCGGCACGGCGGACCCCACGGAGCAGGTGAGAGGGGAGCCCCTCGCCGGCGATGCCAACCAGAACCAGTCCAACGAGTCCAAGTCGGACGAGAAGTTTGTTCCCAGGCGCGAGTGGAAGATCCACCTGACCCCCGTGGCCCAGGAGCTGAAGCAAAGGCAGGAGGAGCGGAAGCAGATGGTTCACGGCCTCTGCAGTGGCAACAGCACCCTGGACTTCCCCGGCAAGAACAGGACATTCGACGACATTCCCAACAAGGAGCTGGACCACCTCATCGTGGACGACCGCCACGGCATCATCTACTGCTACGTTCCCAAGGTGGCCTGCACCAACTGGAAGCGCATCATGATCGTGCTGAGCGAGAGCCTGCTGGTGGACGGCGTGCCCTATCAGGACCCCCTGGACGTGCCCACTGAGCTCATCCACAACAGCAGCCTGCACTTCACCTTCAACAAGTTCTGGAAGCGCTACGGCAAGTTCTCGCGCCACCTCATGAAGATCAAGCTCAAGAAGTACACCAAGTTCCTGTTCGTCCGAGACCCCTTTGTCCGGCTCATCTCCGCCTACCGGAACAAGTTTGAGCAGGAGAACGAGGAATTCTACAAGAGGTTCGCGGTGGTCATGCTCAAGAGATTCGGAAATTACACAGACCCCCCGGCGTCAGTTGTGGATGCTTTTGCTGCCGGCATTAAGCCCACTTTCACCAACTTCATCCAGTACCTGCTGGACCCAAACACGGAGAAGGAAGCGCCCTTCAACGAGCACTGGAGGCAGATGTACCGCCTGTGCCATCCCTGCCAGATCAACTACGACTTTGTGGGCAAGCTGGAGACCCTGGATGACGACGCCGAGCACTTGCTCAGAATTCTGCGCGTGGACAATGTGGTCCAGTTCCCGGCGAGCCATCGGAACCGAACAGTGAGCAGCTGGGAGCAGGACTGGTTCGCCAACATTCCCTACGAGTCGCGGAGAGAACTCTACAAGCTCTACGAGGCTGACTTCCGGTTGTTTGGATATGCAAAACCTGAGAAACTTTTACATGAGTGAAGCCGTGCTCTCAGGCCTCCCATAGGATGAGAAAAAGGAGAAATATTTCAGTTGAATGCCATTGTTATTGTACTAATTTTGCATTCTTTTTGTAACGCCCTGGGATTTTGTACAAGGGATGCTTCTATTTGTGCTGTCTGTTTCTAGAGGCATTTTAGTGATTCAGATATTTCAGTTTGCAATGCAAAGGTTTGCTCAATAAGGAAGCTCAAAAAACAGTGTAAGTTGGTTAACAAGGTAGCAAGCGGTGGAGAGTAGATTTTCTTAAAACGGGAGGATTTTCATTCTAGAATTCGTTTTGCTGGTCTAAGAGTTTTTGTATTGTTTTGATAAGTAAATCTAGCCAGTTAAGGCACTGTGTTGACACAAGGAAGTACTATCTACTGTATATCAGCAGTATTTTAGAACAGTCTGAGGTCTCTGCTGCTCACAGAGAGAAAGTAGGACAGCTTCTAAAAGGGGAAATGTGCAAGTGACCAGTCAGTCTAATGATTTCATAAAGCAAATGTTTTATTTGAATGTGTTTATTATTATTATTATTATTATTATTATTATTATTATTGTTATTATTTCAGTTCATTTTATAGAACTCCCCTCTCACAACAGAGGAAGTATGAATGTGAGTATTTGTGAGTTTATGCGAATGTGTTACAAATGCAGCTATCTTGCATAGATTACATTTTAACTTAGTTTGTACATATTTTTTCAGTGGGAATGGCACAAGCATTCATGGTAGCAGTCATGTTATTTTGCATGCAGTGAGGCAGATATGCTTTGCTGCCTATCGGCATCAAAAGGAAATTCCTTTTAGCGGATTATGTTTCTGAGGAGGATTGTCAGGCCTCTTTTTTTTCCTCTGCGTCCGTGCAGTCTCCTCCCTTTTCTGTCGTCTGTTTCCTCAGATTGCGACTCTGGGAAGAGCACTGAGGAGCTGCTGGAGTGTGTTTGCTGTAGTCCTCTGCATGCCGTACAGTAGATTTGAGCGGTGCATGCGTGCCTTGTGGTCCTCGTCGACAAAACGCCGATCTCCAGAGGGACTCAGAGAAGACAGAGATGCAGTGCTCCCTCGCTTTAAACACAGCCCAGTCATTTCAACTCCACTCATGACATAGCAACAGGCCTACTTCAGCTTTGGCTGGTAGATAGATCACTTTAAGCACAAACCAAAACTTGGTTTTATATCCGGTTACATTTTAGCTTTTTTCAGCACATTGTTTGCAGAGCCATGCTTGTTGGTGGGGTGGGATGATGATGATGAGGCTCATTTAGTTGAGAGGCGAGAGACTGGGCACTTGACCATCCAGTCCTCTGCCCTACTTCAAGATCTTTTCTCCTTTTCAAAGATGCCACGCTAGAATTAACCCCATGCACTTTGCACACAGTACTGTATATTCTGTTCTTAACTCTGAGATTGTGTGTGCATTTGTTTGATTTCTTTTGGCAGTCTGTGTGTCTGTGTTTTTTTTTCTTTTTCTTTTTTTGCTCTCTGGATGCCGTAATGTGTCTGTGGGCCGGGGTGAGGGAGTGAGTCAGCAGCAGAGAGCCCAGATCCATAGCATCCATGTGGCCAGGCCAGAGGCAGGGCTAGGCTAGGCTAGGGAAGGGAAGGGAGAGTAGAGGGGGCTGGGCTCACGTGTTATCTCCCCCCGACCAGTGAGGCCCCAGGTCAGGCCTGGGCTCTGGAGGAGAGCAGACTTCTGCTTAGCACTGCACTGCTGCACGCCCACTGGAGCGGTGCCTTTGGAAAGTCAAGGGAAGTAACGTTTACACAGCAACAAGCATAAAAGAAAAAAGTATTTTTCTAAGTCTGAGTATATTTGTCTATGGGGGAAAAAAGACTTGTTTTGGAACTCCTTGGGAAAATATTTTAATGATGTATAGTATATTTGATGTATACTGTATGTTTTGTTTTTAAAAAAATATATATTGCTACAACTGGTCATGCTCATGGCTAGTTTGCAGAATCTTTGTCAATGCATTCTTGTTCCTTGTTATTGCGATAGTCCAGAGTACTGACAACCGTAGCTCTGCTGTTCAAGCTCACCGAGTGCTGTCAGTAGAGACAAAAATGAGAACATTTGGTGCCAAATCGCAAACTGCCATCGTATGCCTTCTGAACAAGATCAAGGAGATTGAAACTGAAAGTATGTTCATGGCCCCCTTCAGTTAGTGTTTGCTTTTTGGTCCAAATTGTCTCATTCTTTCTACCCACAGCACTCGGTGAGCTTGAACAAGAGGGTTATTTTGAAGTACTCTAGGCTGTCGCTTTCAAGTTTAGTTTCATGTGGACAAAGCACATCCTTATCCAATGCTCAGTCAAAACAGAAGATTTCTAGTTCTCCTATGTACTGTCATTTGCCTATGTGTTTTTGAATATGGTTGTGCAACAATACAAAACTTGACATTTATTTTGTTATGTGCCACAAGAACTTGGAGATTATGAGCTATGTATATGTGTTTATTTGTGACCTTTCTGATGCCTCCATCATGTAAGCGAAAGATATTAGAACGCCTCTTAACAGGACTAATTTCAGTCTCAGCGAATCCTAGTTGCATGCAATGTTTAGTTGCAGGGTGAACTCTAGTGTAGGGATGTCCTTGTGTAGAGATCTCATCTGTAGCTGAATGCTCAACAGTCATTGGTTTAGGTTACAGTGCTCAGTGCTCCTTTATTTATGACTATTATTTAATACATCAGCAGGCAGTTCCAACAGAAGGGAATTATAGGCATGGGGTTTTACCTTGTAAGATAGTTTTCTTTGTTTTCTCACTTGCAGTGTTTGATAAGATCTTGTCATGTGTGTTGCACATTTTGGTTCCCTGTCTGGGCATTAAAGTGACATGGTTTAATAAAACATTCAGCATGTTTTCTTTGGCTAAAGGCCTCATCACCAGTGTGCCTACTGAGAACGTGGGGTGTGCTCACATTAGCAAAGCATGGAAAATAACCAGTAGGAATAATCAAAGCTGAAAAGAGAAGCCTTCCTTATTTTCAACAAGCTCAAGTGAGTCACAGCGAGCGTCACCCACTCCTGATCATTACGCTTCTTGAGCACACATAAGCTCTTTATGCAGTCCACGTGCAACATCTGACATATTATCATGTTATACACATCAACACTGGGCTCACTTGATGTCATAACTACTGTACACATAAGCATTCAGGAGCCTCTGAAAAGACAAGTCGGAGGAGCCCTCCAAATAAATCAGACCTTTGCATTCACATCTTTGCCACTAGGTGGAAGCAGTGCCCCAGTATTGGCTGCATTAATGGAAATGCAGGACTTTGTAGTGCTCTGCAGATAAGCCCCCTTCTTAATCCGCGGTATCAATGCCACAAGCTGGCTGTATCTGTAGCATGCAGACTCCGAGTGGATGGGCAGAGTGAGTGGCCTTTGTATTTTTAGACTCCTCTCTGCTGCCATGCCACGTCATGTGATGGCGCCCAATGTGCTCCAACAGACAGCTTTGTGAGACATGCTTCCCTTGGCTTTGGGGAAAAGGTCAGCGTTTGAACTAACATGCTGTCTGGGGCAGACATTACGGCCAGAGAATGCGCTTTCAAAGACGCCACTCCGCTGTCTTCATGCTCAACGTCATCTTTCATGATTCACTCCTCAGTCTGACTGACACACAGCCTGCCTCTGAGGTGACTGCCTGCCCCCTTATGGGTCCTAGGCAGACATTCACACATGGGAAACACTCCACTCCAGCACATCAACACAAAGGAAACATTTTTTAAAAAGAGTTCCACACATTCAATTTCAAACAGATTCATATTCTTTATTACTTTCACAGTAAGATATTCACAGAGACAGGAGGATTTAATGTTTTCCAAATACTGTATATGAATATACAAATGGCTGATCCCAATCCCTCTGATTTCCTGAAGCACTGCATACTGTGTAGCCTACATGTCTACCTGCAGTGAGCCAGAAGGATAGATATCATGTTATTAAGATTCCCCCAATCTTGCTCCTCTCATAGCACTGGTCTACGCACTACATGCTGATATTTAGGAAGCTATTCTATATGACCATACTGTACAGTATATCTGGTAGCATTACAAAGCCTCAAGCATTGGCTAATTCACTGGCCATTGATTTGCCATATACTGGTGGTCTGTAATTATGTTTTTGTTCCAAAAACAGGTGTTAATGGATACAGAATAAATTACCATTTTCCTCCGAATGGTAGCCTGTCTTTGTTTGAGCCCAGTGTGGTGTCTCCTGTAATTGTCCGCCTTCAGATTTCTCACTGGCATGCAGGATGAAAACAAACTGAGAATCAGCAACACCGCCATCTCTAAGAGAGGCTATTAACCCGCCATGTGCCAGCACATTCATTTCCATAGCAAGAGCTGGGATGACTCCATCGGCAGATGCTTCTGTGTTGATTCTTCTCTCACTATGATTGACACCTGCATTTTCTCCAAATCTGCCTCGAAAACAGACTGCTAAACATTTATTTATCAAAAACTATCAAGTGGCTGATTGTATGTGACAGGGTTGTCAAAGTCGCTCTTGGACGAGGACATCATTCAGGTTTCCAGACGCACCTGTCCATGGACAGCAGAATTATTTGGACAGGCCGAGTGGGCTTATTATGGGCTGTGACTCTGCAGAAAGAGAAGCTAAACTTTTACTGTGAGTTTTTGGCTCTTTACGTAAAAGCAGCCTTGCCTTTCCCCTCCTATCCTGATCATCCTGCCCCCTTCTATTAAATGCCAAGTGTGATAGCAAGTGTCAGGGCCCTTAGCTCAGGCTCTGGGGCTCATGAGGCTAAATCAATTCCACAGAGCAAATGAATGAGGTTAAACAGCCAAATGATGCATGCCACTGCTACTGTAATTACCGACGCCAAGGAGGTTATGTTTTTACCTTCGTTGGTTTGTCTGTTTGTCTGTCTGTCTGTCTGTCTGTCTGTC
>JASCQY010000001.1:5525269-5544636 GCA_030264315.1 Sardinella tawilis
ACACACACACACACACACACACACACACGCACACACACACACACACACACACGCACACACACATGCACACACACACATGACACACACACGTCACACACACGCACACACACGTCACACACACACACGTCCCATCCCAGAACTGATGAGCACCCCAGTCACCTCACTGTTTCATCACAGCGTAAGCTTGAATGAACAGAATAATTCATGACAGCTGGGCAGACATCCATTCTGACTCCCATAGATGGTAATGATATACACAGCCTGTGGTCTCTCTTCCCGGGAGGCCCAAGTGAAGATATTGTGGAGAAAATCAAATCATTCTTGTTCTGTCTTTTAATTACCATTATACACATTGTCATTGTAATCACCATGATTGACAATTTTAAGCACAACAGGAATTGTTTTTCCTGATTGTTTTTCATGAGCAAGTCTATTTCCATCTAAATAAATGCCTGATATGCTGCCAATGACTGTAAACAGATTTGTTATGCTGTGCTGCAGTGTTCGTCTCTGGCTCCCTGTGAAGCCTGTGCTGTGTGAGCTACACTGGCCAGGTGCTCCTCCTGTCTGGGCTTTGACTTGGCGCTCTGTCGTCCCCGCTGGTGTTAATTCTGCCACTCCGGCCTCTTTGAGCGCTCCTGTGTCACTGGCCCATAGTGTCTCGGCTTGTTTGCACCCTGTTACAGCTTCACACCTGCCAGTGTGGGCCTGCTGGCCTGCTTGCCTTGGATGGATGGATGGATGGTCTCCTGGAGGCCCCATTGTCTTTATTAATGAAACCATCAGAGTCCCATTCCAAAGCCCTTTGATATGGATGGGATCCATGCATCTCAATCCACAAACGCAGCAGCGCTGAAAGGCTGAGGGGTGATGGAAGAGCGCCGTGCTGGGAGTCTTGGGTAATGTCAATTCTCAATTGCATGAGGGGATGGAGAAATAGTGGTTAAGAAAGGGAAATTGCAACAATCATGTCGAAACTGTTTGTCAGTCATTCCCACCATTGACTCCACTCACCCACTGCTACCACAGAGGACCCCCCCCCCACACACACACACACACACACACACACCGCTGGTGTTTTTTGACTTTCAGAGCTTTTCAGGAACTTTGGGATTCCATCTGTCTCTGTGCTGTAACCTGATGCTGTGCGATTAAGGCCAAGCAGTCAAATTACCCAGAACTCAATGCTCTCCGACATACATTAGTGTCAGTTATCAAAGCGTCAAGCCTTGGACAGGTCAGACGACAATCACTGAGCTTTAAGTTGCCGTATCACTTTCAAAAGACCTTTGTCACTCTAGTGTTGTGTCCTTGACTGTGTTTGCATTGAGAGGCTTGAAAGAAACAAAGACCGGCAGCTATTGTCAGCATGAAAGAATCCCTCTTATAGTTTCATTAGCAATACAGTAATACTGCATGTGCTTGCTGCGAGTATCTATAATGTGATACATGTAGCATTACAAGGGACAGAACAAACTGACTCTGCACACTGTTTGGATTTTGAACCGTAGACCAATCATTCATTAAGCAGGTGTTGGCCCTAGTCTGAACAATAATTAAAGACTAGAGACAGCACATTGAATGCATGAGGGGAGAGGTCAAAACAAAAGGGGTGGAGAAATGGTAGAGGCAAAGAGAGTGACACAGATAAAGAGAGAGAGAGAGAAAGAGAGAGAATCCCGGAGAGAGAGGGGAAAGAGAGCGAGAGTGAGCGAGAGAGAGAGAGAGGCCTCAGAGGGTGAGAGCCAGGAGAGGAAGAGAGGGCTCGTCTGTGGCAGATGGCGAGGCTAAGCCCCTGGGGGAGCTGAGGCAATGCTACACCCTGGGACCCGGATACCTAATAATGCCCTGTTGAGTCGCCCACCTGTGGCCCAGGCCAAAACAATGTTATCTCATCTTCCCTGACCTATTGTGGCTCTCGCTGGCAGTAATGACAGTGCCGAGACTATTAGAGCCGATGCCGTGCATCTCCCCAGAGAGAGAGAGAGAGAGAGAGAGAGAAAGAGAGAGAGAGAGAGAGAGAGAGAGAGAGGGAGGCCTGGGAACAGCAATCAGCCCAATCTCTCCATCTCACTCCAGCCACTGAAATCATAGCACAGAATAGAGAGAATAGTGAGCATGAAGTGCTGCTGCTGCTGGTATGTGTGGGCCAATGGCAGCAGGGCTGTGCTCTTTGTGCCCTTGCAGGTAATGGGCGCCCATGTCAGGGCAGATAACAGAGAATGATGGCCCCGCCCCTCCCCACTATCCCCCCCCCCCCCCCACATTCAGTGGATTCAGTTCCCAGATTGGCATCAGTCATAAAAATGCTAAGCGTTCCCAGTGCCACAATGCAGATGGAGAGATCCACATCTGGTTTCTCATTTCTGCAGCTTCACACATCCACCCTCCCCCCATCTCCCTATCTCTCTCTCTCTCTCTCTCTCTCTCTCTCTCTCTCACTGCCTGCTTCACAGGCTTCGTTCTTCTGCCTGTCTGCCCTATTCAGGGCATGTCCTCCACAAGCCACATCCAATCAGCGGGGCAACAATGGTGAGAATCCCCATGGCCCGTGGCCCATGGCCTGCTCTCTCTGCTGCGCTGAGCTGCTCTGAGCTGCTCTGCTCTGCTTCCTCCTCCTTATCGGCTCCACACACGGACAGGGCTGTGAATCCCACTGCTCTGCTGGGCTCCGCTGGGCTTGCAGAGTGCCTAAATCCCTTGTCTGGAATGCCAGTGACCTCAGCACTGCAGGAATGCAAAGAGCAAGGAGTCAAGTAAAACATCACTCCAGCAGTTAATAGTTTACGCTTGGCGTTCTCCATGCCTTTATTGTTGTTGTTTGACGTGGTCCCGCAGAGAGGAATGTGAAGCAAACAGTGTGTCTAGCAGGGGCTGGTGCACATGTGTCTCACGCGAGAGAGACGTCGACAGACATTAGAGTCTAATTGCCGCATTTAGCTGATGGGCGGCTTGGCGGATGGAAAAGCAGGAGAAGGCAAACAAAGAGCGGGTTGGGAGCGAAGAGCTCAGGCGCTAATGAGCAGACACGTGTGCATCTTGTAATGAGTCTCGGAGAGCTCAAGCACTCGGGGTCTGGAGCTCATTTGCTCTCCTCTCCTCCTCTGTGCTCAGGGCCTTTGAAACCAGATCTCGCTCTGCTTTGCAATAGTAGCAGGGAAAGAAGGGAGAAGCAAGCGGATCAAATGGGTGGAAGCGCTGGAGAGCGCCGCCGACTCTCACAGGCCACTGGGATGTGCTTCCCATTCATAGGAACAAAAGGAGCACAAGAGCAGAAAAATGATCTCTTCCTCACCTGGGAACCACGCCCTCCGACTAGAGAGCAGCCCAGCCTTTTCCAGTGGCCAGCAGCCTCAGGTGGGAAAAGGCCCCGAGCAGGACACAGACGCTCGATTGGGAGAGGGGTCCCAGCATTCCCAGCTTCCCAGCCTGCTAAGGCCATGGGTGTCCTGAACTCTGAACTCAGTGTGTAATTAAGCAGACCTATCCAGTGCACAGTCCCATCTGGCCGTGAGATCGCAGTTCCAATCAATACTGATGAATAATTAAAAGGGAGTTGCCATGTTCTCATGAGCTCACTTACACCTTACACAGCAGGACAGAGCTGTTCCATCTAAACAAACAACCCCCCCTCCACCACCACCCTTCCTCTTTCCCTCTCTCCTTTCCTCTTTCCCTCTCTCTCTCTCTCTCTATCTCCCTCTGTCTTTCCCACCCTTTTGGATGGGGCTTCGTATGTGTAAGAGTTTATTTGTTATATGGTTAAATTACGAGAGCAAATCCAGAGTAATCTAAGGGGATATATTCCGCTGAGTCGTTCCAATAAACTTTGTGTTGAGGGGCCTGGCATTTATTACATTACGTAAAACCACGGAAATATGCCCCCAGGCATTTACAGTTCACAGGAAAGCACACGAGGAGTCGATGAGCTGTGCGTTCTACTTTAGGCCTCAGTGTGAATCGCCCTGTGGGAGCGCGCCCGGTCCTGCGCCCCCCCCCCCCCCACCCCCTCCAAAACCCCCATCCCTCCCCAGCACACCTGGGGGAGGTGGGGAAGGGGGATTTGAATAGGTGCTCAGCCACACTACACTGGGGACATCCATGTGCAGGATAAAGAGCTGAGTCCAGGGATTGCTCTTTAGTTAGTGTTTGATAACACAAGGATAGCGTGTATTATTGCTGACCTGCTGGCTGTTTGGACAAGACTGCCTCAGCTCAGCAGTTGCTTCCAGTGTTATATAATAACATCAACTGATAGAGATGCGTGACAGAAGCATTTCATGGCGTTTGGAAAGGTACATGTTGACACTGGCAGCAGGCTTTCATCATTGGGAGAACATACAGTAATACCGTCAGCAGTCAGCTCCAGTCAGCAGTGCTGGCCCTGTCTCTGTCTCTGTGCTGCTCTCTGTCTCTGTCTCTGTGCTGCTCTCTGTCTCTGTTTCTGTGCTGCTCCCTGTCTCTGTCTCTGTCCCTGTCTCTGGCCCTGTCTCTGTCTCTGGCCCTGTCTAGGTCTCTGTCTCTGTCCCTGTCTCTGTGCTGCTCTCTGTCTCTGTCCCTGTCCCTGTCTCTGTCTCTGTGCTGCTCTCTGTCTCTGTCTCTGTCCCTGTCCCTGTCTCTGTCTCTGTGCTGCTCCCTGTCTCTGTCTCTGTCCCTGTCTCTGGCCCTGTCTCTGGCCCTGTCTCTGGCCCTGTCTCTGTCTCTGGCCCTGTCTAGGTCTCTGTCTCTGTCCCTGTCTCTGTGCTGCTCTCTGTCTCTGTCTCTGTCTCTGTCCCTGTCTCTGTCTCTGTGCTGCTCCCTGTCTCTGTCTCTGTGCTGCTCCCTTACTGTGGGGAGAGGGTCCAGAGCAGGGTCCCTCTGAGCCCTGTGCTCACCCACAGCTCTGCTCCCCCTGACCCCCATCACACCCCCAGGTCGGCGGTTGGCGGTCGGCTCTGCTAGGCCGCTGGGTCTGTGTGAAAGGGATGCGGGAGGACATGGGGGAAACGGAGGCGTTTGGATTGGAAGCCGATCTGGGATGGGTCAATCCATCTTGTTTGGAAAGCTGCAGCTTTGTTTGCCTCGGCCAAAATAATGGCTTAATTAAATTGGCATGCTCACACATGAGCGTAAATAAATCCAAAGAACAGGGACCTTAAAAGCTGCCGTTTCATGACACTGGCTGGATTGTTTCAGTCATGACAAATTGCAAAGGCATTCTAATTATTACTCTCAATCTAATGTTTGAATTGTGTTCTTGGCTGAATGGAGCGAGAGAAAAACAAGTCTCAAATGAGCGTCTCCTCAATAACATAGAAATCAATATAGGGATTGCTTGACATAAATCATCAATTCTAATTCACTTAACCATGTCATCATTTATCATTATTATGATAAAAAGTTGCCAAGGCCATTCAGTGTTGTTCACTTATTATTAATATGCATTTAATCTAAAATAATTGGCTCTTTGAGGCCTGTGTGGACCTTGATGAAAACATGATTTGTGGACTTTTATGAAAACAGGATTTTAATTCAACAATGAAATGAACACATTTCTTTTTTAAATCACTTTTAGCTTCCCCCTTTTTGCTCTGAGTATCATCTGATTTAAATCAGCCATTTCTAGCCTGGGTCATGCTCATTTCAAGGGAAGTAGGGATAGAAGCATTTGTGAAAACACATGGCCACTAATACACTCACTCTACTTTATTAGGTGCACCTTGCTAGTACCGGGTTGGACTAGCCTGGCAAGCCAAACACATGAATTGTATAGTCTGGAATCCGTTCACAGTGCTGAAGCCTGTGGGTGGGATCTAGATATCGTTCAAACTGTCTCTACTCGTAATAGGCCAGCGCTACTGACCAATCAGAGCTATCAGGCAGCCCTTTCATCCAACAGACAGCCCTTTCGTCATTGTGTTGCTAAGCCTGCCCCAATGACTCGCTACACAGATAGAGCATTCTGAATGGTCTGTCACAGGTCACGACGGGCCAGGATTTGCCTTTACCATGCAAGACTAGACCAAAACCTAGGCGTAAATATTTCTGCCATTATGCTATTGGTCTAGATGCTACGATAGGGTTGGACCCCTTTTTGCCTTCAGAACTGCCTTAATCCTTGGCATAGATTCAACAAGGTACTGGAAACATTCCTCAGAGAGTTTGGTCCATATTGACATGATAGCATTAGATTTGTCGGCTGCACATCCATGATGCAAATCTGCCGTTCTACCACATCCCAAAGGTGCTCTATTGGATTGAGATCTGGTGACTGTGGAGGGCATTTGAGTACCTACAGTGAACTCATTGTCATGTTCAAGAAACCAGTCTGAGATGATTCAAGCTTTATGACATGGCGCGTTATCCTGCTGGAAGTAGCCATCAGAGAATGGGTACACTGTGGTCATAAAGGGATGGACATGGTCAGCAATAATACTCAGTTGGCTGTGGCGTTGCAACTCAATTAGTACTAAGGGGCCCAAAGAGTGTCAAGAAAATATCCCCCACACCATTATACCACCACCACCAGCCTGAACCGTTGATACAAGGCAGTATGGATCCATGCTTTCACGTTGTTGACAGGAGATCAGCAGTTCCTGAAATACTCAGACCAGCCCGTCTGGCACCAACAACCATGCCACGTTCAAAGTGACTTAAATCACCTTTCTTCCCATTGTGATGCTTGGTTTGAACTGCAGCAGATTGATCGTCTACATGCCTAAATGCTTTGAGTTGCTGCCATGTGATTGGCTGATTAGGAATTTGCATTAAACAACCAGTTGGACGGGTGTACCTAATAAAGTGGGGAGTGAGTGTATGTCATTGTGTCAAATATACAAATCTAACTTATGTCCTCATATTTTCAAGCTCATGAATTCTGATACAAATTGATGACTTTTGAGATGACTGAGTTTTCATGGCAGTGTGAGTGGGGCAGTAGAGTGTGTGGCTGTGTGTGGCTGGCTTTGCTATAGGCTAGGGCAGTAGTAGCGTCTGTGCTGGCTGTGCTATAGGCTAGGGCAGTAGTAACATGTGTGCTGGCTGTGCTATAGGCTAGGGCAGTTGTAATGTGTGCTGGCTGTGCTATAGGCTAGGGCAGTAGTAGCGTGTGTGCTGGCTGTGCTATAGGCTAGGGCAGTAGTAGCGTGTGTGCTGGCTGTGCTATAAGCTGGCTGTGCTATAGGCTAGGGCAGTAGTAGCGTGTGTTGGCTGTGCTATGGGCTATAGCAGTAGTAGCGTGTGTGCTGGCTGTGCTATAGGCTAGGCGGGTGTGCTATATGTTAGGTGTGAACTTTGACAGCTGAGTGGCACTTCTGTGTGGAGGCCCTACAGCGGTAGCAGCAGTGTGGAATGGCCTCTTCTTCACCAGTGGGGATGAATGGCTGTGTTGTCTCTCCGTGTCTCCATGTGTACGGAAACGGTTTGTCTGTGAGCAACAGCATGTCTGTGGAACAAATGTGTGTGTGTGCGTGTGTCTGTACATTTGCACATGTGTTTATCATGCCTCGATAAGTGATTTCATATACTGTGCATGTGTGTATGTACAGTATACAGTAGGTCTGAGTGTGTGCGCTGACACATGAGTGCCTGTGTGTGTGTGTGTGTGTGTGTGCGTGCGTGTGTGTGTGTGTGTGTGTGTGCGTGTGTGCTGGCCTCAGCTGTGGTGCTGGAGCTGAGACAGCGGACTGAAGACAGTGGTGGGCTTCCACGGCGCTCCTCCTGCTCTTCCAGCCTCTTTGTTTAGCAGCAGGACGCTTCTCTCCCCTCAGTGCAGCAGTAGCGTCCAACAGCGGGTGCCAAACAGGCATGGGGAGAGTAAACAGCCAACCCTCAGTCTCTCCCACGTCCAAACAAACAGAGGTTTCTACTATCTGGACAAGGATTTGGACTCTGAGGTCGCAGCGTTTAGAAAAAGAGAGAGGGGATGATAAAGCTAATCTTAGTGTTTGCACAGTGTCTCCATGGGACAGACGCACAAACCTTCCTCTGCACGTTTCCACATTTTTCAACAGAACATGAAAGCCTGGAGAGAAAATAAAACAGCAAGGACAGACACAGTGAACACCAAAGGTCTGAGAACCGTTACTGGACTTGTTAAAAAAAAAAAAGAAAAAAAACAAAATCCCTGTAAAAAAGCTTTGCATGACTTTCTCTCCGAGGCTCTCAGGGAAGTAGTAAAAGTGATGACTTTGTGCTTGGGGGCAGGAAGGAGGTCTGAGCCTCGCGCCAAGCCTGGCGTTATCAGCAGCCAGCCAGACAGCAGACAGCTACCCAGTGCTCCTTACATGGACTGCCGGCTCTGCCTTGGGGAGGTCAGGGCTTAATCTTTACCTCAGCGACCTTTGACCCACACCGTGTCCCATGGTGCCGTTGTTGTGTGTCAGCGTTCCTGGTCTTGGCGGCCCTCTTGCTCCTGCTTTCCGAGAGAGAAATAGTGTCCCACTGAGAGTGTATTTGCAATCATTCAGGCACAAAATGGAGGCAACTGAAATAAATAAAGCGGGTTTTGAAAAAAACGCTGCACACATGCACTGGAAGGCCTTGTGAATGATGGTCTCTTAGGGCCAAATAAACTGTAATGGTACAATCTGTACTAGTCAACTCAAATCCTGCCTCCGCTCTAATGCTTGTGATGACTTTGCCGGTGCGCTCCTGGTGATCCAATGATGACGTAATGACAGGCACTCTCTCTGGCTGTCACAGGTGGGTATGGACATGATAAAAACCACGAATATAAAGGTCAGCTGCCAGACACAAATCCCCTCTTTCTAATTACTCTTCCTGTGCTGTGTGATAAGCGCAGCAGAAGGCAGAGAGGCAGAAGCTGAGGAGCTTCTTGTGGTGAGAGTGGTTCCAGTGGACAGGCTCGTCTTTGGCCGTCTCACAGCAGCACATCCTGTTCCTCTCCCCACTGCTGCTATCTCCCCGTCCCCAGCAGCCAGGCTGTTTGCTTTGCGCCTGACCAGCGGAAAAAGTGACTCAGTGTGTGTGTGTATGTGTGTGTGTGTGTGCGACTCGCTGTGGTCGGAGCCCCCGTGACCTGACCCGAGTGTCGGCGCTGCCGGGCCTGACCTGAGTAAACTAGCCCCATCTGTGCTCCGCTGCACGCACTTCCCCAGAGGACAGGGCTGAGGACGCGCGCTGGGCCCATTCCTGGAGCGGCCCATGGGGGAGGGCCCGCTAGGCTCCTCCAAGGAACCCTTCCCCGAAAACAACAAGGCGCTTGTCAGCAGTGCCATGGAAAGACTAGAGACGGGAGCGCTGTCTTGTGTTTGTCTTTTCTCCCTCCTACGTTAAATATTTAAGCTATAAGCCTCGAGTGGCCGTTCTTTATTGTGAATATAGCACAGCTGAAGGGGGTGATACGCCTTGTGTAACTGTGTTATATCCACGATATAGAAGAGACTCAAGGGGCTTATTGCTTATATGGTTACTACACATACCCACTGTAGCTCGGCTTGATTAGACAAAGCCACAGCAACATGGAATGCAGCGATTTATTCCCAAACAACACCAAGAAATATATTTCACCTGAATGGTTGTCAAGTAACGCACCAACAGAGCCAATGTTGCCTATCTATGGTGCAGCACTATACTGTAGGAAAAACGATCCGTTTTAGAAGCATTCTTCTAATGGCCCAAAGCAGGTCTCTCTCCATCCCCTCCATATCCGCTCTGTCTCCATGACGAGGACACAGAGAGTGTGTCCCAACATAGGCCTTAAACTCCTCCTCGTACCAGTTGCTTATCCTCAGCTTAAATGCATAACAGAACACCATTGTGATGAACTGATGCTGTCCCACGCATGACCCTCTGTTTGTGTTATTCAAACAAACCATTATGAAAGCCACTCCATACAACAACACAGACTCATAGAAATAGTGAATTTATTAAGCCAACTTCATGACCTCCATGTTGGTTCCAAAATGTGATGCATCCCCGTCTAAAGTTTCAAATACAATTCCTGGAAGTTTTGGGTGGAAACGAACATCTCCACCAGCTCCTGGTTGTTTTGACTGGAGATTTATTTACTATTTGGACTCAATTAATCTGTTCTTTTATGTATCTGAAGGCTTATTATTCATTTCCTGTCCCCCTGAAAAGACAGATTAATATCTCTGGTGGCACGGGCCCAAATGAAACAAACAGGGGCCCCTTTTCCTCTCGGTTAGTCCACAAGATGTAATCTTCAGGGGGGCCTCACACTTACACACTCACACACACACACACACACACTGACACTCACACTCACACTCATACTCACACACTCACACTCTGAGTTGGAGAAACCCTAACTGCAGGAGTCAGAGTTCAGGCCTGCGGATGGCTGGGGGAACAATGGCCATGTTCTGTGCGTGAGACGCTATCAGGGCAGCTTCCCTAAGGGGGACTCCCACCCAGGCAGTCTGTGTGTGTGTGTGTGTGTGTGTGTGTGTGTGTGTGTGTGTGGACAGGAAGTGAAGAGAAGGGTGGTCAGTCCTGGTGGCCCCTTACTCACCCTGTCTCTCAATGATGACATCACTCCCACTCCCTTTCTCTCACCCTCCATCTCACTGGGAATGCCCCTGCCCCCTCTGTCTCTCCTCTCTCTCTCTCTCTCTCTCTCTATTTCTCTCTCTCTCTCTCTCTCTCTCTCTCTCTCTCTCTATTTCTCTCTCTATTTCTCTGTTGGCTGTTTTGTTTTTTACTGTTGTTGTTGTTGACGTACATAGCTCCAGACACAGCCATGCTTGCCTCAGGATCCACTGTCGCCATATTCTCTCCTTCCCTCACACTTGTGGTTTCCCCAGTCAGAGATCCTCTTTGATAGCGACTGCCCATAAACCTCTGTCACATTACATCTCATGAGACCCACATTAATTAATGAAAGAGCCAGTATTTGATGTGTTGGCTGGGTCATCATGTGGCTAGCTCTGCTTGCCTGTAAACAGCCCAGGCTGCACGCCCTTAGATGCCTATCTGTGCTGCAGTCTCCTCAAAGCAGTGCAATAATTACCAATGACTTTTATGCTAATCTGGCAGCAGTGGCGCACAATAGAATAGTAGGCTTCTGGCTAGTCTTGGGACTGCTAACATGTGACTTAGAAATCGCAATTCAACTTTATTGAACACCAGGCTGCCTTCAGGGAAACCAGTTGGCAATAAAACAGATAATCCACCATTTAGTTGGATAGTCTCTCAGCAAAAACACGCCTTCACTCTTGAGCTGTAATTGTTTTTGGAGCTCTGCTGGAGGAATTTACAGCTCGGGCGATGGGAAGCCGGCGCGCAGAAGGCATCTCTCTTGGGCATCTGTTAAACACATTGAGAGCCATGCACACAAGAGCCCATCTATCTCCTGAGCACATACTGTATCTTTAGCTCTCTATCTCGGGTCAGGCCAAATGGCATGAAACAGAGATGACAAATGCTGCGCTTCATCTAATCCAAGATCGCCCACCTCCTGCACACAATGGTGGGAACAACAGCGTAGATCTGCACTTTTCACTGTCTCACTCGCTCGCTCGCTCGCTCACTCACTCTGCCGTTTTTTCTACTAAAGCAACATCAGTGGAGCTACTTCAATGCTGGCTGTTATCAGTTGTTGGGGAGATTGATATTGTGGATGTTGGAAAAAGGAAGCGGCTGAGGAATGCTGCTTTGACATCAGAGGCCCAAAACTGTCCACATCCCAGGGCCCAGGGGCCAACGGAAACAGTCGTGAGGGGAAGGCGGCGCGCCAGGCTCAGGTTCGTTATCGCACTCGCTCGACTCTTCCTGCAGATGTCTGTGGGGTCTGACCATCGCAAGGGGTCAGCGTGACCAGCCGGCGGTGTCGGACAAATAGTTTTGATGTGGACCTAGAGCACACCTTCCAGAAACTTCCTGCGGACACCTTTACCGTAACCTGCGGGGCCCAGTAATGAGCACACCCCTCCCTGCAGAGGAAGCAGCAGATTGCCGTGTTTCCCATCAGAAGCGCCACGGTGCGGGGGTGGGGTGGGGTGGGATGGGATGGGGAGCGCAAAGGCGTGGATGTCAGAGGACGGCGGCCTTGCCCCTGCTAATCAGAGCGAGCTGGGCTGGAGAGGAAGGCCTCCTCCCAAAGCACAAGCGATCGTTTGGCCCATGTTTACACTGGCCAGCGGGGAAGAGCCGAAAAAAGAGCCGCGCGCTGGTGGTGGTGGTGTGAGTGTTGTCGGGAAGGGCGTGGAGGTGGGCACAGGGGCTGGGGTTGAGTTTAGTGTACTGGCTTGTACTCTCCAAGTCTAAGCTCACTTCCATGCTTTATGAATGATTTGACTTTGATCCCAGTCAATTTGTTTCAAATCCCTCATATGAAAAAGAGCTTGCTGCTCAAACCCTCTGGAAATGATGGTCCTTCCTACTGGCGTGTAGCGCTGTGCCTGGCAATAGGCACTGCAGCAGAGAGCACTGGGAAGCGCTGGATATAGAGTAAGTGGTGCTACCTCAGCCTTAACTCTGAAAGGGACTGCAATGGAATGTTCTTGGCTTTACCAGATCAGATGTGAATAATGACTCAAAATGATGCATTTAACTTATTGCATAGAGAATGAAACCAAACTGCGGGACAATTATTGGCTGATTATCAATTGTTGTGCAAGAGGGAGAGTGAACCACATCAGGATTGCATTTACAAGGGTTTCAATGTCCTCTGTGAACTAGGTAGCAATATACAACTCAATGCGGGCCCAGTATGCGGTGCTCGAGACAGCAGTCACCACGAGTCACCACAACCCCCTTCTTTTGCAAAGGGGGGTGAAGCCCATAAGGTCGGATTGAGAAGCGTGTCGCAGAACAACTTCAGTGAGAGCAGCTGCCACGCGTAAATTACACACCCAGGGCAGCCCAAAGCACTGTCAGGATAGACCACTGCTCTCCAACCCTGAAAACACTACACTTCTCACTTTTTCGCAATCTCTTTCTTTATCCCTCTCTCTTTTTCTCCTTCCTCACACTGTGAAAGGTTGGGAGATGAATGTGTGTGACTCCAGACTGCTGCACCTCTGAAGTTCCACCCTGAAGTTTCCACAGGCTTCTTTGCCTTCCTGGATCGCCAGAAAGAGGCTTGGCGGAATCCCCTCTCTCTCTCTCTCTCTCTCTCTCTCTCTCTCTCAGATATACAGTTTGCCACTTAATTGAATTAGTAACGGCCAACTGCACAGGCAAGAACAAAAATCCTCCTTCAAGTCGCTCTGTGCATTTGTATTTCAGAGGGGAAATTCAATTTGGGGAGATGAAAAGATCAGTTTTTATCAGGGGTTTGGCCACATATTCCATGCCAGATATGTTCATCCAAGATGTGCTGGGCTACAGAGAGTGGCATTAAAAGTGGCTAAAGTCCCATTTGCTTTTTTCTGCCTTGGCTTGTCTACTCTGCCTTAAGCAGAGACAGAAACTGGAGCAGTCAGAATCTCCACAATCAGACATCTCTTTTCACATGAAGGCAAAAGCATCAGTAAGAGATATGATGGATTAAGAAGACAAGTTCCCTCTTTTAATTGCTTCTCAGACTCCAGAGACAGACACTGCATGTGAATGTGAACACCGACTGCCAGAAAAAAGCTCTCCAAAAGCTCTCCGTGCGTGGGCATTTAAAGCACAGGCCATAGGAAATGGACACTGTGTCAGTCTGTGCCAATCTGGCCAAACAAATAAACTGCTGTGGCTGGCCAGGGTGAAGCCTGAGATCTGTCTGTCCTCAAACAACGCTGACCCTCGCTCTGTCCCAGAGCATCTATCAACAGCCCAGGGTCAAAGTATCCTATTCTCTCTGACCCAAAGCGCTCTGAGGAGAGAGAGACAGAGAGAGAGAGAGAGAGACAGACAGACAGAGAGAAAGAGAGAGAGAGAGAGAGAATGGGAGGGGTTGCAGGAGGTGTGTGAGGATCTTTCTAAGGGGTTCTCCTAAACAGCTGCCCCTCTCTCTAGGTGGCAGGGTGACCTCTGCTACCCAGGCCAAAGCTCTGAAAGTGATCCTCTGGATGGAAAAAAGAGGGAAAAAGTGAAAGAGTGAAAGAAAAATGGGGGATTTGACCAGGGTGCTTTTGCCCCCTGTAAGTCTTTCAAGTCACACACACACACACACACACACACACACACACACACATTTTCTTTCTCTCTGGCTGAAGTTCAAGACCTGTCCAGAGTGTGATGGCGAGGCAGCTGGTGCGTGGCCTCCCCTCCCCTCCCCCCCCCCTGTGGCTGAGGTCCACTCTGACCCAGACCACTCATCCCTGCAAGGCTGCACAAACGTCACGCATCAGATGACTGACAGCATCAATGGGAGCGGTCAGTGGGCTCAGGCGGCCCCATAGAGGAGCATGCAGCCACTTTGTGGTGGAGACGAGGCCCTTGGCAAGGTGCAGAAAGAGCTCCACAATGGAGCTTTGCTGCGGGCTTGTCACCAAGGAGAAAGAGAGAAGTGAATGGCCAAGCGCAGGAGAAAAAGAAACTTTAAAGCTTCAATTTACATAATTTTGGGGGAGAGTTGAACAATCTGCTCTCTGAACTCCTTCTGAGATGCCACTTACTGGGTGTCACTGAGGAACACTTGAAAAAGAAACAAAGCGACACACTCACACAAACACACCCGCGCACAACTAACTAAACAACAAAACTAAAATGTTGATGGTGAGTTATGCTTGAGGCCAGTATACTTGAACTGACATGCCACAAACATCTGGCAAACGCCTTGCAATGCCCATGGTAGTGTGATTTAGATATGAGGGGATGTTTCAGTCACTCCACAGAGATGAGCAAGCTTGAGGCCTGCACTGTAACTCATCAGCATGGGCCCCTGATGCTGAATGAGAAAGACGCCAATCCAGTGCTGGGTGCTGGGCGAGTAAGAGTGCTCTGTGTGGCGGAATCTCCTCATGTGCATTCCTGTGTTCTCCTGTAATTATTGCGTTCAGCCTGCTGCTGAGTTCTGCTGATCTGGAATCAGTCCAGGCCAATGCAGCACAGCTGCAGCGCTCGCTTGCTGGCTCGTCTGCTCCTGCTGGCTCCGTGTGTGATCTCAGTACATGAGCAGATCCTCACAGAGAACAAGGAACGCAGGCGGCTATGGAATGCCAAGCGTAACAGGCCGGAGAAGAACAGATTCCTCCATTAACACACCAGATGCATTCGTTACTGTGGTGAACTTAAAGGAGAACTCTGGACAATTTCAACCCTTAGCCCTGTTGTTCAACATCACAGAAAGCTGTCAGTGGGGAAAAAGAATGAGATATTTGGTACAACACTGACTGAGCACACTGACAGCTAACGCTAGCCAATGTAAGCAAGAGAGCTGAAAAGCTTTGATAAGCTTGCTCCTATTGGTTAGTTTTAGTTGCCAGTTCACTTATAATGAATATATTGTTATATTGAGCAAATATGATGTACGCAAAATGCCTTTGATCCTATTCATGAGTTAGTAAATTGCAGGGAGATTTCAAAACCTGTCCACGCATCCACCTCCATCAGAGAGTTTTGGGAGACAAATTTCTTCCAAAGTCTATTGCTATCTATCCATAGGTTCCCCAAGCACGGCAATAATCTGATATTGGAGATGATTAATAGAGCAATTAGGTATGTATCCTTTTTGCAGAGCTATTTTTAATTTGCCTTGTCCAGGAACATTGCTCCGGGGGGCTCAATAACACACACTGAAGATATCCAGACTCGGATCTTTGTTGATCTAAATTACAGTCCAACCCAGCTTCACTCTTGATTGATTGCCTGCAGCAAATTAGCACACTCACAAAGATGAAGTTTTCCCCAGGTAGTCACTGCTAAAGCGACTTACATGCTGCATCACTGTACACACACAAACACACACACACACACACACACACACACACCCCAACCCCCCCCCCCCCCCCATCTTTCACTTGAGCTCGGCTCCTCTGGGTCACAGGCCTTTAGATAAGACTTGGAATGGGAAAAACAGGCTCTTATCGTAGGCAGTCAGTCAGCTGCATCTTCATATATGGATGATCACAGGGAAATTAACTGTCTGTGCCATCTGTTTATCATCTTTTGTGTGTGTGTGTGTGTGTGTGTGTTCAAAGCGCTGATCAAAGTCCAGTGCAGGGGCTTGCATACCAGAGCAGTGGCTATCTGGCCTTCCACTGAGGAAACGACTCAAATGAAGGCAGTAAACAGGCCAGACAGCTTGCTGTGCTTTTAATCCCTGCTCTTCTGTCTGCTGCTCCCCACTGCTTTGAAGTGTCCACCCCCCTCCCTCTCCCCCTCGCCTCCCACCACCCCCTGCCTGAATTCCCTTCTTCCACAATTTCTTGTTGGAATCATCTCCAGCCAACACATTCCATTCCACGGGCCGTCTGTGAACACGTGCCAGTTAGCATTCGCCATGGAGCTGCCATGCGCACATCATAGTCATAGCGTAGCGGTAGCAGTCGACCCTTAAGACACATATAGTGCCTTTGCTAGTGCTACGGCCATATGTGTTAGTACAAGTGGCACATGCACTTATTCCATCACCTGTTGCTAAGTCTTCAGCCATATTGCTGTCAGAGCTAGCATGCAATGAATGACTTTATGTGTGTAGCGTGGACAAGAGTGGCAGTGTCTGGAGACAGAGGTTGTGTGTTTATAGCATATTCCCCAGTGACTTTGTGATGCTAGTTCTCACATGCTAATCTGCTATGCAGCTCAACCTGGCTACCATCCTCTCCCACTGAGACAGAAGAAGTAAAATGATCCAAATGCCTCTAGCGTTCGGATTGGACAGACCTACAACCAATCAGGCCAATGATTCCTTTGATGTTTGCAGTGACCAGACAGAGGGGGTGTGCATTATAATTTGAAACAAAACAGGTGCTAAAGCCTGCCATCATATTGGGGGTAAAAGCCATTTTTGGATTGGTTTCCCATCTCAGGCTAACAAAACGAAGTGGAGGGCTGGGCTGCATGGCAGATCAGTATGTGAGAACCACTCTAGAATGGTGCCCTATTGGTGCTAATATTACCTCAACTGAGGCGTCATTGTGGAGTCTGGGATTTATTTTGCATGTTCCACAGCTTTGCATGAGAAACGGCTCCATGTGGACTTAATAAAACCTGTGAGCTCTTGAGAACTCATCAGTCTGTTCCGCTGACTGTCTTAAATAGATGTGGAGCACGTTTCACTTTCAAATGAACCGCCATAGCAAGAGGATGCAAACAATATGACCTCCACCCCCTATCACAGCAACGAGTTACCATGGCAACAGGTTGCGTGTGTGATTGTGTGGGGGATTGACCCTCGATTGTGCCTCTCCTCCTTGGGAAGCGTCAGCAGCCTCAGCACACTAGCCTCTGGGGGATTCCCCCACACAACATCTGTCCCTCACTCACTGTTGAGCACGGCTGGAGAAAGAGGGGTGTGTGTGTGTGTGTGTGAGTGGGGTGTGGTTTCCCTCTCTGTCCCTCTGCCCCCTTGAAAAGGCCGGCCAGCCACACCTGCTGCAGGGGTCACAGTCATACATCAGCAGTGGGCAGTGGAGGACTGAAGCCCTTTGTCCCCCAGTGCTGACCCAGAGGCCACCTCCATTAGTCTCCCCACGAGCTCCCACTCTGCTCCCCTCTGCCTGGGCCTGCACACTTCTTTTATACCCAACGGTGTCCTTCCTTGCCTGGGTGTCAGTTTGGCATTGTCCCTGACTTTTACAGACATGTCTTCTGTGTTCTTGCCTTCTTTCTTTCTTTCTTTCTTTCTTTCTTTCTTTCTTTCTTTCTTTCTTTCTTTCTTTCCTTCTTTCTTTCTTTCTTTCTTTTATTTTCTTGCTCTCTTGGTAACATTTGTCTAAGTCTTTCTCTTGAAATCTTGCTCCATTCAATCCCTATTTATTAAATTCAGTGCTTTCTCCATATTATGCATTACTAAAACACCCCTGCTTAGAAGACAGGACTAGGAGGCTATTTCCCATCATGCATTGCCGAGGAGTTTGCGAGTTGAAACACATAATTCATATTAAAGAGCTTTGCTGCAAATGACTCTGAAATGAGTGGCGTGGCCTTATTAAGAGGATTACTTACTCTCACCTACTTTCATCTGCTCAGATTTGTTGCAAATGGGCAGCAGAAAGCCATGTTCATAATCTGGTTTCCCTGAGGGCTACAAACAGACCTCACACCGCATGTTAATCTCTTGGCATCTCCGGCAGTTTCCAAACGAAATGTAAAAAAAAGCAAAAAAATGCACGTTGAGGAGGCAATTTTAAGTGCTCCCAGGGCTCACATAGCAAGCTTGTGTCCCAGTCACAAGGTTACACTGGCTGACTCCTCTAGTGTCCGCTCACAGGGGATGGGGGGGGGGGCTTTGGGGGTTGAGGATTGTGACTGACCCCTGTGGAACACACTGGGGGTCCCTAAAGGAATCAACTAGGCTCCTCTCATCAATCTGCCAGAACATTCCAGAAGCACTGACACAATGGCCGTCCACTCCATCCATGGCAGATGGCTTGCCTGGGGCATTCCAAGCCAAGCTCCCCATTGTTCAGTGCCGCCTGGTTTGATGCTGACACCAGCGCTCCTTCCCCCATGCAGGACATCGGAACAGCCTGGAACTCAGTCCTGCTCCCCTGCTCTGCTGGGCTACGGGCCTACTGGGGAGAGGCATAGTGGGTAGTGGCCCAAAGCTGCATGTAGTCAGCGCTATCTCTGGGGCAAGTCCAAATGGCTGTGAATGGACTGGGCCCATTATTAGTGCAAGTGAGAAGACAGATAAGAGGGAGTACATTTGCATGCTTGTTGTCCTTATGCAAATCTTACTCTTGTTTACACATGGCTAATCTTGGCTATCCAAATCAAATTCCCTATGGGCTGACCAACACAGTAGCCGCTATGTTAATGTGCAACAGAGATGTCTCCAGGCAACGCACACACAAACACACACACACACACACACTCACACTCACTAACTGTCCAAATAGTGTCCTGCTGCTAAAGATACTTCTGGCCAGTGCCTTTGGTTGTGTGTAATAAACCACAGCCCACACCAAAGCCCAAACCCTCCAGTTTCCACAACAGAGCAGCTACAGCAATGAGTAAGAGCCCCACTTGTGTCCACTGTCACACTCACACTCACGGCAAGCGCCAGGGAAAAGTTTTTCCACACCGGGAAAGAAATGGATCATAAAATCACTCTTAATTATACAGGCAGAGGAGCAGAGGGCTACGTCTGTTCCTGGAGCTTGACGTCATGCCCATCTCAGGGGGAAGGGAGCTGGGAGCTTGGAGCCCGGCAGTGCCAGCTTATGGGATGGGTGAGGGGAAGGGGAATGGGGGGGGGGGGGGCGGTGGGAGCCTGGCGCTGGACTGGGCCACACGTTTTGGGAACCACCCAGCCTGGAATCCCGCCGAATTATTATCCTAAACCTGCAGTGTCTCCCTTTGCT
>JASCQY010000001.1:5604034-5624630 GCA_030264315.1 Sardinella tawilis
ATGGTGTTGTTTTTTGGGAAGTGTAAGAGAGATGTGATTAGGCGGCGAGGCATGGATCAAATGGCCCCCCCCCCCCAAAAAAAAAACCTTCAACTCTTGGCTTTTGTCCACAAGCCTTCTGAAAGCTGTATTGTCCCTTCAAACTTCTCACAGCTTTGGCCTTGGCGAGGATGTTGTCAGGGAAGGGGGAGGTGCATGTCACAGCCTCCAGAAAAAAAAAGAGAAGAGAAAAAGAGGCAAGAAAATTCTCTGTCTGTTCTCAGCTAGTTGACAATGTCATCATCTCGCTCGACCACTTAGTTGACCTGCCGTGGAGATAAGTGAGGTAGTGTTGGAGTCGTGGGAAAAAAAATGCTTACATCAAAAAAAAAAAAAAGTGATTATTCAAACAAGCAGACTAGGGGGCTGACTGAGTCCTTGGCAAAAAAAGAAAATTGGGGCAAAGTTCAGCGATTAAGTGCATCAAGGCGAGAGCGGATGGTGCTGCCGAGGCTGATTAACCCTTAACGTGCTGACCTGACATTCTCAATTTTCTTCCATCCACTAACAAGTGCCTCACTGCAAAGAACAGGGTGCTTAGACCTATCTACCAGAATCATCAGCTGTACAGGCTGATGCACTGCCCGTGTTCTCCCTGGCTCCTTACGAATAGGCTAGTCTCTCTTCTTTCACTATCATCTTTACCTTGACCATGTTGAAAATCATAGGGCAAGGAATGATAAAAGAGGAATTCACTTTGGATTTAGGAATAAACAGCAATTTAAAGGGAACCTGAAACCATACACATTTATGGGAAGGCAGGTGTTATTGATCTTGTTAAGTTGATTGTTGATGTAGAATTGATTAACGTTCTAAGACGGTCCAATGTTCAGCTGTCTTGGTTTAATGTGTTACATACTTCACAAAGCACAGAAAGAGCCAATGTATGACGACCTTCAGGAGGTGAAGGCAAAAAGAGTGGAGACATGGAAAACCATGAGGAAGGTACTAGGTCATCTGGGACGTAATTACAAAAGCAGAGGCCTTGGCCCTCCAGCTCTAATCTTTGCCTTACAGCATCTAATTACTCACTGGCACACTTTACTCAGACTGTCCACTTAGCCGCCAAAGCGCAGGCCACAGAGACCCAGATCAGTTACGATGACAATACCTAGAGCATCAGAGACCTGTAAATAAAGGCTGAATGCCTATTACCCTTTGCTCATATGAGTTCTCAAAAATGATTTATCATCATCATCAGCTGATTGAACTATTTCAACAGGACAGGTCTAGGACAGAATGATGTTTCGTGTCTGCTCGTGACAGGTCACCATAAGAATGGACTTAAACTCATTTTGTAGTAGAGGCGCCTAAACCTGAGTGGATCCGAGGTTAATCTAGAGCAGGGGGTCATCAGCCCTAAGTGGCTCAAGTTTAGCCCTTCACACTAGGGAATATGCACAAAGGCAAATAATACCAAAAGTTCACAGAGGTCAAACAGTAACACCCACATTCAACAGAAGGATGTAGTAGGTAAATTCTAGGCAAATTTTAGCTTGCTACAGTAAAGGCAACAACTGCGGACTATGTAGCCTACATACCTTCATTGAAACATCTCCAGCTACTTGGTCTATGCTAAAATAACATCTCCTAAGAGATAAAGACAGGTCCCATCATGAATCATGATACAATTTCTCATAATGTTCAATACAATATATGCGATACAATATCAATTTTTATCATGATTGCCTGGGCGATAAGACTTCAAATCAAAAAGTGTTTCCGCACTTGGACACAACTTCTTTTCTTTTATACTAGTTCCCCAGTTGCTTGGGTGTTTGAGCAAAAAGTTTGACTTGAGTGATAATAATAATAATAATAATAAGCTGCTTCTAGTACAGTATAGTATCTTCATTCTTGAAGTTGAATGTGATGGTGAGATGCTAAGTTTCTCTTTGTCTACAGTACTCCAAATGAACTCTTCTCACTGTGATAAAGCAGTGCAGTATAGTAACACATACAGTCATGAGCTTAGTTGAAATGATCTAGTCAACATCATAATTTGAGTAAAGATATTGCTAAACTGATAACACAAATGAAAGTTTGTGAACACAGTCTCAGTTCACTTCAATGGATTTGTTACTTGTCGTGGGTCCACTATGTGGCCCTCTGGAAGACTGAATTAAAGAGCTGATTAACGGGTAGGGAGCCAACCTTTTCAAAGGCTTCATATGATTAGTTAAATCACCTGACTATGCGGGCCACTCCTGCTACTGCTGCTGCTGCTTTGAACCTGTGGAGGACTGCTACTAGGCCTAATTAAAACCCAAGCAGGACCAGCAGCTGTGTTTGGCGCCGGGCATTTCTCACACACCCTGCACAAGGAGAGGGCAAGGCGAGAATGTCAGTGATGTTACACTGTTATTTGGCCTAGAAGACTGTAGTACTTATTTTCATTCTCTGATATCTTACCACAGTCATAACTAGCACAGCTATGTCCAGGAGGTGAAGCTGTACTGAGCTGCACACATGCACGCATGCGGCCTTGTGCACCAACACCCTTGCCTTTACCACAAAAACAAGCAGCAAAGCGGCAAGAGGCTACCACATCCCTTCACACCCTCCACACTCGAAAAAGTTCAAACAATGGGTGTTCAACTATGAAAAAAAGATGATCATGATTGTTTTGATCAATACTCAAATCATGATAAGGCCCACTTAACATGACTATTCATTAATTGTGGAAACATGTCACTATATAACCTTAACTATACAAAACATTTGGACTAAATGTACTATGCCACTGCCCATCACCTGCCCCTGAATTTCCATTCATAGCTATATTGTTTGTGTCATTGAGTCGACAACCCAGAATGAAAGCCTTACTGTAGGCCTTATAGTGCAGGCCTACTTGCAAAATTTAATGTGGCAAAATATTAGTTTGTTCCAGATTGTTATTTTTGAGATTGTTGGGTACAATAGGCTAATAATGATTAAAGTTTGATTAGCCAAATTGCACAGCTCTTGTAAAGACAAAACCATACAACCAGAGGAAAGTGTCCCTGTCTGACTAAGGGACAAGTTTACACATCATGACCTGTGACCATGACAAAATTACATTTTAATCATTAGCCCAATGAATTCAGCAGAAAAATGATAGTGGGCCAATTAAATGCAATCTTTGGACAAAGGTGCACCTCTATTAGGTGGGCTGTTGTCTTCACCATAAGCAAAACCAACTACTGTACCAGTCTCCAGTACCCTTATAGATTTCATTTTTCACCCAACAAAAAAATGTCCCGACATACAACCAATGTCTCCATGAGAATTTAAATGCTCTGCAAACCTGTGTGAACCAGAGTCGTTACTTTAGCAATCAACTCTAGGATACTTCTTGAAAATACACCCCAAGTAGTCAACACAGATCTAACTGACAGACTGTTTTAGTGGGTTCCTAACTCAGGTACTGTAACTTATGTGGCTGACTGCTCAAGACAGAGCCTGAAGAACTTGGAACCAAAATGTAAGATAAAACCAGCATGCACTGGTTTTGTATATTACAAACATCACCATACAACCATAACGAAATTCATACGTGTACTCAAAGCAATTACAAGTAGACCTAGGCTAAGGTTAGCAGAACCAAAATAGACCAGTATGTGTGATGTCAACTTACCTGTTGGTATGAGAGGTCCTCCGGACGAAAATCGCTGCTTGTTTGTTCAAACTGTAGATTGAAGTGAGGAATTCTATGCAGCAAATTCACCCACCAAGGAGGAGAATAATTCACGACGGCTGCCATAATGTTGGTAAAATGATACGGACTCCCGTGAAATAAACCAGTTCGAAGGTGGCGAGGAGGTGTTTAGGTTTGCGCTGTGGCTATTCAGGCGCGTGCCAGGTCGTCACCGTAGTTGTTGTGAGTGAATGACAAAATGAAATCTAGACACACAACTGTTACAATGTTTCTTACACTGAAAGCCACAAAGTTGGCTATCTCGCTATGAAAATAGCAATGTCTACGTTAGATCCGATACATTAAAAGATCACACCTGGTTCTTGCTTTTAGTAACTAGCAATCGCTTAGCAAGCCACAAATGCCAATTTAAAACCCGTGTAGTAAATCAAGCTTTAGCTAGCTAATTCACATCGTTAGCTATTTTAGCAGGCTGTAAAATAAAGTTGATGCCCAGAAGTCTATCTAGCTTACTACACCGTCTCCAGGGCAGATAAGATTTAAGGAACCAGCTGATCCCCGAGTATCTGATAATATAATGCAAACCTCATTATAACCAGTTTATCGGTCGACTGCACACCTCCAACATTACCGTCTTGCTTGGCAAGCTAATACTACAACACTACCACCGTGTCTATGCAATTAAGCTAGCTAGTCACCAATTCTTTCACGGCGATGACGTAGCCTAGTGCAAAGATAGCTAGCTGGTTGCCCTTGCTGTTAGCTAGCTGCCTATTGTTGTGAGAGGCAGCCGCAATTATCAAGATCGGTAATGCCCCGACTTCTTCATGCTGGCTGGTGCTTTAACCCGCTTTCTTAACCTAGCCTACTATAAAGCGCCCAGTGAAGACAATCGTAGTCCTCCACAGCTGACCAGTTGAGTGGCGTCCTCGTCCCTCCTTTGTGATTTTCTTTAACTTCCAATCCTGTTGATTAACGTTATCGAGCTTCCCTCATGTCTAATGCATAGGCTACGCTACCCGGTGATCGCTCATAGAAACATCACTGTAGCTCGCCAGTTTTTTAGGTCGCCTGTAACACGGAATGCGAGTCGTCAATCGACGTCTAGTGCTCGCCAATCAGCCGTTTTTACAGTAAAACAACTCCCAAACACTGAGGGCGAAGCGCAGCCAACAGCAGATTCAGTCAAAGCAAACTGGACCAAGCAATGCCTTAAAGCCGTCCGTCCCCTTGTCAATCTCAACCTCAACCACGCAAAACGACTAACCCGTAAAATGTAGTGGTTACAGCGACATCTGGTGACAAAGTCTACAATATTCAGAACCATTTACGCATGCTATCCTAAAGATGCATGGCAATGATCTTAGGTCTAGTTGAAGTGTGAAAAGTTCTGCACAAAAGATTGTGAGATTCATGCCAGCCTCATTCAGCTTTTATAGTTCATAGCCTGTGGCCTCGTGAGCTATCCAAAGATATCTAGCTATCCAGGAGTCTGACTACAGTTTTAGCAACAATTTGTATTTTATTTTTATTTAACCTTTATTTATCCAGGAAGGTCCCATTGAGATATTACTTCTCATCTTCCAGGGAGTTCTGGTCATCCAGTGAAATTTTCCAGCTTTTTAAAGTGTATTTGGGTGACACTTACAGAGACTTAACCTATAGGCCTAACTTAGATTTACTGTATGCAGGGGTTCTCAAACTTTATTGGTTTGGGGAGCAGAATTTTTTTCAAGGACCTCTCATAATCGCAACAAAAATTTAGGCCTAACCATAGAGGATTAAAACCATTGTTCTTTCAAATGCTTTTGAACTAATTCAACCACTTTCCAGGATGAAACTGAGATCCACCAATGCATTAGGAAAGTGGCCCCATGGGTTGCTTACTGAATGTCTCAGGCAGCAGAAACCTGGAAGGGAGGGTTGTGAGGAAGAAAGCATCATGGAAGAAAACCCCCTGCAGATAGAGCAGGTGGCTGACAGATATCTTATGGCTCCATACAGATGAATTGACAGACAGCACAAGGGCAGGCCTTGAACATAGAGAACACAACAGAGGCTGGGATCAACTACACAAGGCAAGATACAAGGTGCAGACAATATCAAAAAAGCTCCTGTGATGGTCCCACACATAACAGCTGGATGTAAGATGCTGGCAGGCAACGCAAACATGGAGCGCCAATCAGGTAGCAGCGATAGGAACCTCTGTGGTGTGGTGAGTATGACCTGAAGTGGCCCAAAGACTTATTGTAATGATCAAATGGTTCATGGAATAATCATGTTAAGTTATCATGATGTCAATATTGACCTATATACCATAAATGAGCAGTCCAAATGGCTTCATGTGAGTCAATATTGCATTACAATAGTCAAGTTGCAAAAGAAGGCACACAAGGGCCATGACATGGGGAAGAATTTGTGGAGCATATGTGTGAGGTTAGGTCTGATTTATCCTTGTATTAAACTTAATAAATGCAGTGATATGCTCAGACAATGTAGTAGGCCTATTTACAAATACAATCACGTTATCAATATTACATCCAGGTTAGGCTACATGGAGTAACTGAGGAGTAACTTGACCTTTAACACGATTAAGGTAGCCTATGTTAAATTTATAGGAGATAAATGTGTACAGGGATAATGTGGATATCTCTTTTAATCACACCATACATTTTAAAATAGGTCTATTTGCCATGTCTTATAAATAAAATACAACAAAATAAAGAATTACAAATGGGAAACTAGGAAAACAAATTACTTGTTCTATATAATACAAATGATGTGAACAAATCAGTCTTAAGTCTTCAGAATGGGTACTAAACTAGAGAAGCACTCGGAGAGTGCAGACCTAGGTAAAATGGGTCACTGACCCAATACAAAGTCCAGACAGTATTAAAGATCACCTCCAAAATTGAACCATCCGTTCCTTGTCTTAATACTCACGTTGTCTGAAGATTTTGTCCAAATCCATGCAGTACTTTTCAAGTTATCTTGCAAACAGACAGACAGGCAAACAAACAAGACAGTTTGGTTAATGTGTGTCCTACAGGAGACTGATTTGTGTCACCTTTTTTGTCACCTTCTTGGAATACCACAAAGGCATATTTGCTCTTCATTTAGCTTGCCTAAAACAGAAAACAGTTTGCCAAAAACAGCTTCTACACGTAACCTGATGGGAGCAGGTTCCCAAAACCGGTATTCAGAAACAACCAATAAGCACATTTTGATTAACCTTCGTCGATCCTACCTCAGAATGGTGGGAGATGACTGCTCTAGAGTGGGTAATTGGATGCGAAAGCCATGAAAATGACATAATATATATAAACAGAAAACCTGTAATGCAAAAATAAATGAGGCTAGGCCTATACAAGATTAAATACAAGATACTAGTTACATTTTCAAGTTTTGTAGCCTACATTTTCTAATGTACTGTTAAAGGATAATGTTATAATGCTTAAACATTTAAATTCAGTTTGGAAAGGGAGAAAAATTCAGAAACCTTTGATGACAAGGAAAGAGGAGGAGTGTTTTCATTCTTCACCTCAAATGGATTACGTATGCTTGTCCTGAGGAAAGATGTGACTCAGGCCTGTGAGAGGAAGCTCTTCTGAACTAACATGTGTGACTGCAGGCTTAATAATCAGTGATTGACTGCAGAGAAGTCTACAGAATAGGACCTAAATTGCTTGTTGTTGGACAATTTGTTGAAGGAGTAGGCATTACAAATGTTATTTATTTCGAGGTTAGCTTACATACCAGTACTGCTTCAGGTATTTGCTGTGGTCATTCAGCTGATTAGCAACATACAGTAAAACTCAGCTCAGTGAAAATTCATCACCATGCAGTAAAGGTACGACACATTAAAGGTATAGTTCAGTATTTTACACTTTAAGCCCGTTTTCTGTATTGCCCAGGATGAAAACGAGTGGTTGACGCCGAAATTTCAAAGATTGGTCCTGTTGTGGCTATTTGGCTGCTTTAGCTTCAGCATTGCTCGCTATGTGCCAGGTCGATCCTGTCCTTAAAACACCCCTAAACATTTGTTTTAAAAGATGTGTAACTCACTGAGTGGTTACTGGCTTTCAACAATCTTCCATACCAATTTTCATAGAGAAATACAACTTCTGTCTGTAATCTTCAGATTCAAATACAGAGTGGAAGTTTATGCACGGTTGTGAGGTATCTGGAAAAAGTAGTTCCAGGATTTAGGAAATATCTGGTAAAAGATGACATTGCAGTGCTGGGCAGTAGCTTCACTACAAGTTACAAAGCTACTAGTTGAACTACTACATTTTTGAGTGGCATGGCTGAATCTGAATCTGGTAGCTTTTCATTAGTTTGGCTATTTTTTGGCCATGTAGTGTGGTAGCTTTCCCTGAAGCTACATTTTCAGAGCATCAAATCTTCACAGCATCAAATCTTCCATCTAAGATCGATATGAGATCAGTTCTTTGCCATAATGTGATGCCTTCGTTGCATGAGTGGTGCCAAAATGAAAAATAAAAAGGTCCACAATGTATACCAAATCGTGTGTCTTCCGTCACTCACATGTGCACACTGCACTAAATTTAAATAGTTATAAATAGTAATATCAGAAAGCAGTATGTACTAGAGAATAGTGCGAAATGCTGGCATAATATACTGTATAACCATAGGGAAATCAGGCCTTTTTTTAGGGCCCAGTAAAGAACACATATACACCAGAGTGTATGTGTTATTCAGTATCTTTGCATACACATTGGGCCTACTGTAGGCCTACTATTCTGGTCTCTGAATGCGGAAATAACACCCAAGGATTATTGTTTTATATTTTTTTTTACATATAAAAGTACAATTACTTACTATATAGTCAGTTACTATTGTATGACTATTGAGAGACCTGTTAGTTTGATCACTAATAGAATCCTAGCAGAGGGTTGGATCATTTTGTTTATTTATAGGTCTTTTTGTACATTAAAAAGTACCGTAGCTTCACATTAGTTAAACTACTTTTGCCATTTTTTGTAACTTAACTTGCTTTGGTGAAGCTTCATCTGATGTGGAGTAACTGGTAGCTTAGTTTACTACATTTTTTGAGTAGCTTGTATAGGATGCTTGGTGGCATGTCTAAAAGCCTTGTATTATATTAATGTGGACAAAACTTTCTATTCATGTCTATGTATAATTCATAATAGATTAAAAAAAGCTTTGAATATGCTCTTCTTTTTATTTATTTTTTAAGCTCCAAATAAGCTCTTTTGAGGACTATCATTCAAAGTCAGTACAGACAAGGGCATCATACGGCCTGCTACAGCTTCAATCCGGCCCCCACAATCTAATGCCCTCGCAGTTTGGAGCGGGAAAAAGCTTCTTTATACAACCCAATCCTGCTATTATAAATTAATCCAACAGATGGCGCTGCGTGGAATTACATTTTGGTAAATTATCTTCCTCACTTCTCAAAGCAACAAATTCTAAATGGCAACCATCAGAGCCATAGAGAGAGTTTTCACATAAGTATAATGAATTTGATCTGCACTGAATTTGTGTTCTGTTTCATAGAGGATTTATATGTGAATGAAATGGCAAAACATGAATCACAACTAAATAGTGAGTATGTATTTATCATTCATTAAAGAAGGTCTCCCTCTGGAAACTAAATTAAATTTGAACATACCAAGCCTATGTCTGTATGTTAATGTAACTTGCGCACATATATTTACATACAATAGAATAGGCCTAGTTGTCTATTTTGAAGAGCTACAGCTGATATGAATGACAGATGAACAGGATGCAGGATAGTGTAAATGAGTCGTTGAAAGTAAATCCAGTTATTGTAACCTTACAGTAGTCATGGTTAGACAGGCCCAGCGAAAATAAATGTCAGACCTTGTCAGGCTTGCAGTTGAGGCAACTGTAAAAATAATGTTAGCTTGCATGATTTGTATCAAATTAATTTTGTACCACTTAGTCGTGTAACTGTTTAATTGCAATCGTACAATGGGTGGCCCACCACTTAATATGCCAAGTTAAAAGACTAAAACTGTTGCCCAAAACTTAAACTGTTAAGTACCCTCTGTGACACTTGAGCCATACAATCTTTCATCTTTATAATCTAGTATAATATTAACACACATGCCCAAGGAGTTGAGCTCCCTGCCCTTCAAAGACAGAGATGATGTCCCTAAACCTAACTCTCCTTTAAACGACAAAATTTTCTTTTGACTGAATAATATTAACCATTACATATTTGTTTTTTCATGCCCAAAATTGAATAGTTGAAAGATTATAATCACTTAGGCTAGTGATGGGTCTTGTTGGTTAATGTCTGTGGTTTGGCCACTCTGTTGATCAAGATATATCAGTTGATATGGATAGAAATGCATTAGAGAGAAAATGAAATAAAACGATACAAAGTATAAAGTCTTATAAACTCTGAGTCTGCTAGGTGAAGATCAAGGAAAGTGCTAGATTCAAGGGTAGTCGAAACTCCACCCACTGTTCTCCCAGGCAAGAGACAAACTGTTCCCTGTTTCTGAGTCTGCTACAACTTTAAGGAATGGGAAATTCCTTTTATTTTCTCCAGGAAATCACATGGAGGTGCTGTGGCACTCACATGACAGTCTGAACTATGGAAGGCGAAATAAATGAAGGTATGATCAAATTATTTTATAATCTGAGTTTCTTAATTTTGTATAGCACAGTATTTGGAAAGTAAACTGTTTGGCGACAAACGAGCAGTCCTATGACTAATGTTACAGGCTACACACGAGCAGGTAGCGCATAAGTGTCAAGCAAAAACAGACGTAACGTTAGTTTGTTTCAGTCTCTCAGTGTCAACGTGGTCTGTATGTGTTACAAGTTGAATCGTCGCCCACATGAAGCGGAGATGACACTAAGATTCGATCAAGCTGTATTGCAATGAAGCTGATCTACAGGTTTCACCTGTTTAGAGACTGCAGTCGCGCGCGAAATACTATGCAGTGCCGGAGAGGTTAGGCTACTCATTAGCGATTTTGAGATAAAGGTGAGCTAGATTAGTACTCCGATAGACAGACAGCTGTGCTTACTTGTGAGATGTGTGTCACCCTGTATGAAGGCTATTTTGCCAAAATGGTGCCGTTATGTGAGAACCAAAAGCAAGTGACAGGATGGGAATGCATACCAATTAAGCGACGCCAGAGAACACAGAAGACTTTCACCTAACGTTAGAAGTGTAGAATTTTATTATTCAGCTAACGTTTAAAATGTGCAATTTCTTCACCCTTTAAAATGTTGGCTACTTTGGTTTTTATGGCAAGAGGTTTCCTAAACCATGACAGAACACATGTAACGTTAGTTTATCTAATAAGACGGTTTCTTATGGTTCAATGCAGCGCACAGGGTCCAGTGAAAGCAGTCGTTGCGTAACGGAAGAACTTCTCATAGCCTACACAAATGTTAAAATACGATGACATAAAAGAGGTTAGAGGTTAGAGGTTAGAGGTTAGAGGAAAATAGTAGTAATCTCTCCACAACTAACCCAATGATATTGATGTGGCATTTGTGGCATTAGACTGTATGCTATATGGGAAAATGCCCTGATCAGTGCCGGTCTGTTGTCTATCATACAGCAGAACCATGCGCAGACCTCCTGATGGGAGTTAGGATGTGCTGACCGTGAAGAAAAATGCAGTGTGTGTCCTGTTATAGTTCAGGGTCACACACTGGGACTGGTGTTATCTGCAACCAGCATGTAGTCTGCACATACATATGATATGTAAATCTATGTCCTTACTGCAACCATGATATGTGTTATTCCCCCAACCTCAGGGTCAGTGCCTGCATATTACAGGGAGGTGCACCAAGCCGTCAGTGGCCGAGCAGATGAGCGAGTGCAAGTGCAGGTTTTTCAGCGTCTCCTTAGCAGAACAGACCTCCCAGGAGCAGTGCAGACACAGGTGAGCTCAACTGCGCTCGGCTCATAACGACACTAGCAGCTAGGTAGCGTAGTCTAGTTGCTGTGAATTATTTCAGAAATCTAGTGTGCTACCCACATAGCAGCTGATATCTGGAGCAAATGTTCTTTTTAGATCAGGGTGGGAGCCTTCCTGGAGTTGGCTTAATCAGCACTGGGGTCACTGCGCTGGCTTTTAAAGTCTCTTCTGCACTGGAATTTCATTACTAGTACTGGACTAGTCATGGAGTGTATGACAGGATATCCCCTTTCCCCCAGGCACAGAATTCCAGAGGAAAACAATAATCAGGGCCGTGCGTATTGGCCATTTGTTGAAGGGAAGGGTGCATGAGGGTAGATCCTTGTTTGCCCACTCGCACAGTAATGAACAACAGTAGTGTGTAAGCCACGCATGACTTTGTCTTTGGCACTAAACAGTGCTGTCCTTTTCCCCTTTTTTAACAAGCTGTAATGAAAGTAAGTGTACTTCCTCATGGTTGCCATCAGCGTAATAAAACCGACATTGTTCACTTCTGCATTTTGAAGAGGCTTTTGGAAAGCTGGAACGTGTTTTAGAGAGTTTGGTCAGTATCATTAGTTTGGTACACTGATTTCTGCCGTGGTTTACTGCAACGGTGTCACTGTAGCAAACTTTCTAAAATAAGTGCTCGGAATTACCTGGAGGAAAGCCCTTAATTTGTTGCAAATCAGTGGTTTAATAGCAAGAAGTCGAACCACTGAATTAAGGTTTATCCGCCTGCGTGTTTTGCAATATTCTGCTCTAAAATGGAGTGCTTTTCAAGGAAGTTGTCCACTATTGTGGTATCTCTCCAAGATGTTCAGAAGTATAGATCTAAACATTTTGCCATGAGCTGGACGTTGATTTTGGACCAAGTTAAAAAGCCATTATGCCTTTAGCTTCGTGCAGAAGATACAGTATGTAGACATAATGGAACTCATGTAGTCGAACATTGTTGAGATAACGCATTATGCTTGTTTATGTTTATGTTTTGCTCTCCAGATTGCAGATCACGTGGAGAATAGTGATGGCTTCCTCAGTAAGTTATCTCTCTATAAAGGCCTGGCACTGATTGCTCTTGCTCAGCAAGGCAAGCAGCCAAGCCCTAAGCTGTTGGAGAATTGCATTCAAGGTGAGCCAGCAATCTTACTACTCTCATATGACTCCTCACTCCTCAAGTAGTAAAAGCCAAGCCCAACAAGTAGCTTTGTCAACGCATAAGCAGATGGGTGAATGACCCCTCCTTGTAAAACCTGAAGTCATGAGGTTTCACTTGTATTGCTCATTATCTTCTTCATATACATTAACCAGAGAGCTTTAAGGGTGGTGCTTATTGGCTATGACACTATAAGCAGTACATTTCCACACAACGGCTGTGATCTTTTGCCTGCTTTGCCACCCATTGGCATATTGCTTATGAAGCATCAACTCTTACACTTCTTGTGCTCTTACGGTAATACATCAGTGAAACGTTTCAACATGCTTTTGGAACTCAGCAAGTTTAATATTCTGTTAGAGGAAATGCTTCTCCTGCAATAATATTATTTTACAGGCCATTCTGTGGGGTTAAAAAGCGAGTTTGTGGTGTGTTCTGGGAGATAGTTGGGTCATCTCTCTCGCTCTCTAAAACACACATTTAATGTCTCAACGGGCTTGGCCTTCACTTTATCTAATTAGCAGGGGTAGTGACAAATTACTCTTGTTAATAATCTTGAAAACACCAGGTCCTACTCTCTTTATAATTGTGAAATGCAGTGATTAAGTACATTTGAATGACTACCTACATTTGTTTTCTGTTGTTTTTAACACTATGTTACACAACCCAGGAATTATGCCATTCGGTCTGACCAGTAGCCCCAACCTTAATTTTATACAATAATGATGAACCAGAATGTTGTTACTCATTGGGCAGTCCTGTACTAGAAAGAACCTGAGTATATATGCCAAAGTCATGGGCATTGGAATCAGAAGAAAGGGAAATGAGACAGTAATGGTTAGCAAAGTCAGAAGTCTTCATTTCGCCACTGCTGACTAACTTTATGGTCTATGATAAAACATTGGTCACCATTTCCTCAGCTTGTGTTGTAAGTTAGAGATCTAGTGAGCACATCTGGGGACACATTATCTCTTCCTCCTTCTCCTCTTCTTGTTGTAATCCCTTCTTGGCCTTTTTCAGAGTTCCCCAAACCTGTGCTGGGTGATCCAAAGGACCTGCGGAGCCTGAAGATGCAGGCCTCTCAGGAGGACCCGCTCACTGTGTCCCAGACGCTGGGCAAACTATTGGGGAAAGACACCATCCAGATCGAGATCATCCCAGAGAAGAAGGGCCTTTTCCTCAAACACGTGGAGTATCAGGTCACCAGCCAGGTAAGAACATGGAAAGAACACACAGAAGTATAAAGTATGGATGATATGCTGAATATTCTGCAGAAACCAACCCAAGATGAGTATGGTGTTTCTTCAGTTGGATTTGCAGGAAGTAAAGCCTATGTTTTTCTTTCTATTGTAAATAACAGTTTTGTGTGACAAAAATACCCCGGGTGCTGCCTTCCAAGAACATGTTTTATTAAGAAGTTTGCCAGCGCTTGGAGTGGTAAATCTGCAAATAGCATGGCCACAAGCCTTTATCCTCCCTACAAAACAAAGCCACACAGCTCTTCTATTAGGAGGTTTACCACCCACTCTTCCCTATTCAGGCTCTTGGAATACCCCTCAGCTATTCCGTGGAGTTTTCATTCCGGTGTGGCAGAAAGTCCCTAGAGTTTTTGGGAATTTCTGGTCTCAGCCATGCTTCCTCTTTTCTTTGCATGTGTGAAATGTTTTGCACTTTCCTCTGCTGGCACAGGGGAAGCTAATGTAGCATGTGTTCTAAGAATGTGCTCCAGAGGCACACATGCAGCAGAACCTCTGGACCGCTAGCGCACAGACAGGCGTTGAGTTGTGTCTGTGCACTGAGCATGCCCAATCAAAGCAGCCACAGCTGAGAGTTCAGTAGCTGACTCTGTGTCCGTAGCTGTGTCTCCGCAGTCAAGTGCAGTGTTGACAGTGTGGTTCATGGCATGTGATGGCCCATTTGTTACCCTTTCAGCGCTTCAAAATATCAGTCTACCGTCGCTACAGCGACTTTGACGTCTTCCATGAAGTCATGCTGCAGAGGTTTGCCTACAGAATGGTGCCTGCCCTGCCACCCAAGAGAATGCTGAAAGGAGGTACGGTATGACCTCGGGGCTGGCAACAAAAACGACAGTTAGCAAAGGCATATAATCAAAGCCACAGATTACAGTGTTTTAGTCCGCACCTTTTGATATATATAGAATTTCCCACTCGGGTTGTGGCCTATTGTCCACAGCTTTTTCTGGCATAAGAAACACCAAATTGTAATTCTGTAGCTGTGCTCCCACTACACGAGCTGCACAGAATAAACTCCTATTGGAAGAATGAGATTTGCACACACTGTTGGATTGTAGGGAATTCAGATTTACTGTAACAAGTACAATTTCCTACTTCTACTACAAGTACTACAAAAATGCTGTCCACGTATTTGAGTCCAGCTAAAACTCTCTTCTCCATCACTGACCCTTCACGGCAGTTTTGACCTCCACATCGGATCGGGAGTTCATCGAGGGCAGACGGCGTGCCCTGTCGAGGTTCATCAACCTTGTGGCGCGCCATCCATTCTTCTCCGAGGATGAGCTGCTCAAGACCTTCCTGACCTTCAATGGTTCGGTGCGTGCCCTCTGCTCTTTCCTCCCTGCAGCTCTGACATGGGGAACCCCTCCTATCTGGGCTCGCCTTTTTTCATCTGAAATCATCTATGTACTGGCCCATACACTTCAGTCAAACTGATTGAGGTAAAAAGTATCAAAGGTGTGATGTTGCTCTTTGATAGGGGTGCTAGTACAGGATGATGTATTATTTATTTATCTAGTTAAAGAGCCTATGATCTTCTAATGCTAAATATTTTGGAGCTAATGTAATACTTTTCGGGAAGGCTGAAATCTTGGTGTTTATCCTATCCCTGAGAAATAACTGGTTATATACAAGCATTGACCATCTAATAAAAAGTCCCACAATCATTAGCTCTCTGTGGAGACATTTCTTTTGAAGGATTATTCTCGGTTTTAAAAGGCTATTGGCAATTTGGCAAGGTTTTGGTAGTTGACTCACATCCTTTCCTTCCATGCTCCTGACGCAATGTGTTGATGGGCTGCATTGTATATAGTTTGGTCCGAGCCCCTATCTGTTTTCCATTAACAGAGCCAGTCCAGCCCAGCGCTCAGTATTTTTAGGACAGGCACACTGGATGGACAGCTACAGCTTGCAGAATTTCACCCTGAGTGCACTGGATTAAGGGCTTGTTTACACGTATCTAGATGTTTTTATAAATGGATATTTTTATGTGTTTGGCCACCTCAAACAGATATTTTTTGAAATGGTCTCTGAAGTGGAGATTTTTCAAAATGCTGTATTTTCAAGATTCCACTGGATACGTGTAAACGCAAAAAAAAAAAATCAGTTTATGAAAATATCTAGATACGTGTAAACAGGGCCTAAATTGCAGCCTATATACCTTAAAATCCATTTAGGCATAGTACGGTATTTGAAGAAAGTATCACTGCAGGTTGCGTAATGTGTGAATTTTGGTGTTGCCATGGCATTGACCTCCAAGTGAACCAAAGCGGTCCTAAGGAAAGAGCAGTTTGTGTGGCTAACATTGTTTTTTGTCCCTGTAGGATGTCCAAACCAAACTGCGTGATGCATACAAGAAAACGGGGGATGAGTTTTTAACCTGCAGACTTGCAACTCAAGCAAAGGTTTGAGTCTCTAAGTTTATGTTTGAACCGACCCAGTTTGTTTGCAAGCACACTCATGCTCAACCAGCTTCTGCAGTGTTCACAGTGAGCCCTGTGTGTGTGTGTGTGTGTGTGTGTGTGTGTGTGTGTGTTCGTGTTCAACCTTTAGGAATACTTGCCAGCTGACATCCAAGCCCAGTTTTCATCCAGCAGAGAGCTGATCAAAAACATCCACAACAGCTTCCACAAGCTGCGAGACCGAGCGGAGAGGATGGCTGAGCGCTCCAAGGAGAACGCCACAGATCTGCTCATGTTTGGGAAGGAGCTCAGGTGTCTAATCATGCAAACAGAGCTTGGACTAAACCCCTCACATGTATTTATACTGTAGAATTCATGCTGTTTGGCCACAGCCAAGAGGTAACCTACTTTTAAGCTCTTTTTTTTGGAGGACTTTGCATATCACACTGACATGCCTTGGAGCCATTCCATACACATAGCCAAGAATAGATCTTTCTCTCTGGTTTTTGCTTTTGGTCAGCATAGGGAGCTTCAGAATAGCGAGTGAATCTGCTGAATCTCGGCTGAACAAAAGATGAACATCTCCTGTGCATAATAGTCTCAGTTCAGATTTCTTTCCCCCTCTTCATCTCCAGATAGACTTTCCACCACATGTGGCCAATTAGTTTTCGTTTTCCAACGTGTCATTTGTGTGTTGCAGTACCCTGGGGACAGATTCCTCTCCCATACCTCCTCTGGCTTCATCCCAAAGCACATGGGGCTCCCTCCGACAGTCTCTCAAAGGCCTGTCAGTGGAGTTTGGACTGCTTGCTGACAAAGCCGTGCAGCAGGTAGAGCACAGGCAGCCCCCAGCGGCTCAAAAGAAGCACCCAGTGGACAGATTCGGAGGGACTCTGCCTGCACTAAATAAAACTCTTTCTCTCTCTCATCCCCTTTTCTTTGTTAATAAAGGGAAGACGAGAGGAAGATGATGTGGTGGAAAAGCTGAATCTCTTTCTGGATTTGCTGCAGTCCTATAGGGTGAGTTTGCTTGACAAAGCTCTTTCTCCGCAGAGTTTTCAGAAAGCGCTCTTGAGTGGTGCTTTGTAGGCATTTGTAGAACTGGTTTGGTAATTCTGTTGTTGAACTCCTGCTGTGATTTCGTCTGTCTGCTCTCAACCAAGTTGATTTCACTATGTTCTCAAGACATCTTTTAAATCTTAACACTGTTCAGAAGACCCCTTTTGGCATATTGTGTGCTCATTTTTAATGTATGCAGTTAATATGGGTTGCGTTCATGTTCATGTAGTTAACAGGAAAGAAACATATAGACTGGAGCCGATGCCAGTCACAGAAAGTAACTCATGTAAAATTATGATTATTCATAAAACAGACAGCTAATGCTCAACACAGTTCTTCAAGGAGCACTGACAGCACAGTATAGACTTACTTACAATGCCACTTCAACTCATCTCCATCTCAAAGAAATAGCCTATTGGATATCCATTCAGTACATAATCAGTTAAAAACTGTCAAAAAGAGCATGCTCCAATCCACAGCATCACAGAGCACGATGCCAAGCCTTCTAGCAGCGTGGGAAAAGTTCAGAAACATTTTTAGGCAAAAGGACATTGTATGTGAATAATGCTCTAGCTTTAAAATGCGCTAGGAGTCCCTGTGTCTAAGGGCTGTTTTCCATCCTGCGCTGTATGTGGTTGTGTGTGTGCGTGTGTGTGTGTGCGTGTGCTGTGTCAGGACCTGTGTGAGCGGCATGAGAAGGGAGTGCTACATGAGCACCAGCGCGCTCTGCAGAAGTACGGGGTGATGAAGAGGCAGATGATGAGTGCCACGGTGCAGCCCAAGGAACAGGGTTCCGTGGAACAGCTCGAGTCACGCATTGTACAGGTGTGGACCATCTAAACACACACACACACACACACAGAAAGACTTGCAGTAATATGCACCCAGACGCACATGTGATAAGAGCCTACGCGGGATGGCAGCTTGTATTATTGTAGAGAAGATCAAATGGAGTGAACTGTGAGCTCTATCCAGTGCATTAGGCCTAATGTGCAGAATGAAGTGAACGTGCCTGTGTTAGACAGCAGATGGGTTTCTAGCACTCTCAGCACTCCGTCTGTCTTTGATCACACACACGCAGCACACCCTCCGGGAGCTGATGCAATAGCCAGTGGATTTGATCACACTTGCTCAGGTAAAGTGCTGGAGTTCTGCCTGAGCAACGCTACTTTTACAGCCGACTGTGCTCTATCACTGTAGAATCCATACATACACTCTAGCCAATTAGAATTAGATACCATTAATAGGTTCCCGAATTTCCATCAGGATAAATGAAGTGTCTATCCATTTATCTAATACACCATGGCAACCTATGCTGTGAAATTTATACGCTATTTTTACGCAACATATCCCATTCAGGGTCATTATAATAGTGCGTGGTTATCTGTGAGATTGTGAGGAAGAGAGCAGGCCATTGCAGCATGTAAGATGTTTCCAATGTTTGTGTTGCGCAGCAAGAGAACGCCATCCAGACCATGGAGCTGAGGAACTACTTCTCCCTGTTCTGCCTCCATCAGGAGACCCAGCTGGTCTTCACCTACCTGCCCATCACCTCCCACATCCTGGGGGCCTTTGTCAACTCCCAGGTGCAAGGACACAGAGAGGTGAGCCTCTTCTTAAGGTGACGGGGTGGAATGGCTTCCGATATTTGGCCACACTGCTGCCAAAGGCCTTAGCTCAATTCCCCATGAATACAAATATTGATTAACCCAGATGTGTGCCAACCCGCATCTCTGGTTTAAAAAGACCTGCTGGAGATCTGCCAAGGGTATTTTTACTGTTTGTTAATGCACCTCGTATATTATAACAACGTCAAGAATTTATCACCTCAAGCCAGTGGCCCAGTTGAATTTACCACAGGTATTTCTGAGTTTTGAGGCCATGTTTTCAGCGGGATATTTGGGGCAGTCTTTTGATAACAAGAATAAAGAAAGTGTGATTTGGAGACCACACGGGCGCTGTACTAAGACAAATACACCAATCTTATTTTATCCTTCTCTCGCTTCCTTCTTCCAACCAGATGGGCGAGGTCTGGAGCGATCTCCACCCAAAGCTGAGCTGCTTGTTTGGGGGCAGCAATGGTCTCCAGTCCCCGCCACTCTCTCCAAAGTAAAGCCACCAGCAGGGGCTCTGATGAGAGGTGGTGCCCTGCACCTTGTGCTGCATGGTGCTTTGAGACGGTTAAGGCTCCGGGCACTAGTCCAGAGCAACACTACATTCCTTCACGCCCTGTGCCTTGGGCCAACTTTAATTGATAACCCAGTGGACTGGACTGGATGATCAGTGGCAGTGTCTGCTGGGTCTTTGCTGTGTGGAGTCCCAAGGAAAGGAAGACAGAGGGTTTTGTGAAAGGAGGACATTTTTGAGGAAGAGAAAGACTGCACGCCCACTCTGTCTAATGGTGTTTGCAATGACGCGACTGTAACGCAGCTTCACTGCGAAAATGTCTTGGGTGTGCAAGCCACAAATGATGTCTTAATTTGATATTGCACAAGTATTACTGATACTACACAAGGGATTTTCACCAGGATTTCCATCTGGTAACAACATGTTTGTTTATGTACCCTGAAAATACCAGCTGTGTTAACATGCCCAGAACATGTAAGGATTACTTAATGAAGTCTATGTTTTGGTTTAACTGAAGAGCTGAGTCACTGTGTACTGTATAGACTATGTGCCCCTATACACTAATCATTGAAGGTGCAATAGTTGGAAAGCCAGAGCTGCAGCTGAATATTAATGTGGTATTTTTTAGTCCTGCAGAGGGCAGTGTTGTAATGGTTTCCACGATTCTTTTTTACAGAGGCACAATGTTGGACATATTTCAAAGACAGAAATTCAAGCATTCCATCAATTTCAGCACAAAAAATCTTTCATTTCACGTTAATGTGTAAATTTTGAAGTTGTCTGTCGAATGAAGTCGACTGTTTTCTACACACATCTGAAAAGAGCTATAATGCTGTTTGTGTTTTAGTTAGTGATCTCCATCTAGGGATCTCCTTACTTGTTTTGCATTGCACTGCCCATTCTAGGATATTTCAATACTGTGAAACAGTTCTGTAGTTGCTATGCCTGAGCCTTGAAACTCCATAGGTTCACTACATTTTGCATGCATA
>JASCQY010000001.1:5653499-5665128 GCA_030264315.1 Sardinella tawilis
ACTAAGATTACAATAGTAAAAACATGGGTCCCTGAAAAAAAAGGTTGGGAACCACTGGTTTAACCAATATTTTGGATCTGTTCTGTGGTGATTTAGAGATACTTTGGTGGTGCTGGCCTGTGGAGAATGTCCGTGTCAGGCGACATCTACATTAATAGGTTTTCAAATGAAACCGAAGCAAAACTGTTCATTCAGATTTGTGTTCCCAAGATGGAACGTTTTGGAAACGCCAGCTCCTTGTAATTCATCTGAAAATGGCAGTTAAATGGACATATCTGCACGTTGGGAAATGCGAACTTAGTGAAAACTCAGCACTCCATCATCATGTGGCAGTCACATGACTTGTTCACGAGATCCTTGCAGAGAAGCAAAGGGGAAGCAGCTTTGACAAATGAGCGAGTGAAAAAATGAGCAGTCTAAGTTTCCATTGTTAGCAATGTAAGCTAGCCTGACATGCCAGACTATGACATTAAATGTATAGCCTGTGGTCGCACCATACTGTAGACCAGGCTCACCTAGCGGCAAAAAAAGTGCTTATTCAACCAATCACTATTCCTTGGCCACTGGTGACAGCCCTGTCGTTATCTTGCTAAGCCTGCTCAACAGTTCTCCTCAAAGATAGAGCGTCTTGAAGCAGTTCTCCTTTGAAGCTCGTCCTGGACCCTTTGCCAATGGTGCGACGCTAGACCAACTGGCTGGCTATTTGCTGCCGGTAGGGTGTGTCTGTGTCTAGATTTGTAAGATAAAGGTAAGCAGCACAAATATCAAATTAGAAATTTTTTTAACATTGCCGTCTGCTGACTGCCACTTTGTTTCGGCAATATGCTTTTACGCCGCAACAGTAAGCGAAATATGCTGTGGTAACCTGTGGAGTAGACAAGACTTGCCTTTGGACGCAGATCGTTTCTGTTTCTGTGTATCAGTCAGGAGGTAGTCAGTCATTTTAAGTACAGCCATCTCATGGTGTGCAACAGGGGAGGCCAATAGACTGAAGTCTCTAAGAGAGAGATCTATTATCTTCTCCTTATCTTGTCTTTAGATCCAGCCTCAACACTATGACAAGGTCACAGATGCTACCATATGCTTCAGTAACATCAGACATAAGGGTGAACTTTACTGTGAATCTAATTTCAGAAAGTTTACATCAACTCTTCAACATGACTTTTTAATTTAATCAGTATCTTTGAAAACTAGAAGAGAGTACATTAATTACATCCCCACTGAAATCCAGTGTTTTATTTTCTAGTCTTTCTTAACTTAGTCTTCATTTTTCCAGATCCATTGTGTGAGCACTTACAGTCGTTGTTTTATTGTATATAGTCTATAAGTATATTTGTGAGTATTATGTGTGTGCCACATAAGCTGTTTATTAGATGGAGCAAAATTCCCACAATGTTTCCCCAACATTTCTAGCCTGGGAATACTCATGCTGCCTGGCACGCTCGTTCCGAACTGCACGGCAGCCTGGAAACCATGGCGAAATTTTCCCATGGATTTGGGAACCAATCACAGAAAGAAGAGAGATGACAAGACGATGCACAAACTTTTGAACAAACGGAATTTGAAGTCCCCTACGATAAAATGTATAGGTAGTCCCCAGACTAAATCTCACTTGAGATTTAGGATGGTGTTAGCCAGGCTACAACACTTCTGTAATGTATTTGAAATAGTCTTACAATTATATACCAATTCAGCTTCAAGAAACATAAACACTATAATGTTTTCAACACTGTTAATGATTGTCTGAATAGTGCTTGCAATAAGAAACAAAGATTCCTCCAAAGTGTCCTTGAGTGGCTGCAAGAGACTTCCCAGAGCAGTGAATGACAATCAGTAATGGCCTGTGAGTTTGCTCCTATCAGTGTGACTACCCTCTCAGTGATCTACTGTGTCCAATTAGTTCTGTTTTTTTTCCTCTCCTAAACAGGCCTTTGTTTTCTGTCGTTTGCCATGATATACTGACCACACTTTCTTTCCACAAAATGCCCTTTTCACATTAGAAGGGCGCCATGAAAATGGGCGCACTGTTTACTTTAATTGTCAACCAATTTCACAGCCTTAATTTCATCATATTTCAGTCTGCACTCCCCTGACGCGCTCCGGCTTAATTTCCCTGCAATAAAACCCTATTATTAAAGTCCAATTGGATACAGATGAAAGCCAAAAATGAAAAACAATGCGATCCATTGGACATTTACTATACAAGTGCCAGGGCCTGCTCCATCCCTCTGCTGCCTGTCTAAGTGTTAATTGGATATTGTTGTTCATGTTGGCAAAGACAATGAGAGTGTGGAGTTGGCGAGGGGGGTGGGGACTATGGGGGGTGGGTGGATGCGTGAGTAATCATATACATATCATACAACCCATCACATCCTCCTATTCTCTTTGACCTGGAGGGAGGCACCGAGACACATTCATTGTTTTTATCTGCTTAGGGTGCCCTGGTGTTCTATAGAGTCAGAAAGAGAGAAAGAAATAATTAAAGGATGCTTCCTACTAATCAGGGGAAGCTGCAAGCTTTGGCTTCACTGGCTTTTGACATAGGATATGACTAATGGATCTGTGAGGACAACATGATACACACATTTGTGAAGCGGAGAGAAAGCCATCCACAGGGATTTGTTCCTGTAATTGTCACCAAATGAATCAAATGACCGAAATAGAGTGTCCTGAAGCGCTAGCGGCTGCTTGGCTGCTTGGCCATTTGAAATGAGCCTTTATGGATATGCATTAGCTGCTTTTTTTCTGGGAAACAAACATCTTTCTTTCACAAGGACTGCTGCTGAAGGCTCATTACTGCCTGTTATTTTGATCAAATGAACACTCTTCCCTTGAGCATCTGTTGCTAAATGGCACCCAGAGCACAATAAATAATCTGCTGCTTTCATTCACAAATTCCCATTCAAATATTCCCTGTTTTGAATGACAGATCACTAGTACATGGGAAAAAATTGTCTGCGGGGGTGCACACAGAATTGTCTCCCATGCAGGTGTGACAGCTAGGCTGCATCACTGGGAAAGCAGGTTGTTTATGCTATGTGGTGTTACAGAGCCTGCTGTCACCCCAAGAGCAGTGATTGTAACAGAAACAAAGATTTGGATGAGTGCTTTGTGATAGGCCATGTGAGTCTGCTCATATTCATGTAGAATTTGCCATGCATGGGGTCGAAACCTCTTCTTAAACTCATAAATATCTGTTTTACATGAGATAGGGGTGAGATTGACTGTACTTTCTTGGCTTTTAGCTAATTGCTTTTTACTGTTGTTATAAAGTAAAAGACCCTTTAATTGTCAGCCATGTCAAAGTAACTGCTTTCCTCGATGGCAGAGGCTTTATAAGACTTTTCTAGTGGAAATTGCTGAAAGATAAGCTAGATAGACAGACCGATACAGTATATCCACCTAAGTCCACAGGAGAATGCTAATTCCCGGCTAGGGCTCCAAAGCTAGCAGTATTATAGTATTATAGCACTTTGAGCATCTGCTCTTACACTTTTCAAATGCGAGGTGTAAAATTGCAGGAGCATTGCCCCCCAAAGCGTCTTCTCAGGGCCAAAGTGACCAAGAGACGCTCACGGGTTCAGTGGTCTGTAATGACGGAGTGGATTGGTAAGTAATGTGCACTGAATTGATTTTCTCGTCCATAGCTTTGCGATGTTGGAATGTGAGGGGGGAAAGTAATTCAACAGTGAGGCTCATGAAAATTGGGGTATCGCAGCAGTGGAGAGACGCTTTAAGATGGAAGGGCACAGTGTCCTAACACAGCTCTTTTATTCCTCCCCTCAGACGGCGTTCCACCCGAGGGTTTCCAACTGAAAAGGGCTCCTCGGCCCCACAGGAACAATCACTCACTCTGCCGAGGTGATGAAACAGTACTTTTCCATTCCGAGGCGGGCCAAACTTGTGCAGTGAGGTGTGATGAAATTCCGAGAGACTCCCCGAAGTTCTGTAGTTATCCCGACTTTAAGAGAAGGGGGCAGTTTCTCGCCAATTTAGACTACAAATATTTGTGTGGTGAGGAGATGGTGGAAGAGACAGGCTTTATCCCTCTCTCCGCTGAATGCGAGGGAAAACTGTCCCCTAACCTTGTGCGGCTCTTAAAAGGTCAGCTGTGGAATCGGAATGGCACCAGTGTTAAAATGAATGTGTAATATTCATGGGAGCTCTTGAGAGCTGGATTTGGTCACACCTCTGTGTGTGTGTGTGTGTGTGTGTGTGTGTGTGTGTGTGTGGCATTTCTCGCCATGGCAGACAGTGCTGCCTCTCGTTGTCTTGCGTGGCGCTGCACAGGCATGAGTGGTAATAACCAAGATGTCAAAGCTCAAGCCCAAATGCTGGCTGCACGTTAAACTGAACTATGACTCGAAGGCGCCTCACCACCACTCTCTGTTTGGTGACCTATTCCAACAAGAAAATGAAAAGCAATTTCAATAAAGGTCACACACACAACTTGAAGACAGAGAAATGGCCCCAAGCGGGCATTTGAAGGGATTTAAATTCTCATTCCTCATTCTATTCAAATGCACTCTTGGGCATGCAACAACTCTGCAGCAGTCTTTCAGACAAATATGGGAATGTATCTTGCAAATGTCTTGCTTAACATTTCATTAAAAGGACTTGTATCAGTTGGCTGTCACTTCTTTGAAGCTTACAAAAGAATACTGTATGTCACTTGTATTTGTATCTGTATACTTTGTGCAGAAATATATAGAGAATTTGTGTGAAGGTGTGATGTGCATACTAAGATAACAGCCTTATAGATTTTTCTAGACTATTAGAGGTCTTTTGATTGACAGCATTTTTGTGCCTGGCTTTCTAATATTCTGTGTATCTCATATGACTAGATCACCTGCCGATGCAGAGTTGTCATGTGCATAAGTTCAAAGTTGTATTGATCTTCAAGGCCCATCGGAATGAAGATTATTATGTAGCACAGCCATACAGACTGTGAAACTGTATGGTTCAGGTAAAACACTGTCAGATATGAACACCTCAATATGTTCTTTATACTTCTTTACACTGTCTATGAAGAGAAATCTGAATTACATCACGTGTGAACACTATTTCTAGGGCAATGACTAATTTTACAATATGCATTATTTTATTGGATTATTTTTCCACCATGACTTTTCTTCCTTGAGATCAACTTCATATCCAACAAATCATTCTCTCATTATATTTTCCTATGAATTTGAGAAAAAGACTCAAATAAGCCGCTTGTCGGAGTAGATCTGGAGGCGTTTCTCAGTCCATGACTCAGCTGGGCCAGTCTGGAACTTTGCCCTCAGTTCTAAAGCCCATTAGGCATTGTCTAAGACCCCCCCCCCCCCAATCAGCCCCTGTGCTCTCAGGAGTCACGCCTCTGCATGTCTTCCCAAGCATATTAGAAGAGTACAACAGTGCATTTATTTTTGCCCATTCTGTATTGGGTAAAGGTTTCACCTCTTTAACAGAGACAGATCTAAATCCATCAATCAATCAATCAATCAAGATATATTAGAAATTAAATATGTTAAGAAACAGCAACACAGTATCATAATTTTACTTAAAAATAAACTTGACGCATTTTGTAGCTATAATGACAGATGCAAAAATACCACAATAAAAGGCAAGCAATAAACAAAATAAAAACAAAAGAAAAAGTTGCTTTTGACATTGTTGAAAGACGTAAAACTGGTGATCTGAGCACTCATTTACATTTACATTTGTCAGACTGGGATACTAAAAACAGCCTGTCTGTGGAGGTACAGTAGCGCTGCATTAATACTTCACTGGAGACCCTTCAAAGTGGGATGCCAGCTAGTCTTGCTGTGCATGCAGACTATTAGTAAACCTCCCTCCCGATACCTCAACAGCCTGCTCGTCAGTCAGCTGCAGCCTGGGCCTCCATGTTGGCCTCTCAGTCAACCGGCTCGCATGCTCCTCCCCCATTCATATTTGTGCTAAAGACATTGCTAATATTGTGGTGAATTTAGCAGGGTACTAAAAGTGCAAAATAATGTGAATCACCATTAAAACCATTAAAAATAATTACTAAATGACAATTACAAGCATAGCCAGGACAGTAACACTGATTTTATGCAATAACATTTCCAAGGTTGGAATTTTTTTTACGAATTTGTCCTTACCATTCCTGTTAGTGGATTGCATGTTTAAGAAAATGCATAAAACAGTAGTGCACTGTTTTGATACATATACTGTAACAGAATATATGCAAATAATCAGTAATCAGTACTAATTACATTTCAAAGGAATTACACAAATGTCTTTGTACATATGGCCTTCAGGACCATGGAGAGCAACCCCCTGCATTAGCTGACAGTGGGTCAGACACTTTAATCAGAGGGGGTAAAAGCGGAGCGAGAGGAACCAACGTCCGTGTTCTATTTTTGCAAGGGGGAGGAAGGCAAAGTCGAGTCCTCATTCGCTAATGCAAAAGACAGGTAAAAGTTTATATTGTAACCTGCCGACTTATGCAGATCGGAACTATTCATGTTCGCTCCCGTTGTAACGTATATGTTGCTCTATCTTGGTCAGTATTCCATAATCTTTGCTTTAATGTTGATATCCCTGTTACTGACTCCATCCTGAGAGGTCTGCGACCAGCTTCATGCTCAGAGAATATTCATTCCCATCCAACTGCATGTGTTTGGAAGGGTTTCCCTTGCTAATCTAAATTAATATCTTATCATGAAGAGGTATGCAGAAAATTGCGGCTTTTCACACAATGCCATCCTGTAAAGAAAACTGAAAGGTTCTGTTCACATTTTCATCCTGTCTCAAACTGGACTCCACTATGTGTTGATGTATTGCTGATTAACACAGCTTTATATACTCCAGGCATCTCATGTCCCTGTGGGTCATATCATCAAAATGAAGAACATCAATATTAATGTATAGAAATCCAGGATGGACATCAATGAAACATTGTCCGAGGGTTAAATAATTTATAATAATAATGAAAAAAACTTGACATCTGGGTGGGCGTCCATCTGGGCTCCAGACACCATTGCCCTGGAGTTGTGCTCCGTTCCTGGCTTCATGTAAAATGCATCTGGGCATCTGTTGCTCTGGGCTGGAGAGTGTTGTCTGCGAGGTCTGTGGCCAAACCGGTTTGCATGCGTCAGCGTTTGGCTCTTGGCGGGGCTGGTTCATCATCAAGGTTGGGTTTTTAATGCTCTTGGCTTCTTTACTTCTTCACTCGCAACAAAAGAAAGCCTGACTCACTACTAGAACTGCTGCTGAGGGGAATTTAGTCTGGACATTTGTAATTGACAGGGATCACCATTAGAGATTTATCAGTTTGACACTTGTTGCCCACTAAATGTAGACACATATCAAATTTGATGACTTAACCAAGCCGATAAGTTAGTTAATTACCAAAGAATTAATAGAGAAATTAATCAGCGAAGCTTCCTTTCACACTGAACGATTCATAAAATATATATCACAAGTTAGGGAGGATCAAGAGAATAAATCTTCAAGGGAACATTTCAATATTTTGCCTTCATTCATTCTTAAACTCCCCCAGAGCTCTTTAGGGAATCACTCGTTCTTCCAGAGCTTCATGTGGCAAGAACTACAACTCGCTTTTTGCAACAGGCCTCAAAGTTTAGAAGTGATCAGTTCCAAACTTTACCAACAAAGCTCTTTCTGGGTATCAACATAATAGCCAGGGGATTGTTGCCCACTCCTGGCGTTTACAGTGTGCAATTAACTGATGTGGCCAGAGGCAAGAGACAGCCTAATGATTTGTCTGGGATGAAAAGCTAAATCTCATTAGCGTGCAGTGACTGCTCCACTTAGAGTCCCCTGTGTTAATAAGAACATTTTCGACAGGTAAGTCCATCTCCCCCTAAACGTGATTAATTCATACTCTGTGGACCCATGCAGCCACCAGCAGCTTATGGGGAGGGAATGATCAGAGAGGAAAGTTCCGCTGATTAATATTACTCCAAAAGGGAGACTTCATTTTTAGTCAAAGTCTGATAAAATGTGTACTGTCACGTAGAGACAGGCATCATTGGTGTTAAATGGTAAAGATGAAATATTGTCCATTTACTTTTACATATTAGATGTTGCACAGTTTATTAGTACTCCAATGAGCTGTCATACATTTCAAAGCTGGCGACCATTTGCTGTCGGGCACATTCATACTTTCAAGCCATCTATATTTTGTTGATTAAGCCAAGAAGCTTATGTCAAGCCCAATATGCAAAGCATTTGTTGTCACCACTGGTTTTGTTAATATTGTGGGCCTGTGCTATATAGAGAGGATATATTGAAGACACACATTCTGTTATTCTGTTTTGTGGACAGAGAGAGAGAGTGTGTGTGTTTTTGTGAGCGTGTAAGAGACAGAGTGGAGTAGAGCTATACTGTATGTTCAGAGTTGGCAGGGAATCTGAGTGTTGTTTGTCATTGAGCTCTCGCCTATGTGTTTATGGAGCTGAATGCTTTGCAGTAGTACGACAATTTTCTGTGTATGTACCGACAACTGCCCCCACCCACTCTCTCTATATGCGCTCCATCGAGGCAGCCACCCACCCACTGCATGCATTTAGGCTGCAGAGAGCTACCATAACACGGCCCTATGCAAATGCTCAATCAAAGACACCCAGCCGCTCAGCACAAATTGTTTGTTTGCATAGCCAGTCATTCTTTCCATTTAATGATCCCCCAAATCAGAAATGAAAAGGGCATGGGCAAGACAAAAAAAAGGAAACAAAAAACAAGAAGTCGCTCTGCTATGAAAAACAGCATTTATTCAGTTTGAACTGTAAAATATCCACAATAGTCTGATAAACCCGAAAGACCTTTATTTGCCCTTATGCAGACAAAAATGCTTGAATCATGCAAAGTAGAGCGCTGAACCCCAGTAAAGTATATTTGTACTCAGTCTGTACCGAAGGAGGCTTTGTTGGCACAAGTCTGGTCTGTTGGTTTGTTTCTGCTTTCACACCTTACATGTTAGTACCATTGGCAGGCTAATGCATTTAACAGCTCTGCCGAGCTCTTGGCCATAACAGGCGGATGGAGAATAGAATAATAGGGCAGCATCTCTGAGGGAGGATGCTCAGAGGACAATCTCAGAGTGCAGGTTTCTTTGAAGATTATCGATCCCTTCTTTTGCATGACTGCTGATGCGTCTGCTTCCTCTTTGTTAGGGTTTTGTGCTACAACAGACCTTAGAGCATTAAGGAGATGATGTTTATTCTTTCCCCCAGAAATGTTTTTTTTTTTTCTTGCGACCTGGTGTTTTGTGGTGATAACAATGTTGCTCTTGGACTTGTGAATGTCGAGGGACATGCTGGGGTTAAGAGCTGCCACAACATTTTAGCATCTTTCCAACCTCATTTCGAGCCCAGTGGTTGTCACAATGACAATACCAGCTTTCACTTTCGCACTTCATGTGCAGCATGTACTTTTCAACAGGTTACTGCTCAATGTGCACATGGTACCATCACCAGTGTTGTACACCATTGCTGACAGACTTGGCACCATTTGCTAGAGGCTTGGCACCATTTTATCCCAACATTTTCCCAGACTTGAAAATATCATTTTTTAATATCTTATTTTCTGAGGAATGTGTGTTTTATAATGATTTATGCTTAGGTTTGATGTAACAATCTAATTGAGACCAAAGTGTAAACATCTGACAAATTACACTCCACAGTTGATAAAGCATATACTTCATTCAAATTTTTCATTTATAGCTGCAAATGTATGATTAAATCAGTATTTGTAAAGCCGCATAACCTAATTGCATCATAGCCAATTTGTAAGTGTTTTACTTCTACTGCAAATATATTTAAATGAAGTTGGTTTTGAAGTCTTTTACACTACATTTACAGTACTGTATGAGTATGGGAAATGGTGATTCTACAAAGATAGAATCCTGGGGTATGATGCTTGACACCAGACATCAGATCGAACTAAGGACCCAGTTTTGATCAGCAGCCATTCATTTAGAGCTAGTATCAACAATTTATCCCAGTAAATTTGTTGATGTGTAGCGGAAAGAAGTAGTTCTGCAAATGAGCCTGTATTCGCTATCAAAATATATACATTGTTACCAAAACCACATAACGCAGATATGGCAACAATGGTAGCCTAAAAGTGGGATAATGAACAAGGCGGGCATACTGTATATCTGACATTAATGCCCTCCGAAGTGTAAACTCAACTTCACTTCATGGCCTCTACTTCTTTTGAGCATTAATAGACACACACAGTGTAATATTCTTCTAGATCTATTGTATAGAGAGACTTTCTAAATAATCATATTAGTTTACTGCATCAGTGGTGATGATAGGATGGTGGAGAGCCGGCCCAGGGGTGGAGCAAGGGTAGCAGAGGCAGGCAAGAGACTAAACTGGACCAAATAAAACTGCTCTGTGTTTCCCGTGCAAGAATATCAGGCAAAGAAACCATCTCTGTGTGTTTCATCCCTACAGGTAGCCTATATGATGTGATAGTTTATGCATTGAAAGCACAATTTGAGAGTAAGTGAGGATTTATGTTCCCTGATGTGCCTACAACCAGTTGGCTCCAAAAGTACTGTATATGGGCTATGATGAGAGTTATTGGCATATTTTCCAGCCCAGCTGAGCATTGTACCCCTCAGGTGTTTTTGAATCTGCATGCTCTAAAGTAACATTTGTTTCCCTTTGGCCTCTGAAAATGTTTTTATTGGGTTTGTGTTGGAGAGAAGAGTTGAGCGTTTGTGTTGACAGGAGGAAGGTGCGTGACTTGCTGGCATTTCATCAAGGCCAGGCAGGCTGATGGCTGGACAAGAGCGCTAAATCATGGAGGGCTGTGGAGAGTAATGCAGTAATGCACTAGAGCCCTGCATAAGGGCATAATATATCATATCATATCATATCATATCATGCCATGTGATCTAACTGTGTTAATTGGTGTGATAGTAACTGCATGGGCCATAGAATTCCAGATCTTGATGAGGAGAAGGACTCTTCAAACAATCAGGGCTTTTTCTGATGCCTTATTGTCATTCTATACAAAGTCTTGGTTCTCGCATAGTTGAAACCAATTTGCATCTTTTTTTCAGTCCATGCATGCATCCCATTTCAGCATACATACACACAACAGTAATCATGGGCTGGAATGGTTGCAAGACACAGACCCCTGGAGTGCAAATGAGGCTGTATTTCATTGTCGAATCTTCCTAGTTAGAGGCCCAAACAATGCAAAGAAGAAAGGAAAAATACATAAACAACATGATGAACATTTTCTGTTACAAGCAAGGTCATGACATATTTACCATATTTACCATATCATCTGCATTTCTCAATGGCTGGAAAGTCATTTCAGTGTAGGTCCGGCGTGACATTTGTCTCATGAGTTCTATTAGTGGTTGACATGAGTCTGTCCACAGTGTGACTTTGGGCAAAGCACAGGCATCTGTTACTTGCAAGTTGCGCAAACCAGACCGCCCCCCCCCCCAAAAAAAAGACACCATACAGTACAATCACCATATAACTAATGCACTCGCCAATTCTGATCAACTCCGATCATTCTCCGTAGCACTGGCTCGCGGCAGGGTCACGGTCTGCTCCAGTGGATGTGCCTAGCTCCTGTCCCACTATCCTCAAATTCATCTCCCGTT
>JASCQY010000001.1:5699928-5710430 GCA_030264315.1 Sardinella tawilis
ATGACATTTTTTAGTAAAGCTCAAAATTGGAGGCCCCCCGAGGCCCTGCCAAGTGGTTGAGGCCCTACGCACCTTGCGTACTCTGCGTATGGGGAACGGCGGCCCTGCATAGAGTTTAGAGGGGCATCCTCATGCCCTTGGTGAACTCACAGCCTCTCAGCTAATTGCTATTAATTTAGAGAGGTCTAAAATAGCACTTCAAAGGTCAATTTAAAACAAGGCCCAGGGGCATTTTCATGTATGGGATGTACGTATTCATGCCAAAATGCATGTTCTGTGATTGGTGAATCGCGTTTGATGCTGATGTAGAAATCACACATTTTGTTATAATAGTGTGCCCTGCAAAAGCTATGGTGGTTGTTTATTACTTGCCAAGCATTCAGCTAGAAGAAACATATTTTTATCTTTATTTTGGCAGGAGAATTAATTATTTATAGATAAATTGCTATAGCTTCTCACTGTGCCTTTGTTTGAAGAAGCCGTGCCAGGTGTAAATGGTTAACATTTTGGCCATGGTCAGAGGTCAGGGTAGAGACTGTACAATGGCTACTGTAAGTGGGTTTGAAGCCACTTCCATTCGCATCGTGCCCAACAACTGCCCTCAGCTGTTGTGAAATCTTCATATGCCTCAATCTCTGGTGGCTTAGAGTGAGTATTGTCCACTTTACTGAAGGACTAACGCTACGAGTGTAACATTTTGTACGTGTGCCAGTTGGATGCCTGCTCTGTTTTTCAGCAGCATATCAGGTGCAAAGAACGTTTGTATGGCTTTGAGTTGAGTGACTATGGTGGTGTTTTAGCAGTTAACAAAATGACACTTTTTGGTGTGAAACGAAAAGGTAAACATTAAACTAAGAAAGGCATGATAGTGGACGTAGTGGAACAATGAACAGACACATGTACATCTATTCTAGTGCAATACAGGCTATGAGCTCTGCCATCCAAAGTCAAGGCATTTGATGTCACCCAGGGGAATGATCAACTGCAATTAGCTTAGATTACAGCAGCAGGTGGCAAGGAAGAGCATTTCCCAGCATCAGCAACAATGATCTCAGTTGCCATGTAATCAGCAATCAGACTAAATTGTGATGCATAATAAATGCGATGAGGATTCATGAAGGACCTTGATTGCCTTTACGCGTGAAAATCGTTTGGATTTCCGAGTTAGACATTTCCATGAGTTATTCATTCACAAGCATCTGTACATAGACGTCAACATAGTTATTCTATGGCATTTTGTATAGAAAAAGTGGAAGGATTACAACTGAACACACAAACCAAACAAATTGATAAACAGGTTGTACGAACTTTGGTGAGATTTTCTGTTTTCATGACTTTGGTGATTTACGCCCTATTTTTATCATCTCTAACCTTCCCTCCTGTATGAAGCGCAAGCTGGTTGGGAGACAGTCCTGGGACAATATGGTATATCCACAACAGAAAAATGAATGTCTTTGCGCCCGGTGCAACATTGAAAAGGGTTGGTCTTATGTTTCATTCAATCATGGATGTGTTAGAGTGCAAAAACCTTGACTGGTTGGCATTTTACTGATGGGTTTTCTACCATAAAATCACACCTTGGTAGAATCGAATGGTCTAATAACTGAGATAAGCAGCTTTACTACACAATAAATAGAAAGTTGATTTCTGCCTTTTTAGATATATTCAATTATACTTATTGTAGCCAACAGCGCTTTGCTGAGGAGGCTATGGTGGGGCCCATTGCTTCCTAATCAGTGCAAAATAGTGACTGGTCAGGCCTAACGCAAGACCATGCATTCCAAATCCCACAATAAGTGAATAAGACACAGGTCATAATACACAGATAATGCAGGAATATCCATTTCAATGCCCTACTGTGTGCACTACATTCAGGAGGTTGGCTTTTACGTTGCTGCTTTGACATGATTTGTTGTCATGCAAAATTAGTCGCACGGCAGAAAGAGAGCAGTATGTATGTGTAGAAATATATGTGTAGATACTGTATATTACATGAAATGTTAGTTACATTACTGCCTGTAATTTTAGCTATAAAGCACACCAAAGAATGTAGCTGTCATTAGGCAGTGGATAAGAACAGATGGATTTTAGTAGCCTATAGTTGATACCATAAGAGATATGGAGACAGCGACCTCCTGAACATGTTGTGCATGGGGTACATTATGAAATTGAAAGTACTTCAAACTGCGTTCATACTAGTTAACCAATTATTCAAGGCATGAACCAATCTCAGATTTGTAGGGCTGATTGGTATTTCGATTGAGGAGAGGAGACATTACTTAACAGTATATCTCTTGATAACAACCCAGACGCTCTTTCACAAAAACCTGCCAAAGGTTTTGGCAGCTGTGTGAGTCGGCGAAGGAAGAAAAAAGTGGATGCGAGGATACGCCTCTTCAGCAGCACATGGATGCGGGCGAACTTGAGGATTCTTAAGGCAGAGAGTGCATTTTAATGAGCAGCAGCTGCATGTGATCAGAGCACTCCACAAGGTTTTATCCCCCCAAACCACCACCAGCACCAGCACCAGCACAGCCCCGGCTGATGAGCATGAGCCAAAGTGGTGGGATGGACCACCCCACTTGCTTCTCATGCTTGTGTCAAAAGACATAAGATTTAATTGTGGAAAAATATGCATGCAATACTTTTATGCCAGGAAATGCCATTGTGGCAGATGCTGAGTATATGCAGTGAAATTGAATCTGTTTGTCAGCTGGTGAATACACTGGTATGGCTGAGTTGGGCAGGGCAGGGAGTGAAGTGTGTTGGGGGTGGGTGGGGGGGGCAAGGCAAGGAGGAGGGGGCGAATAAGGGGCGGGATGAAGTGTATATACTGTAGGCTACTGTAGTGCAGTCGGACTGGGATGGGGGCTACTGTAGTAATCAGTCATGGTCCATCAGTACAGAAGACACTTTTTTGTCAAGTGCAGTGCTGGATTCAAATAGATTTGAGCAAACATAAAGTTTGGAACCATCGACATGATGAGTCAAAAAAGAGTTTGTGTTTTTGTTACCAACAGTAGTTGCCAGATGTCAATAACATGCCTCGGATCTGAGACAATCTCTGCCTGTCCTTGACTGGAGCCTTTGTGGAGGGAGAGAGAAAGGCCGTATGAGCATGTCTTCTCTCTGCTTCTCTCGGCCCAGGGCTGCCTCCCCAGCATGGGAGGAATGGCATTTGCTGGGGAGTCTGTGATGAACGACATTGGCATTCTGCTAATCCTGAGAGCTTGGCCGATTTCACATGTGGCTGAAACTCGCTGATGAGTCCCGGGAGCGGCTCCCTGCAACGGGCCCTGAAGCGAAGCCACCGGCTGGTGACGCACGGCCATTTCATTAGGTGCTGGCCGTGTGCCCTGCGTACTCGGGGCTGGCCACACCTGTGTCATTTGAAAGAGAACGAAGGAGAGAGAGAGAGAGAGAGAGAGAGAGAGACAGAAAGAGAGAGAGAGAAAGCAGGAGGGAGAGAAAGAGATAGAGTTGGAGGTTTGCTTGAGAGAGGCTGTGTGGTGGCGTGTACTGGCATGGCACACTCTTGTCCGCCCTACAGCTGCAGGGCCACTCTTCAGTTGATGATCTGGGATTTGCGAGTGCAAAATCTTGTTGCTATGGATCCACTTGGGCCATTGCAAGAACGGTTTGGCTATGCAGCAGATGCAGATGTAGCATGCTATTGAAAAAGAATTTCTAGATTTGGGTCCGGGGGTGAGAAAAAGCACTTCTGGAAAAAATACACTGTATATATAAATATACATTTTTATACACTGTATTTCCACTGTGTCCCATGTTATGTAAATGTAGTCTCAGCCCCGGACACCTAACCTTTCAGTAATGCCTTTAGATTAGCGCTAAGTCATTTTCAGCAATGAGGCCCTTTTGTGCCTCTGACCTCTTGTTTGATGTAGATAAAGACTCTCCACTGCAAAGCTCTCTGTCTTCCTTATGGGCACATTTAGATGGAATTTGTCAGGTTCATCTGTGAAATGGATGAACCCAGCACTAAACTGTTCTCGGTGTAATTGCATTTCTCTGTGATATTTACAGGTGAAGCCCAGAGATTGCGTAGTGATAAGGATGTGAGTGTGTGTGAACACTATGATGTGTGAAGGTGTATTTTATTCCCTGATCAATTATGAGAGAGTACACTTGTGAAGACAAAAACTTGTCTACCACAGAAATGAATCCTTGAATAGCTGCTGACTGATGATGTTGGGAGGGGTGGGAAAAGATAATTGATTTTCAAAGCTCTGTCTGAACTTTAAATTTATATTTTCATATTTTTCATAGTTTCCTCAACCTCATTTAAATGAATATTATTGCCAGTGTTGGTTGTGTGAAAACAAATGTTTGGCCTATTTCACAGTTTTCATTCATGTTATTGAATCCAATTAATTATGTGAAAAGTTCTTGGAAGTTCGTCAGAGCATTTTTAATCAAGCAAGTAATGGGACTCCTTTTGTGAACCTAAAACAGGAAAGTTGGAGAATGTTTAAAGTAGTTTGCCTCAACACAAAACAGTAAAACCTGACTGCAACCTTAGTGCAATCTGTTGCTAAGAAACAGCTCTCAGTGAGAGGTACTGTAAAAGAGCATCTCTTTGATTGCTCTGGTACTTTTCCAAAATCCGATCTCCTTCTTTAGATGTGTATTCCATGCTGATAGCTACACTCAGAGAAAAGCAATATGAATTTGTAAAGTAATGGGAAGCTGTTAAAGCTGCCTGCCCATCGCTTCTTGTCGAGACAGGCGGTTTTGCCCTCTCTCTGTCTAATTGACGTGTGGGTGAACAATGACTTACAGTGCAGGCCTGCCGACTGACTGCTGAAGGGAATATCAAGGAGAGCCAGTCAATATCGATGGCACACGGGCTCAAATTAAGGGAGCAGACAGTATGAGATCTCTGTTTAGCATTCTGAGGGCACGCTACAGTCTGGGGCTGGGACGGCAGCCCTGGGGTTTTTAATAGGGTGGAATCAATAGGCACTGCCCGCAAACCATGTAGAGTTTAGTTACTAATTGGAAATGAACAATGCAGGACTGCCATGCGCAGTGTTGTGGGGCGCTGACAATTTGAACCAAGTCCCTTCCTCCCCAAGCAGAAATCTCCACATTGTTTCAAAGCTCCACTGTGCTTAGCCCAATCTTTTGTCAACTCTGCTTTACTGTCTTCGGTTAATACCCACTAGTCTGATAAAATTCAACTTTTCAAACTGTTGTCTCCAGTGACAAAAAAAATCTGGTGAACAGAATGTCAACTGTTTGATTGCTCTAAATGTAGCAGTTACTGTTGTATTCAGGCATGCATTTTTAGGATACAATACTGTTAACACATTTCAACTGACAGAAAAGCCACCTTCAGGCCGATTTGTGCAAGCTGGTGTTTTTTTTAAGATGTTATTAGCCACCGAAGTAATAAGTTCTACAAGCCAGTGTGATGGGTGGCAGATGGATGGAGGCTTTGGCTCAATGCTTTGTTGGCAGACAAGTAAACCCAGCTGTTGGTCCAAACTCACCCAGCCAACAGGACACAATTACACACACACACACACACACACACACACACACGGACATGGGATATGAGCTTTGTCATGACAGCCTTAACCACTCCAGCCCTGAGCACTCTGCCATCTCTGGAGGCCATGCTCACCTGTAAAGGCAGCAAAAAAGCTGACAGACCCAGCACATGCCTGTTCTATTGGCCCTGCCCTCAGTGATGAAGTGTGTGTGTGTGTGTGTGTTTTCATCTCAAACACGAGAGCCAATGATTCTGAATGATGGATGAGCCTATATTTGTGCACCGTTCAAGATGTCATTGACATTCATGCTCTCTCCATTCCATTTCTAGTCTGGAGAGCTGAGCTCACATACAGTGTGTCATTCATGCTGGAGAAAGAAGTGTGTGCTACTGCTGATCATGCAGCGTGTGTGAACACAAGTTAGTCTGACAAAGCTCTCACTGAATAACTCAACAACTGCAGTGGACAGTCGGTCTCAAGGAGACGCTTTCAACATGCCTACTGAGAGACAAACAAATTTCAATTTCCTGAACACTGGAAAACCAGGTCTAGTGAAATTTGGCGGACATGTTCCCCACTAGAACTAATGAACTAATTATAATATGAACTAATTATAATAGCCCATTACACCCCACCTAGGCATATAGGTTGCATTTATTTAACACTTTTTTGATGAATCAGTGAACAACCCCATCATTAGGGTTCACTTTAAATACAGTTTCAGGTGTGCTATTCCCCCGTCAGATGCGCCACATCTAATCCGTCTCTCTATTATCAGGTGATCCTCACAACTTGCCTGATTCTGACTTTGTACGGTAATTATGCAAACATTAGACACAAAGACTGTCCTTGTATCTCTTTGTTATGTCGTTCTTAACTAATCCTTACCCAGTACTTCAATGCCGTGTTGTCAGTGTGAGTAAGGACGCAAATCTTGCTTTTTGTGAAGGCCTGCTGTAAATAGAGGAACTAGAAAGAACACCTTCAACTAAGCACAGCTTTATGTAGGCATTAATCATGTCCAAGTTATTACCAAACAGGAGAAGGGTCTAACTTTTGTCATATTTATCATATCATGATTTTAAAGGTAATAGCCTATGTAAGAAACTATTATAATGAACCCTAAAATGACCATGATCATCAAAATGCTGAGGGATATCAATATGAGATAGGCCTAGTCCAAAATGCTGGAGGTTTCTTTCTCCTAAATGCAAGCCTGAAAAGCTTGAAATAAACTGCTGCTCTGCACGCTGGGCTTTTTCATCCAGGCTAGGCTTGTTCAGATAGCTAAAGCATGGTAACATTGCCAGTGTATTAGGCTACTAAAACATGATACGATTTTCATATTTTAGCAATTATTTGTGATGGTAATACCGGCATGAAGCACAAGAGGTGAGATCCTACAGTTACTTTAATGGTCTTCTTAATAACTTGTTTCAGAGTGCTGCAGTGTGGCCCAATCACATGCAGAACGACAGCACTGACTGAATGCCGACTTCAGACTGGAATTGGGAATGGGACATCTCATTACACATCTTATTGTATGCATATCCTAGTGAGGCCTTGGCGTGGCAGAGGGGTTTGTATTTCTCAGCTGGTGAGTCGCTGCTAGGCGAGGTACATCTTTGCCAGTGACCCATTAATCTTCTCGAGGGTGGTAATGATTGCTGTCTAGCTTTCTCACAGCCTTGCTCCTGCACTCAATACTTCCTGTTTGATGTGCAAATAATTAGTGGAGGCCTCGCCCCAGAGTTCTTGAGTCTCTTTTTGCGTGTTATTTTCTGAAGGGAGAGGACTGATGCAAATCTGCTGCTCTGAGTTTGAGGGAAACTGACACTCAGCATAAATGAAAAGTGACCAGCATAGAAAAGGGTAAAAAGAGGACTTTGAGGGTGAAAAGCTCAACTTTTAAACTGCAGTAGCTGCTTGTAGATGGTAGTGTCAGTTTAAAGAGTGAATTTGTTCAAATACGTAGCTTTACTTGGCCGCCTTTTTCATGGTGCCTGGAAAACATATTTAAGCAATAAGCCCTGTGAATCTATAGATTCCCTTGATTTTTGAGACGTTTAAGGGCCAGTGTTGGCATGATGCAAAGTGGAGTCAGTGCCTACAGTATGCCCCCCCTTTAGCTCTTCTACTTTGTGATAGCAGTAGTGACAGCCGTGGAGACAGCCTTTGACTTGCACAGCAACTAAAAAGACAGTCTGTAGATCACTGGTGTGGAATGAGTTTGGGCCAACTCTCTCAGTTTGCATGATTTGGAGCTACAGAGCTGTGGAGCGTGGAGTAGGACATTTTTAAGGTGCACTAGGAGTTCCTGCATCTTGTAGGCATCTCCTCTTGATCAGCTTGCTGCCTGCCCCCTGAATACCTGTGCATTGTAAAAAAGACCGGTCTTGGGAGACAACACAGGGGCTGTAAATGACAAACAAACACTATAGGGGAACACAGGGGTTGGGTTTTGATTGGGTTTCATTTGATACTGGTGCTTAATCAATCATTTTAAAATGTTACCAGTTCCTAAACGGTACTTCAGTCCATACCAGTCCAAACCAACAGTTATATGAGAATAACAATAAAAATATGATATTTAATGTATTATTATTGTTATTAATTATTCAATTTTTAACTAAATTGGCCCATGAATATGTCTGTGGTATTTTATAAGGCCAATTTTATCAGCCTAGCAACTGAGGATACTTTTATATTAAGTATAAGCATATATGCAAGCAATAGCTTAAAGAAAACTTACATAATCCATCAACTAGGTTGTCACTATGTGATTTGTAAGGATGTCTCTTTATGTCCCATCTATTGTTATTATGTCTTTAAACTGTGCTAAAATTCATTTAAGGAGAGGAGGATTTAGGCCGGGTTAAAAGAGAAACAAATGTCTCAGTTCACATCAATATTTGTTTAGCATTTGGCTATAATTAAAAGTTATATTTCATGTATCGGTTTTGCTTGAGAATCCATGAAAATGATCGCTTGGCTGCACTAGATGTACAATACCTGTTTGCAATTATTTCCTATTGACTGACTGATTGTAATCTGAGAGTAATTACTTGCAGCCCACTTGGTTTGTGTAGTTTGTTGACATATACAGTACAGTATGTCACCAGATTTGAACTCTGCTATTATCAAATATTAGGCTTTTTCACTTTAGCTCCCTACTCATTAGCCTATTCATTATAGTCAGTGTGAAGATGTGCAGCCCGTTACAATGACATAAAGGAAGCTGTTCATTATGGGATCAATGGAGCAGTGCACTGGGCTCTGGGTTCTGAAGTACAGTAAGTCTCTGCTATAGTTCACCTCAGGTGAAAATTAAAGATGTTGTGCCAGAAAGTTTATGATGTGGTGTGTGGATTTTATGACTGTTGGGAAGGTCACTGCACAGGAACTATGGTTTATAATGGTACCAAACCTAGAGAATTCATTGCGTGTTTGTAGCTAAAGCAGAATTCAACATCCTAGATAGAAAGGTCATTGATATTAAAATATTGATGTTAAAGGTATCAAACAGAGATTATAAAAACGGTGTTTGTCATCCTCCTCCTCTCCGGCTTCTTGATAAATGTTACTGTAGCCATTCTTTACCCATGTTGTACTTTATCTAACATTATTTTATGTGTGGTAGGGGATTTCAAATAGTTTAGATTTTGTCCTTAGAGAGAGACTACAGATGATGGTTCAGGTTATTGGATTTGGAGCTCATACTGCACACTACTACAGTACAGCATGTGATAGCAAACTATTCCACACATTCACTTCATTGACTTGGATTTGTGACCTCTGGTGCTTCTTTCCCTTTTGTTCAGTCTCAGTGGAAGATAGTTTATCCGATATTGTTCATGCAACGTATGGGGAGCACTTTACTTGACGGGTTCATAACACATTCATAGCAGCTGTCATAAGTTGTTCATAAAGAATTCATGACTGTTTAATAAGACATGGCTCAACATTCATACCCAACCTTTTATAAATGTGGAAGACAGAGTGGCGATAACTTATCAAAATAAAAGTCCAACGGTCTAAAAGCAGCATTACTTTTTTTGTTTTAAACCAGATCATGTCACATCTAAATATTTCATGGATATGTTATGGTCATGAAGCCTACGTCAAATGTCACTTTACTATACAGGTTGTGAAGTATTCATAATCACATAGGATATGAGTTTATTGGAATATTATTGGAATATAAAAATTAAAAATGATATAAGCTTTGCAGTTTATATTAACTATTACTACAGTACATTACTTTACTTGGTTTATACATAGCCTAGCCTATGTGATGATGAATACTTCACAACTTGTATAGTAAAGTGACATCTGATGTAGACTTCATAAGATATTACATAAATATTTAGATGTGAGGTTTAAAAACAAACAGTAATGCTGCTTTGAGACCATTGGACATTATGAAACAGTCATGAATGCTTTATGAACAATGTATGACAGCTCATATGAATGTGTTATGAACTCACCCGTCAAGTAAAGTGTTACCCAAGTATTTATAACTACACCTCTATTGTGTCCCCCCTAATTCTTCTCCAGAGTAGTGATAAGATACTCAAGGCCATCTGCATCAGTCCTGTTCTTGCACTCAGGCCCTATCCATGCCGCTCTCCTCTGAGCTCTCTCAAGCTGCTTCTCTTGCATGATGTACTCAGGCTATGCTACTGCATGACAATAGGTCTGTCCGCACTAGGGAAGCGCTCTTTGGCAATGTTGTCATAAGTTCTTCGAATGAGACTGAGCTTCCTATTGGCCCTTTCAACCTGTTGTCCAGTGTTCCTGACATTTCAACTCGTCATCCATGATGACTCCAAGATCTTTTTCATCCCTCACTGCTTCCAATACTGACTTCAGTCATACAGTATTGACCCTTCCCACGTGACGTCACAGAAAAGGTGTGTACTTGTTTTGGACATGAAACCCAGTAGTCTACCACAGCTAACAACGAGGAACAAGGAGCTAAGTATC
>JASCQY010000001.1:5723046-5735253 GCA_030264315.1 Sardinella tawilis
CTCTCCACCGGGCCCCCCCCCCCCCCCCCCACTCTCTCTCTCTCAAAGATGTCTGCTGGAACTCCCAGGGAACCAGTACTGAAAAGACCAAGCATCAACATCAGACATTTAGTGCGTGGGTTGTAACAGTAGCTTCAGTTATAGAATTTAGCAATAACCATGGCTTTGAGAGACTTGTTTTGAGACTTTCAGTTCTCAAAGAGTGTGGATGAAACCCCTTTGTGAAGGTCCAGTACAGTTTAGAGCTTTACACACAGATTTCAATTAAAACTGTCATCAGTGACATCCCCCCAGCACTTATGTGAGAGTCATGAAACAGGCCTCCTGTACAGACCCCCGCTGTATCTAATAGAGATTGATGGTCTATCTTGACCCCTTACAGTGTCTAGGTGCTGCTAACTAAAGAGCACACATCACTGTTCCAGTCCATCCCAACCACATACAGTACAGTAGCTGCCCATGATACCATTGAGCCATTTTGATAATAATGCCAGCATTATCTGGCAAAATGACACAAACCAAACACACAAATCATAAATATTTGTTGACTCAGTGGATCGAGGCAGTTGGCTACTGAAATTGGGCACATCTGATATTTACATCAGTCTTATTGAACTTGGCTGAAACTCTACTGACAAAGTAGGTTTTCTCAAAGTGAACCCTCTTTTATGATACATCACTTTAATTGGCCGCTGTAGGAAGGCATGAATTCCAGCCAAGGCATGAGAGAAAGACAAGACTAAGCTTTCTGCCACAGATCCCATTTCCTCTCTCACTTAGAAAACCACATTTTCACTGTAAAGCAAACCTTTACTCAGCCTTTCCATCCTCTGTAAAATGAGCTTTTAAGAGAAAAATCTCAAATGAAGTTTCTCTTTTCTCCCTGGGAGAACAGTGGAATCTTGATCACTAGCTTGTTCGCTCGACAATGACATAATTTCTCCCATTCATTCTATGCATGGTGGGATCCTATCGATCAGCAGGAGAATAGAACTGAGAAAATGGTGGACCACTTCTGCACCTGTGGATGCCTCTTTGAGACTCGGAGCAATAAAAATGTACTCATATGTATTCCTTAACGGTGCTGAGTAGTTTGGGGATGATTATGTCATTAGGCGTTATTGTTCCTGCAGTTTTCGAAGGGTAGATTGCAATCAGCAGAAACCTCCAGTGCCATCAACACAGCGTGAGAGCTTGGTGTTTTTTCTTGACAGTCAGGAGGAAGGGTATTTACCATGTAAATAGCTGCTTCATCTTTTCAGACCTGACTTGGTTTTAGATGCAGATTCATTCATGCCTTGCTCTATATCATACCCATTTCAGAAAATGAAGATTCATTCCAATTGAATGGCAGCCATTACTTCCTATTGAGAAACCACAATCATATTCTTCCATAAGAAGAGCTCTCTGTAATTGGCTTTACAGACTGAGCCATGCTTAAGATCTAGCAAGTGAACCTTTCATCCTTAAACATTGGCTCCTTGAACTCCAAGGGTAACCTATTAGAGATCAACTTCCATTTACTCTGCCAGAGACAATATAGCAGCTGCAGCTGCACTATTATTCAGTCTACTCTAGGCCTCAGCCCATTTCCATAGACGTGCATTAATCATCCCCAGCCATACTACTGTATATTACTGATTCCTTTTAGCGCATGTGTAACAAAGGCACAGAATGACAAGAATGAGAAGGTGTACTCTAATGGACATTTGGTCCATTTGTGTCCTCTTGGACACAAAACACATCACAAATTATATACAGTGCAGTACAAGTATTTCAACACTGATCCTTAGTATCGTATCACCAAATCACACACCACACGCACACATTCATTAGGCAAATTGATAGCAGGAAAATGAAAATTCTGTATGACATCATTTCAAAATTACAGCAAATCATTTGATGAAGTCCTAATGCCATACTGCAATTGCCAGCCTACCTCCACCAACCACTACAGAGCCACAAATGCAAGACACTAACTCTATCAGAAATCACTGACAGTGGCAATCAGAGATAGCTCTTTCGACACACAGTCTTTGTGATTGAGCCAGATCATAGGCCCAGTGTCTGGCTTTGAGCATCAGAGGAAGACTCCCCGCAGAGGGGGGAATTATGCTCCGTGCATCCCAAAATGCCCAGCAATCACCAAATGACCCCTGTGGGGGGAAATCAAGGTTGGGATTGCAGGCACTGATGGATTATCGCAGACACCACCAGAGCAGTGTCATTTTCGCCACTTGCTTGTTAGCTTGGCGACTGCATTCTGCAAAGCGTTTGTTTGGGCCTGATAAGCTAATTAAATCAATAAGGCAAGGACGCCAGCGTCCTAGTGGGCCAGTCTGCATCCTGATGTTACACATACAACCATGTTGTCTCTGTTAACAACCCAATACAACACATCTGGCTGGAAATGGGACTTGTATTGACTGTTAATTGCTATAGGATCTGTGTGTGGATACCATCATTTACTATAATGACTTATTTGAAATAGATGTGCCACTTAGGCCTGCTTAGGGGCATGTAGGCCTTTTTAGCCATACATGTAGTGCATGCTATGAATTATTATGACATGCAGGGCTCTATAATGGCTTATTAACAGAAGCGTCAAAGGAAAGAAACTATTCAGTGTCATGAAGTCTCATACATGGATTCCCATCTTATATTGATCTCTGACAGCACATGAACAATATTTGCATGCACATTTGGAAAGCAATCTTAAGAAAGATCACACTCAGCACATATGCAGTCATTGACTGAAGATATTGGATGCAAGTAAGAGAGGTTTTCTACACCATAGTGATGATGGTGGTGATGGTGATGGTGGTGCTGGTGGTGGTGGTGCTGGTGGTGGTGGTGGGGGGTGAACATTGTTGTCTTTGCATCTATACAACACTGCTATTTCTTTACCTTTACTTTTGAAAAAATACCAAATGCAAAAACTACATAATGTGAACAAGCCAAAACTATAGTATTTTAAATCATTAAGGATACAACTCATTTTAATCCAATCAGATCGTAATGAATGAAGGATTTATCTGAGCTGTATGTTGCTGCTAGTCACATAACAATATGGCAATGTAATGGACACATTAGGAAAATCACTGCTACCATCGTCCAATTTGGTTTCTACAAGGAAGCAGAATACATGTAGGCTTATACTGATGTACCTTTTCTGTACTAATGGCCTTTGACCTCTCGTTATGTGCATGTCGCGCAGCTTATATTCTGCAGTTGTCACACCCCATCTCTTCTCACTTCCATCAACCCATTTTATCTTTACGGTAAGATCCTTGTTGTCTGTCAGGATTAGTGGCCTGCATCTTATCTTAGAGGCATATCATGTCCAGTTGTAAAACGGGTTTGGCACAGGGTCTGTGTACCTGGAGACACAATAAGGTCCTAAAATTGTTCATTTTCAAAGTTGATAGTAACCCTTAATGACAGGGACAGTAGAATTGTTTTTGTGCAGAATAGCTGACACTGAGCATGTGCAGGCAATACAGAGTGTACTGTAGAGCAAGGCAGGGGATTGGGAACTCCTGGGTTCTGATGGCTCTGGGAAGGCATGAGCAAGTTCCACAGTGTGACTACTGTATGCTGAGGCTACATTATTGAGCTAACTATTCCTTTTTGAAAATATCATGGGTTGTTGGGGTACTCACAGTCTACCTGGGAAGTTATGACCTAATGGAATTTATGTTCTCGCCATTAGGGGGCAGAGCACTGTGCTTCCGATATTCTATACCAATACAATCATGCGCACTTGTGTCCAAGAGAATCCATTCGCAATTCCGTTGGCCATGTTTAGGCTCGGCCTACTGCTTGTTGGGCCGTCAGTGTGGGTCAAGCAAAATTGTCAAATTCGAAGGTGCTGTGCACTTTGTTGTTGCACACAGTTTGACAGTTTTACAGTACATGACAAGAAATTCTGTTGAGTCAGAACATGAACGTTAGAAAATGAATAAACATATTCAAGTGTTTTTAGAGGTCAACAAAGTTTTCTAATTGCATTTATGTGATCAAAAATCACAGTTATTCTGATATGTTTTTTGGATGTAGCGTTGACGAACGCGGATAAATCTGATTATCTGCCTTAACTATGAGATTCTCTTCTCTGATTGGCTGATGGGGTGGCCATTAATTCCATATAACATGTCACCCCAGAACAAAAACTTAAATCACCACTTATGAATGGTATCCATGACAACGATAGTAGACGTTGAATCTGCAGGGAAATATTTCAGGCTGTTCTTAACAACCTCCGAGGAGACCTGTTCAGCCGAAATAATGGCTTGGCAGAGGCAACTCCGTGCTGCGCACGTTGCCGGAGTTCTAGCCTACACCTCGCCATTATTTCCATCGAACAGGTCACCTCGTCGGCTGTTATCCCTTTCATATTAATTCTGTGCATGACCTGGCGCTTACATAACCGGTAGCTCATATGTGCATTACAGTGATGCCGGCAACGGAATTTTGCATGAAGTGGCCTCCCATTTCGTAGGTACATATTTACATCCCTATCAGTTCTGACTTCATCGTCAAAGGGGTATCTTCTTACTACTCAAAAACAAGTGTTATAGTGTTAAAGATGGTACATTCTCACCAATTCATGTGGATTACTCGTCAGACCAAAGCATAGCCTACAAACCAACAATGATCATTTTGTGTGGAGTTACGTTGACTAATAAGGCAATAAACACGATTTCAGCTTCATTTGGGTTTTATTATTATTATTATTTTAGTTTTGCTTTGCCCTATGGGCGCGGGGCAAGTCATTTCACATTGCAAACGCGGTAAAGCCAGTAGGAAGGGGTTGATGGCGGCAAAATAGCCTTCATTCGCCCCTGAATGAACTATTTAACCATCAAAGTGACTACGACGCTGATATATTAACCTAAAAACGTTGCATAGTGTACCTTTAAGGCCTAATTGTGCTTGTAGTGGACTGGTATTAGCATGATGTAATAACTCAAAGTAGAATAAGACAGCCCTATATATTTTTTTTTATTTAATTTCTTCCTTATTAGTATGACTAACAGAGTAAGACCTTTTTTTCATTGAGATTTAAGCTTTTCTTCATTAGTTACACACCACACTCTAGATGCCGCTATTGCCAGTAGTGATAGGGAGAAGCCAAACGAATAAAAGAATTCGTCAGAACATGTAACGCATAAACTAGTGTCCGGCTGTCTCCTTGTCCTATCACTATTTCAGGTTGGTAATCTCATGAAATACTGTATGACACAGGCTATCGTGGGTAACTGTCAAGGCATTTCCTGTAGGAAGATGCAGAGACTGTGATAAATGAATATTACTTTTAAGCAGTCATTATTTTTGAAATTTCTGTGAATGTTAGTTTCCCGCAATCAGATGGTAATATTTGAAATGAAACCAGGTTTACTGAACAAGAGAATAATTTTGAAGTAATTGTAATCTACAGAAGTGTAACTGTTGTTGTTTAAGTCAAACGAGTTGGCATGCCAAAAATGTAACGTTTATCGCACTGTTCAAGCACCAAGTAATTAGAGAAGTGGTTTTCAAACTGGGGGCAGGGGCCTAATTGAATAAGAAAAAACTATAGGTATATTCCTATTTGTTATAAAACTGCATTACAATAACATATCTACATATTCAACATATCTGAACATTACTACTGTTATTGCTATAATTTTTCTCATCCATAATCTCTTTCTGATTGGCTGGCATTCAAACATGTTTGAACAATCTATGGTCCTGACTGTGTGTAGCCTCAGTGACAGAGATTGATAATTTTAGAACATACTTTTGCACAAGCTACCTAAAATGAACACATTTTTAAAAAGAAAAAGGCTTGATGGCCAACCTAATAGCCCATCTGACCAAACGTCGATAGCAAAGTTTGAGGCAGCATGTAAAATATAGTCCTGCATATGCATTCTCTGCTTAGAAACAACAATTCCACTCTAACAATTCCAAAATTTGTTTTGTCACTGTAGCTTAGTCAGAGCATCTTTGCTTTTGTCGCTGTGTTATTTAGAAACACACTTTCCACTGGAATCCGCTGGTACATGGAAAAGATTGGAAACCCTTGCATAAGAGGGTGCGTCACAGTCCTAAGATGGCGTCTCCCATGAACTCTCATGATCAGCTGAAATGTCTTTTCATGCCACCGTCATGTTCTGAAAAATTGCAGTTTAAGGTTAAGAGCATTTCTTAGCATGTTTTTTTCTTAGCATGTTTTTTACTATTCAGTTATTTGAATGGGTGAAATGTTACTGGTTGATGCTTTGATGCAATGACATTATTGGTCATATGTGAATGAAAATGTTAAGGGAAAAGATACCAGATAAGGAGGCATAGAGGACTGTTATTTCAGTTTATTTTTTTCTTTGCATATCTTGAAAAGAAAGATCAGTCACAGGGACTGTGGCCATATTTGGCTATATATTGAAGAATGGACTGATGATGGGAAAAGATGCTTGCTATAATGACAATGAGCTACAGTTAAGCAAAAGAAAAAGAAAAAAAAACGAATGAAAGAATTCTTTAGGTAGAGGTAACATGCTCTCCACCTTTCCACTCTCCATCTATTCAATAAGACTCTGGCTTCTTTTAAGATGTGGCAGCAATGGGTGATGATTTAATAGTCAGGAAAATAAAGGTTAGAAAGACTGAGAAGGATTATGTCCCCTGAGCTGCAATATTGTGTTTAATTTTTATTTCTTGTGTGTCATGGATACTCTACACATCTCTCTTTCACCCCAGACAGTTGCCAGTATATTTCTGTTAGATTAACACTCTGGTTGTTGATGTTTATAAAAGAAAACATACAGATGAGAATTACACTGTAAAATGTATAATTAAAGACCTCAAGCCAACTGCTGCAGATTTATTGGTCTTCAGTTGCACGTTGGGGGTTAAATGTAAGTTTGAAAGACAGGAACAGAGAGGCACTCTGAGGGGGAGTGTGTGTCCTCTCCCATTGCTCTTTGCAGTTTGCCGGCATAAATTAGTCCTTCATTTTTCACAGGTTGAAAGTAACAGCATTTTATCTATTCTAAGGCTTTCTAGAGTGTCTCACCTTCCTATTCAGCAGTAAACAAATTCAGAACGATAAGGAGGAAATAATTAAGGCCTAAAAGCTTTTTATCTTTCGCAAGAATGGTCCCATTGATTTTTTCCCCTCCTATGTGTCTCGTTTGTACTCCACTATGATCAGAAGAGTCTTTGTTTGGTGCGAGAGAAAAAAATAAAAAATAAAAGGGGACCACGATGTGGAGAGGAGACAGGCACACACTCATTATCGCCAGAAGCGAAAGTTCCTGGAACAAAAAGTCACATGACCTGTGTGGGCACTGCTCCTTATTTTCCCCCTATTGCCTGCCTGTGTGCGTGAAGTCTCTTTGATACGCTCGCTCTTTTATTTCTTAATGAGCAATATGGTTTAATCCCGCTCTAACGTGCGGTGTGCGCAACAATTCCCTGTGCCATCCGCCCATCTCACGGCGTCAGCTGGTGGCCTTGATGACCTGCCCTACCCCTGCATGCTGGCTGGGAAGAGTCTGCGCTTGTTCTCGGCAGGACCTCATCGGAGCTTTGTGGCAGCGTCGCCATATCTCATCTTAACAAGCAGGTCTGCGCTCCTACGGCACTTCAAAAACCCAGTCCATCAGCTTCCGCTCTCCATCCTTTCCAACTAGTGAGCGAGGGTCTCTTTGCACAGCATAGCCCAAGCTCAGATGCAGCACAGACCCCACCGCCCTCTAAATAATAATAGAATTATTTATGTGGCCTCTCCCGCACGGCTCGCACTTGTGTTTGATTACTTTCAAACCATACACAGTAAGCAAGGGTCTTTGTGCTCCTTTATTTTCTAGACACATGTTGTGCTTTACATTATTCAGTGTTGCATATAAAACATGTGCAAATAAAGGAAGTGTGAAATGTGAATACAGATGAATACTGCTTAAAATGAAATGCATACAGTAAGGGCTGGCCAAATATTCCGATTCAAAATAAACCGTGTGCCAGTGAAAATGTTTGGAGGTGTTAGTACTGTAAATGTTTACTGTAGTACTGTAAATGAAAGATCTATAACCAAATCGAGGTGCACCTACTGTATGTTTTTGTTGCCCTCGACTACATGTTTTTAAACAACAATCCTACAGTATACTAATTACTGCAGTGTTTGTTAGAAAACTCAACGTGGCCTTATTAAAAATAATTGGTTTGTACTGCTTTTCAGTTTTCCATAGACTTAAAAACCAATTACCAGAATGTTGTGACCCTACATAGCATCCACTAGGCAGTGAGCTACAGTATCACCAGCAACAACAACATGAGGCATTTGACAATACACTTATTTTTCATCCTCCAAAGCATCCTAAAAAGCTGGCTTTGGAATGAGCGCAGACTCCGAGTGCAAGCAGTGGGCGGCTGTGGGGATGTAACCCAGCTCTCATTATCCCCTCACCCACCGCTCCCTCATACTTGATTTGGGTCCCACTGCCCCGCTTAGAAACTAATGATTGTTTTTAGAGGGAGAATGGTAATATTCCATCTTCGTGACACCGCTGTGATTTGAAGGGGGCGGGATTGATTTTCATTAATTGGAATGTTTTTCTTTCTGGAATGCAGGTCCTCTGAAAGGCTAATGTCTGATATTCTATCTTTCTATCTTTATCAGACTGCTAGAAGCTCGCAGAGACCTATTTTCTTTCGCCTTTTTTCCCCCCTTCTTGGTTAAATTTGTCGCAGTTGCATCCGTGCAGGGATTTTCAATGATGATATAAGGAGGATGATATCAAAGTGGCAACGACCCTTTCAAGTCGATTTATCCTGCATTTATGCATGTCCAGGACCCAGATGTGTCACCACCACACACTATTATTCCTGCTGCTCTTACTTCTCCTCACTGAATCTCTGGTGACATGCAAAGCAAAACCCTCTCTGGCAAAGCGGTTTGTCATTCACAAAGCTCACTGAAGGCCAGCACAACAGCACAAGCACAGCAATGTGGGTTCAAATAGTGGACACAATGTGTACAAGCTGGCAGGTTGTGAGGAGCGTTTGTACTGGCAGGACATGATTGTATGTATATGTGGGCTCAACCTGATTCAGTAGTCAGATGCTGAATAATTAAGGCAAACTTCCCTTGGGCAAGGACATTAGGTTTCAGGTAATGACTAGAGTGAGATCATTTGTAAATCCCCTGGGCTGTTGTCTGCCGCTGATGACAAAATTTCTCTCCCACCCACCCCTCAGCACCACACTCAGCCCCTTCCCCGGTTCCAACCAAATGCAGGAAATCTGCTTCTGCTCGTTGAAAAGGGAAGGTTTGTTGAAGTGCAACATCTTCACATTGCTACCAGTCGCCTATCAGATCTCCACATCGCTACCAGTCGCCTATCAGCTCTCCACGTCGCTACCAGTGGCCTATCAGATTGAAGGTTACTGCATGTACAGTGCAGCCATCATGCTGTCTTGATGTTTTCATTGTCACGGTGAATAGCTTATGAAAGAGCTTTATCTCACATATCATTAGGATCTACAGTATTAGGAAAGCATGTTTGCATCTCACTGATTGTTTTCACCCTTTAGGTTGAATGGAAATGATTATGTGAAAAGGTCACACAATTATCAAAAATGTTGTTAAAGGTTAACAAGGCATTCTAGCCTCATTTGAAATTTAGCCTTGCACTTTAGACCGCACCTTAAGAGGGCTTTTACATCAGCAGCTTGAACACATTGTTAAATGCTGTTACAAATCTGTGATGCGTTCAGAAATCCCCTTGTTCTTGCATCAGTAGACGTATAAATGAGTTTAAGGATAAGCTTCAATTTGAGCTTCTGTCATATTCAGGTATTCCTCTGAAAGTCATTAGATATCGTCTTTATTTTTCCACGTCATACTTCCATTCCTTATCGCTAATGAGACAAGACTTTAGCTTGACTTGGTAATTATGTCAGCCATATTTCACTTTGATCATCTTTGTGCAAGGCCCCTGTGTGTAATAGATGTGGCTTGCATCCCCTTTACTCGATCACCCTTGTCCAATTAAATGTTATGTTTCTGAAAAGTTTGGAAAACTTTGAGTCTCCTTTCCTTCTTTTTTTTCCTTCTTGAAGAGTCTGCTCCTCAGAGCAGAAGTCACGCTCCATAGACGTGTGCTCAATGCTCCCTACACTATGGCCAGACGCCAGGAGGGGGAGGGAGAGTCTGATCGGGCATACAGTACACCTCAGAGTACAGCGGCACGGATGACAGAAGGGCGTAAACTTTTGGTCCAGGACAGCACCAGGGACAGCTCTGGCAAAACTGGATGAAAAATGTTCCACATAAGTGATCGCCGCTTCCTCAACAAATACCTTACATCTCTCTCTATTCAATATATGTGAGGAGAGTATTTAAACACAGAAATGATAATACAAAAAAGAATACTCTCCTCAGACGTGTTAAAATACGCACACCACCAACTCTATCTTTTTGGAGAGCTTTGGAGGGCATTTTTATTGTGTTTCAGCGCACAGCTCTTCATTATAATGTTGGAATGTGACAGGTCCTCAGTTTTTAGCGAGCTGTCTGCCAAAGGTGATGAGGGTCAGTCTTTAGCATTAGCCCCAGTGCCTGGCCATAGCCTCCAATTAGCTCAGACCAGTCTGCCTGACAGATCTCTTAAAGGCACACCACAGCCTTTCAGACCACTGGGAAATTATTAGAAGATGTAAGAAGAAAAAGTTTAGAGCTGATTTGTTGGTGATGGAGATTATCGCTCGGGAAGCTCAGGTTCCAGATGGCATCTCTGGAATGTGCTTTGGTCTATCGTGGTGCTTGTTGAACATAGAAGACTTTTGACATTGTCACAGTCCAGCCACTGACAGGCAAAATATTAGTGCATGTCCAAGTGCGACATCCACGATCTGTGAATAGTCATCTTCAAATGCCTTGTTTCTTGTCTTGTCTTGCTTCCAGTTCATCCTTCACCCAAACCTGTGAGACCTTATTAGTGACCCAGACTGTGGTAGTTTTGTATGATTATTTTTGTATTTATTATTTTTTATTTATTATTTATTTTTGTATTTTATTTTTTTTATTCTTCTAGGTACGGAAATCACTTCTCTCATCGCAGTCTTGTTTTTTTTTATCTCCTAAAAGCTTATTCAAATGGAATGTCCCAGTTGGTGCTGTGGTGTAATGGGAGCTTTACACATCACACATGTGCAGTGTTGATATGCTGCTCAATTTTCTGCTTCCATTTCGTGCTCCAGATCTCATCCACTACAGCCTACTACTTTGTAAATGCTGCTGTACATTTGGAACCTTCTGGAAGCTCCACCATGCAACACAAACGCAATGTTTCTAAACTGTTAGTAATGACCAAGTATCATAAACAAACTTCCATATTATTTCCAAATGAGTGGCATAGAAGGTATACAGTAGGTTCCGTAAGGACAAGGGTCTTTCAAAGGGCAGTTCTGCAGCTTATTACTGTACAATCTGGAGTGCGACTTCATGCTATGATGCAACATTGTGAGTAGCCAAGTTTCTTATTGTAGTAACAGTGATGAGGCTCCAGCCCCAGGGCTTGCTGGGTCACAGCCTGCATGAGGAACTGATCTCATGCTCGCATAACAAGGACACAGCTGACAAGTCCATGGAGGAGGCAAGAGCTGCCAGTGGGCACAGATCTAACTCCTTCATCTACTGTAGGTCTGCCCCCTGCACAAGGCAAAGAGTCCCCTACAAACTATTCTCATTTCCTGTGAAAACTGTAGGCCAGCCATTGACATGCCCACAGGCATGTAAGCTGAAATCCGTTGTAGGCCTTGAGGCTAAATGCAAGTTTATATATATATATATATATATATATATATATATATATATATATATATATGAGCAGGCATAGTATTATTGAAATATTTTGGGCAGTTTTTTATTGTAACTTGTACAGCTCACATCCTCAAATTATTCATATAATCATTTACATCATACAGGACATGGTATTTTATTGTCTTTACAGATGTGACCAAATAGTCCACTTTGGGTTAGTCTCCATCTACAGTTTTTTGGGTTTGGGGTTTTTTACTTATAAATCCTTCATGATAGTTTATGATAGTTAATGATGAAATTGATGATGCAATTGTTGATTGAAATGACACTGTTCCGAGAATTTCAGGTTGTTGCGGCAGGACTACTACACCTACACAATGGCTGCTGTGCACAGCTGC
>JASCQY010000001.1:5737717-5756201 GCA_030264315.1 Sardinella tawilis
AATGACACTGTTCCGAGAATTTCAGGTTGTTGCGGCAGGACTACTACACCTACACAATGGCTGCTGTGCACAGCTGCAGTCCTTCCTAAAACACATGACACTTTTGTTTGTAAAGACATGAAACTCACCAAGTGGCCAGTAAAGTTTACTGATACACTGACACAACATGGTGAAGTATGGTTTCCAACAGCTTTTTGGCCATTCATTCTTAACTGTGGACCTATTTTTCAGACTCCTCACACCATATCCCTCTGCCAAATACTTTGAAGAAATTGGACTACAAAGTACTGATGGAAGTGGCACCTTGTGATGATTTTTGTGCATCAGCGTGTCAGCGTATCAGTGCAATCAGAACATTACAGACCACTCGGTGAGTCTTTACAAAAGGAAAGACACTTGCCTACTTCACGTCCAACATCTTATGATGTCTCTTATAGCATCTTAACTTGTAGCCTAACAACATTGATTTTGAATTGGCACTGCACTCACTCTTACCCTTAGCAGGACATGTGCCTGAAGTTAGTCAGACAGTTGGTTGAAGAGATTTGGGACATACACACACATACTGTAGAAAGGCAGATATACCTGAAGCTAACCAATAGAAGGATTTCCTAAGCAGAGTCTTAATGCTCTTTATGATCAAAGACAGCTTCTTGAGTATCTAAACAAATAAACTCATTCATTTATTTCAAACATTTATTGTTTATTGCAATGTTTATGATGTGCAACATATCAAATTAAACAATTTAATTCAGCTATAAACAATTATGAGACAAATGAAAATTACTATTAAAATATTTTAAATATGCAAAACCCTTGGAGTCAATATTAGTTTGCATTGATGAGCATGATTACTGTAAAAAAAAAAGGAAATTAATTATGAGGCAGCACATTAACACACCAAGAATTCAGGAGCTGCAGCATTCAGTCTAAAAAACATTCATGGCCTGTCTCATTTTAAACTTCAAACATACATACTGTAGTGACAATCAGATGGTGGTGAATACTGTCTAAAAAGTATTTTCACAGAATATTAGTGGAAAGTGATAGTAGATCGATATAGTCTCAAGTTCCTGGTTGGGATGTATGTTGTGATATCTTGCAGCACAGCAGCCTCCTATATTGAGAGCAGCTGTCTCGCTCTCCATTGTCTCCAGGCTCCGACAGTGATTTAGGTCAGGGCTTTTGGCTGGCTTATCAAAGGAGCTGCAGCTTAGGACTTTTTAAAGCCATCAGGAAAAAAGATTGGGTCATTACTGCATAAAAATCAGTCTCCATCATGCACAGGCAGAGGAGTGGGATATGGAGACAAAAGAAAGCCATTTGCATAGCAAAATAATAATCAACATTTGAATGCTACCCACATACAGTACAGCATGACATGACTTTGAGAAGATTTGAAAAATGCTTTTAAAAGTCTACAGTCTGAAACCCTCTCACATCTTAATATGTCACATACGGTCACAGACACATAAGTCACAGACTATAACTTTAAGAAGAAAGGCAATCTTGTAGGGTCACTATTTACTAAGCTGCAACAGGATTCCTTCCCAAATTGGCAACAATGGCCGTCCATCTCTAAGTCATTTTTGTGCCTCTGCTGCACTGGCTCATGTGAAATATTAGCACAGTTTGGATGCTTACTCTATCAGTATTTTTCAGCAGGGCTTTATTACTATTTATTCATAGCAAATGTCATGACAAATAATGCTGATTTACGACTCTATCCATGACTACATATTGGTTTTTACATTGACCATGTCGCAACTTCAATGAGCAATGATTGAAAGACTTACGATAGTATCAGATGCCTTTGATATTTTTGGCATGGTATAATGAGGGAAAGATTGACTTAAAACAGTATAGATCACCTGATACAAAATAATTAAAATGACAGGATTGCATTGCAAATCTGGTAAAACATCTGTTAAGCTTGTCTAAATAATTCTTCACAAAGCATGTAGTTAAATGCTATTTCTAGGTTGATACTCCTGTTCTTTATCACGGTATGCAAGTGTGGGCAGATTTTTTCCTCTCAAACACACGCGAGCCCTTGGTGCTGGGGGGGGGGGGGGGGGGGGGGGGGGGGGGGGGGGGGGGGGGGGGGGGGGGGGCGGGGGGGGGGGGGGCCCCCCCCCCCCCCCCCCCCCCTCTCTCTCTCTCTCTCTCTTAGCACTTTCACTTCTGATATTCCTTCAGAAATCCAGAGCCTGGCTAGATTAAAGACAGCGTGAAACTGATGCTTGGATGCTTTCAAAGGGGCTGTGGTTTATCTTATTTTCCATAAAACCCTAAAGCACAGTTTTCACCCTTATCAGTTCTCTCCTGAATAATCGGTGGTGGCAGTATCCACCCATTACATTTGGTCGTCAAATAGGATACTACTAATAGAATATCTCTGCTAGTATCAGGAAACTCCCTTCCCATAGGTTATTACACTGACATTCCATTTGGAGCCCATTTGTGTATTTGCTAATTCAATTGTTCTCCATGTCTGGAGCGCGTGGCAAGAGGTAGAATGGGTGAGAGTAATATAAGCATTTATTTCATGCTATCAGCTGCTGTTACTCTTGAAACCAGAAAACACCATCTCGCTTGCAATATGGACGCTCACAAATGAAATGACTTCTCTCTATTATGAGATTGCAGTATTACTGTATACATTAACTCAGTAATTTAATTATTAAACGTAGATCAGCTTCAATCCTTAAAAAGTATGTCATTTAAACATGAATCTTTTTTTGACAGACCAGGTCATAACTTTGAACCTAGCATGGTGTCACAAGAGAGCTCTCTCTAGCTCCACCTCCAAAGTGGCCATTCTTTTTGCATTTGACTCCATCCACTCCACTATGACTGCTAGAGCTACTGTGGGCTTTAGCCTGCCAGTGCTTGTTGCTGCTGTCCACACTCACAGGCGCTGCTGGCCACATCCCTCCATAGTCTCCAGAGTCTGGAGTTTCATAATCCCATGACTCATGAACAGGAATGATGGCAACCACTTGATCCTCTCAGTTACCAAAGGTTGTGTGTTGAGCTCTCTATGGCTTTCACATGTAAGACAGGTCCATCAATCTCCCTCCAGATATGACTCCCTGATGTAGCGCTGAGATTTACAGTAGGGGCTTCATGGAACATTTTTTCTCTAAATACACAGCCACCTGCATCCTCATTGCATTGGTGATTGGGTGGTATATCCATTTGCAGGCATGGCTTCTCCCTGATGTACCACTTTCACTCATTTTCTTTTGACTTTGTACATCTAATCTGTGAATTTTAGTTTATATTATCTTTCCTCATCCCCATAATGTGTTTTTCCTTGTCCCTGGAGTCTCATCGGTAAAGTAATGCTTCTCCTCGGCCAGCCACTTTTGAGCCGCTACTTTTCCCACACAACCGGAATCTGAATGTCTGGAGCGCCTTTCCTCATTTGTATCCAAGATGTCCGAAACGGAATGATCTCTGCAGCACCTCCAGCCATTTGGAATGCATGGTTATGCCATATTGATTCCCAACTACACCATCTGTCTTCAAGACATTTGTCAATGACCTCCTCAAGGACATTGTCGAATACCAAGTGTTCATCTCACATTGACGACGTCCTCACAGGCTTAGTCATGTTGGACATACAGTACGCATGGAGCCCACTCAAGGCCTCGTGAAGTAGCTCTATCAGATCCATTTGTCTGCTGCCTGTCTCATGTTGTAGGCTACAGTAGGTCTTAGAGACGACAAACACATAGAGACTCACATAGAGACGCAGGTCTTAGAGACGACAAACAATGCTGAGATAAAAGCCCAATATAGAATAGTCAGAAACCTGAAGGCCCCCTACTTCCTTCCCATGCTTGCGTGGCATTTTACCAGTGCTTTGAGATCAGTGCTACAGTAGGCCCTCTCATGGGTGCTCTGCTCTCTGCAGTGTGCTGCATGTATCCCACTGCCCTCAGCTAAGGAGCAGAGAGCAAAGCATGTAGGACTTTAAGCACTTGGAATAAGGCAGCTAGTTATTGAGCTTTTAAGTAAAGGATCAATAATGAGATTCTTTTACTTCTGTATTTAGCCAATATTTCAGTCAATTAACCATCAATGGATGTTCATCATCTCTCAGTCATCATCATTGCTTCAGTTCTTTCAGATGTACTGTAGGATGGAGGTTAGTCGGAATCCAGGCCAGCTCCTGTCCCCTGATATGAAAGGTGAGCTTTAGATCTCCTCTTCTGGACATTCCTTTACCATCACCAAATCCACCATATGAGTCCAGAGGAGAATCAGCAACAGGCCCCTGATAGCTGTCACTGTAGGAATGTGAACGGCTGTTGTGTTTGTTTGCTACTGGGATCGGCTATCACTGTGTCTGTCTTCTCTGTTCTCTAGCAGCCCTGGTGTTTCCAATATGTGAACCTATTTTCACCTTATGGTTATTTAAACCGAAAGTCCCAAGAGCCTGTAGCTTACTGTGATTTAAGAACAGCTAAAGGGTATCGTTAGGTGCAATCCACTGCTCTGAGATCAGTGCAAGCCACCGGCTCCAGACGTTATTACTTTTCCATAAAATGGTATTGTGTTCCACATGAGATTTCTATTATCTGTTTTATACTTACAAACTGAAGCAAACACATTTTTTTGTATCCATACCTATAACCTCCACAGAGTTTCTCTGATAGAAAAGTAAACTTTGTATAATTCTAAAGAATTATCGGTAGGCCCAAAGGCCCAAAGATTGTTTTGTCTCTCTATTATGTGTAATTGAAGCTTTTAAAGTTAGAATTTAGAGAGAAGAATACACTTAGCATTTAAAACACAGTATTTTTCATTGTTGCATTTAATTCTCTCCACCAGCTGATAGTGATACCCTCAGTGTTGCGTTCAATTATCTTTACCTTGTGATAGTGACAGCCTTTGTTTAATCAAGTCATTATTATTCAGGTATGTCAGCCACAATGAAATAGGTTGCTGAAAGAAGGGTGAATGCCAGAGCTCTGCATGAAGTCCATCTGTTAGGCACAATAGAATGGTCTCATTTATAATAAATAAAAGGCTATGTTTTTTTTCCATTTAAATCTCAGGTTTCCATTGTTGAAAACAACTGTCCAACAAGTGAATGTGGACAGTGACTGATGGATTGTTAAAAATATATAGCTTATATTTAAGATGCTGATTTATTCAAATGATCATGGTTTGATGTAGAGCTGCTGTTGTGCTTGTTGTGTTGGCTGCTGTTGTATTAACCAGACATCAGGTTAAAGTAAATGATGTGGTACGTATAATGTTTCCAGGCTATGTCATTTTACTATGCTTACCAATGCTAACAATATTATGTATAGATGCATTTATCCGTTCATTTTTACATTCAAATTAGGTTGTTCAACTTGTCAACTTTGTGGATTGGCATCCAAAATCACTCCAATGGCTCATTTCAGCTCAAATCATTACGCTTGTTTAGAAAATCAGGATCAGGTTCAATTTCTCACACATATCAGCAGTTGGTGAGAAATTAAGCTAAATCTGTTGCTATACATTTTCTGTATGCTAGAAGCCCAAAGTGACACAAACCATTGGACTTTTCTCAAGTGTGAAATGGGAACATCTCTCTCAAGCCAACTGTTTCTCAGCTTCTTTGAATGCCAACTTGCAAGATGGATGCATGTTTGCTTTTCGTTAATGATATACAGGGAAGTCATGAATCTTAACATACTCCCACTCTTTGCATTTTTCCCTCTGTTGTCTGGTTCTCCAAGAACCTGTTTCTAGTTATTCTTAGCATCTCTGGATAGGACGAGAGCAGATAGGACAACATCTTTTAGTCTTCACTCTACAATGTCCTTTTGCCATTTAAGCTAACATCAACAGTCCAAAGTCTGGTCCAGCAATGCGGAGAGAAAACGAGATGCGGAGAGGTTTTCCTTTCTGCATAGCGAACCATTCAGATTCACTCCCATGCTGTGTGGGCCCTGGAGCACAGGGAGACATGGGTAAATGATTAGGTTATGAAGGGCTGTTCATTATCTTCTGTGAAAGCCATAATGGAACCAGTCACATGTATGTCTTTTTATTCATGTATTATGCATAAGAAATGAGGCTTAGATTTCGGGAAGATAGCCTCAGATAGATAGGTAGATAATATTTAATCGTCTCCGACAAAGGCAAAAGATAAGATCAGTAAAAGACCTTAAGATCGTGATTCTTTAAGCCGAGGGCTATTTCTCAGTTCAAAATAGAGCTCTTTCTAGACTGTGCAGAAATGCTATGAAGATATTATTCTAGTCATAGTATAGTCATACTTTTACTACATGTACTATGTGGGGTTTATCTGATTTAAACCAGACAATCCATGTTTAAAATGATTACAGTATGTTCTCTATGATGATAGTTGATACCTTTAAAGTAATTGCTCTCCAAAATGAGTGTATAAAAATGAAAGTTGGCCTGATTAAAACATCATATACAGTAGATTCTTAATTTTTATTAAAACAGCGAGCAAGATTAGTACCACTGAGATGTATTTAGAATTAGATATGAGATCATTTTGTTTCATAGATATATACTACTTGGACTTCGACACATTCTAATATATCATGCGGTGAAAGGATATTATACCCAGCTACCCCTGTTTTCACTTCAAAATCTGTACAGTCAATCCTTGACAGTTCACAAGTATGTTGCATGGTAATGATGACGATGATGACGATAACTCTCTATTGTGTTCAATAACTGCTGTTTCTAGGTGTCATGGAATGCAATTACTTCTGTAAGGGAAGTGAGCTGATGAGAATTCTGTGATCAAGTTCATCTGCTGCAAAAGTTCATCAAACTGCCAGACAATGCTGACTACACAGTGAGTGACAGACAGATACCAGTTTGTATCATGATCTCTTTTTAATATTTGAAATAATGGCAAAGTTGTTTGTCTTTACGCAAAGGATATATATATATATGTATTTATATATACATATTAATCTATCATGTTATAAGGCTTTACAGTTTATTGTCAATGACAAGTATTAAATTGTGGTAAAGGAAATGTAGGTATAGATGCACCTCTTCCTTTTATTCACAGTATTTGTCTGAAAGCAGGTAACATAATATTTAGAAATAAAATAAGAATAATAAAAAAAACAAACACTTTTTTTTCATTGTGCTCATATTTTGATGTACTTCAGCGCCAGCTGTTTGCAGTCCACAGGTTTCTGAATATTTCTAAATGTAATGAGATACAGTGCTACAATATGCATTATAAAAACATGTAAGTTACTGGCTAGTTTATCTATAAATCTGACAGCTTTTGGAATCTATTGAAATGCAAAAGACTTAAAAAAAATAACACTGAAAGATTAAAGAAAAAAATAGATAGATATAGATAATCCAGACGTTTAAGGCGGTTGAAATAAGAAATTGGACACAGTTACTTTTAGTAACACATTTCAAATGATGTACAAAACCAACTGTAAGAGTTCAGCTCTGGGGTATCTCAGGTCTCTGTGTACTTTTCTCCGGCATGTTCCACACTTTTGATCAGTAGCTTCAATTCCTCATCCACATGGAGGAGCTCGACATTTACAAAAGCTTCTTTATCAGCCAAACCATAGAAAATCCAAGACCCTTAGGTGTACAAACATCTTTGTTTCTCTGGTTGTTTGTATACTGTTGAGAGAGATCTGACAAAATATATATATATATATTTATTGAAAGGAAGCATGGATATCAAAACCTAGCATACCGCATGAAAAACAGGGGAGCATATGGCTGTGAATAACAAAATTTGCAGCAGGAAAAAGCTGCTTTATATCATCATGTATGTAATACATTCATCCTCAGGGCTGTAGGCTCGGAAAATGGTGGAAACATCTGCAGAGACTGATGAGCTGCCACCCAAGCACTTTGGTAGAACATCAGAGAAGTCCTCCCTAGATATGATGTCTAACAAAACTGGTACACAAACAAAAGATGCCTGAAACTAATCGAGCAAATGCCACACTGTGGATGCACATGTTTAGAATGCTGTAGCTGGGGGTATTCCAGAAAGCAAGTTAAGCCATAGACCCAGACCTGTCAACTTGTGTCACAACTTAGGGTTGTCTGTGTTGGATTGTCTTGATGTGGTCTACTGATGCTGATGCAATGTTCACACCAACACTCAGGGGATATGAGAAAATTCTCTTCTTCAGACTTACTCTGACTCGTGGTCTAAGCTGACAAACCAAAGCTTAGTCTAATCCAGTCCATATCACAACATTGAATTAACTTGGTGTCTTTACAAAATGTTGAATAAAAGTTGCACTGTAGACTAGTCTGTTAGTATTGAACCAGCCTGTGTTTCAAGACTTTTTAAGAATGTCATCTTTTCTATAAATATAGGCCTACATTCATGGTCTGTACAAAAACAAAGCTCAAGACTCACTAAGACCACAAACGATGTAAAAGCTTAAGCTTATGGTTGATGGATGATTGAAAAGTCTTGCACAATCAGGTTTGGGGACAATCATCAGCTAAAATCTGACAGATCCCTAAGGATGTGTACAATCAAAGTTGTGTACAGTCCTGGGTTTAGGCTTTCTGGAATACTACCCTAACTTTGTTGAGTAAACAATGTTTGGTTTGCTGTTTTTCAACTCCACTTCTAATTTCAATCTGGGTGATCACATTTCGGTGTCTACATCTACTTTGGTGCTGTAGCTTACCAGTCATATGGAGTTAAGATAGACAAACCCACCTCACTAGAGCAGTTCAGTATGTAGTTCACAGTATCACTTTTTGTGTTTGAAGTATTGTGCAGTTGGTCAGATGGCATTAAAATTGGCAAAGCAAAGGACAGGGAAAGAGTTTTATAGGAAATACACCATTTCATTAACCAGTGCAATGTAAATCTGTCAAGGTTCTAGACATTCATTAAGGACAGACGAAAACACAGGGACCGTCTCTGAAATTCATGATCTAAACCTGATTCAAATACATCATATATTCTTTTCACTTTCAAACAGCAAACATTGCAAATATATAAACGGGATCTGTACATGTTTCCTCTCCATTCTTCATGAACTCAAATATTTGTAAGGAGAGAAATCTGTCTTTTAGTGAGTGTACAGTTGTTCTCCAAGAAAATATACGGACGATTCAGGAGACATGTTCTTAGTTAATTGATGTTTTTTTTGTCATAGAACACAACAGTAAATCCACTGTCACAGGACTTGGCCATGCGATATCCAAATACTTATAATCCATTGCAACATATATATTTTTTGATATTCAATATGTTTACTTCATGTTGCGAAAAGTTATTTCCTTTTAAATTTGGTACATAAACTCACAAAATCAAGTCTGATGTGGGTCTTTTTACTCCATCCAGTCAAAGTGGGTTAAATACCCATTAAATGGTACTAAAGTACTAAGGTTTCTTTTTTTCACCATTAGTTGTCCATTAAAAAAAGAACACTTGCAGAAACACTTGGGGTGAGATTAAGATTTATGTTGGGCAGATACACCTTTCCAGTAGTCTAAAATGTCATGCAGATCTTCATCCTTGGCAAACTGCACTTTCTTACGAAGAGCGTGGCCTGCTGCCATGTACTCCTCGTCTTTGTGACGTTTGCGGTGAAGTTTGAAACGCTCCCAGAAGCTGTGCGACGGTTTACAGTAGTACTCGGGACTGGAGGAGTAACTGAGATTGTGGTACTGTGGCGAGAGCTGTGAATAGGCTAAGTCTCTGGGTCGGGGCCGCGTCAAGGGCTCCAAAATGGATGGCTTGCGACAGTCGGGTCCTTCCAGCTCCTCAATCTGGTGGGACTCGGGGTATGAATGCCGATGCTCACTGTACTGTCGAATCTTCTCTGCCTCTGCCCTAAGGATCGCAGCAGCCGGGGTAACAGTCATGATGGTCTCACCGGTCGGTGAGGTCTTCTCTATGTACTTGGGTTCGGACTTGTAGGGCCCCTCATGCCGGTATGGCCTGGGACTTCGCATTGGACCTCCGGTCGCAGTACTCGGTCGCTTAGGAGATGCGTCTGAGGCGTGGTGCCTCTGCAGTGAGTGGTGGTAGCTGTCTTTGTACATGGGCGACAGGAAGCCAGACTTGCTCTGTGGCTGTTCTGAGATCAGGACGAGCTGTGGCTCTGCCGTGGAAACAGCACCTGACTTGACTCCCTGGAATGAAGTGGACTCGGATTTCAGGGCATCTATACAGTTGTTGATGATCTGATTGACTTTGTCCACCTCCTTGGCGATTGTTGAGATTTCTGCCACCGAGCCTTGGCTGTTTCCTGGCATGGCCATTTCGCACTCTCTGCGATCAGGATGATCTCCTGTGCGAACCTCCATGTAGCTCCCCTTCGCCATTTTAGGAGTATCACTAATGTCTTGAAGCTTATATTGGTCCATGTCACTAGCTGAGGGCAGGTATGGCATGCGGGACATGCTTTCCCCAGCCATCATCTGCTTCTGAGACATCCGTGAGATTGTCCCTCCTTCCAGTTCAGCCCCATACTTCAGTTCAATTATATTCTTCTTGAGGCTGCCTGCCTTTTTGTGCTTCTCATCTTGCTGCCGCTTCTTGCGCAGACAGTAATAGACTACCCCTAACACGATCACCATGCTAAAGAGGCAGCCCAGGATGGTCATAATGTAATGAGTAGCCGTTGCATTGCCAATGGACTTTCCTTTCCCACCTATTGACCCTGTTGTTATTTGCACACATGTGTGGTTGTGACTTAGGTTATTGCGCAAGGATATCACACAGTAGTTGTACACCGTTTGGGGTTTCAGGTCTGTCAACACAACATCCTCTTGCTCGTCTTTGAGGTTTTTGATGACGGTGTAAAAGCTGTTATTGTACTGAACAAGGATGTATAATTTCTTGAATCGGTGGGGAATCTCAATGGCAATGATGGCACTCCTGGGTTTAACCTCCTTGACTCGCATCACTGGCTTTGTCTCTGGATCTACAATCACAGGACTGGTGCTTATTTCCTCTGGCTCCATTCCTGATGAACAGTCGTCCCCCGCACAGGATGTTGTGGAGGGGGGAGGGGTGGTGATTTCAACAGGCACACGGGGCTGTATAAATTTGTCATCCGGATTGTCGTCAGAGCACACAGTGGACAGAATATACAGTGCATTGCGGGTACCAGGGTTGTTTGGATTCTGGCTCAAGAGACTGTAGCCAGAATAGCTTTGGGGAGAATCACAAACCATGCGTTCGTTGGTTCTGTTCGGAAATGTTGAAAGCCATTTGACAAAGCTCAAAAGCTCACAAGTGCAATTGAAAGGATTTGTGTAGAGTTCACAAGTGGTGAGCTTAGTCAACGAGGCAAAGGTGGATCCATCGAGCACTTGGATACGATTCATGGAGAGGTCGATGTTCTCTATGTTTATACACTCCCAAAAGGCATTGGCTGACACAGTCTCAATCAAGTTGGCCTGGAGGTAGAGATACTGAAGCTTGCCTAACCCCCTGAGGATACCCTCCGTCAGATTGCGCAGCTTGTTGAAGCCCATCTGGAGGACCTGCAAGTTGTACTGGGCTGAGAAGGCCCCGTCCTCTATGTAAGAGATCTCATTCTTTGTCAGGTTCAGGTATGTCAAGTTGGCAAAGCGGCTGAGGGCAGAGTAGTGGATGCTTTTAATCTTGTTCTCATTCAGGCGAAGGTCCACGATGGTGCTGTTGATATGCTGGGGAATGGCCTCATAAGGTGGCTGGTTCTGACTGCAGATGGCCAACCACACAAAGCCCTTTTCCCCCTCAATGAGCCAACAGTCTCCACTGACACCTCTCGTGTTGAGAAGAGAAACTATGGCCACAGACCAGAAGAAGGCACTCATCGCCATGCCTCTACTGCAAGCCATTGTTGCGTCACTTGAAGTCATGCGGATCAGCAGTAGCCAGCAGATGGGTATATAAACGGTACTTTTAGGCAGGCTGAAACCTCACAGTAATCTGTCTTTGTAGTCACTTTTGTCTTAGAACAGTTTGGGGTCTATACATGTCTTTCTTTTCATCCAGGGAAGGAGGTTGTTGAGAAGAAGGATTCCAAGTTGGTCGAACAGGGGAGCCCTTTTTTCATGAAAGGAAGCAGGACACTGCCTGTGCGTTCCAACACTGAGTTTCCATCCAGAGAGAGTTAGGTTTTTGAAGAAGACAGGGTGTCAGTGTTTAGCCACCTCAGACAGGATTGTGCTTATTTCCCCCGGGGTTAACATTTCTGATGTTCTGCTCCCTCTTGTCTCTCCGTCCTGCTGGCTGCCTGAGTGTCATTGATGGGCCCAGAGGTGTTCCCTGCAAAGACAAAAGACAGGACTGAAGTAGTCTCGGGGAAGACTGGAGAAAACTAAATATCTCTCTCACTCTCTCTCTCTCTCTCTCTCTCTCTCACACACACACACACACTCACACATTGAATATACAGTTAGCATGAAACATGTGACTGTTATATCCATGCCCTTGTAACATCCTTGAGAATTTGGAAAAGATAGCACTGTACAGTGTATAGACTTTCATATATGTGTGCATGTTTATAGAATACTAAAACAATATTGACTGCAAGTGAGAATTGGTGTGGTCCATGTTCCTCTGAGTGCAACAAATGGATTTGGTCACACATGACCATCCAATTACTCTGAAGCAAAGTTAATAGTTGTCTTAGAGTCCCTGTGGCATATTGCTATTATGGGGAACCGTTTGCCAATTACCACCTGACAGGTTAGAGAAAACAAAATGTCCCTGTTTTCACATCATTAACTCCGAGACTTTCAATAAGACCAGTGGTTAGATGCCAGACCAGATCAATTGCTCTGCACCCCAGGAAAAGTCTCTGGAGAAAGTGGCCTTGACTTCCTATGCATGTTTATGAATTTTCAATGTCATCAATGAGCTAGTGGACTGTGCTTAACAAAACAGAATCAAAATGCTGTTTATTTGTCTGAAGTGATACAGGCTTAATGTGCCCATTGTTTATTCCATCAATGACAGAGAGCTTGAGGAAATGTTAATGAATGCTCCATTTTTGTCATGTCTATACTGCTGGGTTCAGAGGAATGAGTGTCTGAACACAGACTGATGTCACTGGCCGGCTTATTAGTCCAATGAGACAGAGAAATAGTTTAGTTGTACAACAACACTTTTTTTTTATTTGTTTTGTTTATTTATATATCATAGTTCTAGGACATGCATCTTCAGGAAAGAAAAAAGTCAGACTTCTCAGTCCACTGCATAAAACAATCTACCCAGATGTACTGAGAAAATGTATTTTTTACAGCTACAGTGTACAGTACAACACTGAATGCTTGCTTACTTTTGTTTGGAGTACACAATTTGCAGGGGTGAATCATATTTTGCTAGCCTCTCTGAGAATCCAACATGAATGTAAAACCAACACACAAACCAACACACTCCCACACAGTGTGTATGAAGACACAAGGTCTATTCTCCAGCTTGCCGCTTTCTTAGAGTGTATTCCAAAAAAAGAAAAGAAAATTGCTTTGGGACAACATAACAGTTGCAGTATACAAGGGACTTAATAGAAGAGCTACTGACCCTGAAGTAAACAGACGCACACATATGCGTACACACACATACACACACACACACACACACACACACACACACACACACACACACACACACACACTGTATGTAAAGTATGGGTGGAAGAAATATAATTGATTGTTTCTTCAGAAGCCTTAACTGAAAAAAAAATGATGAGGTTAATGTAATTATATATATTTGCAGTTCAGTCTGTGGATCCAGTGCCCAGTATTTTTTCTGTATTGATTTCCTGTGAGCTGGTGTGCCTGCTCTTTGTGTGTGACTAGCACCCTTTAAACCAGGCCTAGACATAACTTATCCTCCACTAGGCTCTGTGAGCTCAGGGAGTGAAGACACACGACCCTGTCTGTAGTGCTGATTTACATCCTGGCCCAGCCATCTGCAGCTGAATTATGCAGAACGCACACGTCCTCAGAGAAGGAGAAAAGCATTTCATAACTACGCCCTCTTCCTCCACTTCTTATATCTCTCTCTTCTAGGCAGTGGATCAACATTACCACCCCCCCCACCCACCCAACCACCCCCAATCGATTGGACCAGTAAGGCAGTCTAAATCTTCTGTGGAGAACACACATCCTCACATGCGTCCACTCATCCTAGGGACATGACAAAACCGCTCACTACAGCGCTGACCAAAGGTAGCACGAATGTAGAAAACAGGTCTGACTAATATTCTAATATCCAACTAAAGCTGTGGGTCAAAGCTGAACTGCCATGTTGCTATTTCATTTGTAAGTTTCTGTTCCAAAAGCACATGTGAATAAAACAGTGGAAGAAAAGGGCTAGTATACATTCTTCGAGGACTCTCTGTAATGTATTACAGTATGTCTGTATGCGTTATAATACTGTATTAAAGCCTGCATCCTGCATGGCAAGTGATACTGGATATGCGCTTCATAGAAAGCATAGGAACATACAGAACATGTGTGCTCAGACAGGCATATGCATGTGGACATACAGTATAACAGGGTTGCATTGACATTTTCTAGGCAAGCTCAGAGTCCAGCATTATTTTTTAGAAATCATTTGTTATATTGGGAGGGCTTTCCAGATTGACAGCTAAGATTTATTTTTCATCTGCATACACATACCGTGATTGCATGCAAGTGTGACCCCAGAGCAACGCTTGGCAAAGAACAACACCACCCGTTTCTTTCTGTCATGCACCTTCAAGCCACTTAACTGGCTCTCAAATCAGATTTGACTCTTCAAGTTATTCATTTTCTCTCAGTTAAAATTCAATATTCTGGAAAAATATGCCGCTGGAGAAATGCTCGCCAAGATAGTTAGAACGCTGGATGAGAAAAATGTATTATTCACACCCCTCCCCACTCACCCACCTTCATTCCTGTGAGCGGGACATATATGAATAATCCTCGCACGGAAGTGCAAGCCTTTACAAAAATGTTGACGCGCTGTCTTTAAATTACGTTGCAGCCAAAGTTGGGGGGGGGGGGGGTGCTGTATTAGTGCAGCAGAATAAATGATAAGCTGTCGCTAAGTGGTTAGATAATATGTGCATGCAAAGTCTCGTAGATGGATTTGTATGCCGTGATATATTCACACTTTATTTTTACCCCCCTTTCAGACAGCTGAGCTCGCTGGTGGGTCGACTCTGCGATTGGTCAGGTCCCGCGAGGTTTGGTCTTGATTTAGGATTGATTGCCTTTACACCACTCTCAGAGCTGGGAAATGAATATCAGTTCTGACATGCCATCATTTCAGAATTACCGCGCTGGAGCCAGATCTGGTGTGGTGGACCAAAGAGGAATGAGATTGGTGGCTGAGCGGGGCCCTCTCCGTTTCCCCCTTTCTCCCACAGATTAGCAAGAGATGAGGCGCAGGCCCACGCTCAGCAAGAGCCAAGTCAACAACATTAAACATTAAAACACGAGGACTGCGCTATTTCACTCACATCATTTACTGTGATTTGTTTGTGTGTGTAACAGGGGGAGATGCCCCTAGATTGATGGACAAATTAATCAAGTTGGACAGCCTCTGGGATGGTTTAATCTGAGATGTATGCAACTACAGCGTCTTTTGCAAGCTGCTGTGGATGAGATGGATTTCACGGCATTCCTTGTGGCAGATGTACACGGCTGAGAGCTGGGAGAGCAGCTTTTCCGCGGCAAGAAGGAGAAATCCACAGCTAGTGGACATGTACAGTAGCTTTTTGCACTGGTGGCCGCAGATTGTTTTGACAGCTTTAAGATGGGCACAGTGATGGAGCTAATTTGGAAGCCCCGATGACGTCCAATGTATAAGAGGTCATGAATTCTGACAGCTGGCTTTTTTTCTTGCGCCAAGCTTGTCTAATGTGTAGCTAATATAAAGCAGGACCCTCTCTTTCATCCCCTGTCGCTCAAGCCCATTGGCCAGGGCAGAGCGGGAATGAAGAGGTGAGCATGCAGCATGAGTTTATGGACGGCATAATGAGATAAAAGTCCCTCCATAATGGGCTTAGCCTCAGGCTAAGGCACTGATGGCAGATACCAGTAGATACCCACTGACAAGAGCCGCTGACAGTCTACACGGCCACACAAGGCTCAGCTGGGAACTTCTTGTGAAGCAAATGTTCTGGTGCCGCGTGTATGTTTTGACACTGATGCCATTTATGTAATCTTCAGAAGCTACTGGTAGTACTTAGCCTGGCAGGGTGGGTGTAGCACCTCAAGGCTACTTAATATTTGCTAAAGGACTATATGCTTGGATACCCTGGAAAGGTATTGGAGCCAGACTGGTAAAAACCTCTTTTTCGGGTCAGCGAACAGAGAGGCAATGACGTTCAATGTCGAGTTTGAAAGACTCAGAGCTGGAGCGTAGCATAACCAGCCAAACATAAGTCATTTATTAAAGCCAGCCCCATTAAAATACTGTCCATCTGTAGGAAATTAAAGGCATTCTTATGATGATGCTTCAGACTCTTTTCAGATTCTGGTCCACCAGGTTTTTAACCAATGTAAACATGGCAGCCATAGCAGTAATGCGACGCAAACAAGGGAATTCATGTATTTTCTGGGGTTTACATGTAGAGTACCACATACAGTAGAGCTTGTGTTGAAATATCATGAAGTAGCAGCAAAGCAGTTTACCCTATCTTTTTTTTTTTTTTTTTTTACAAAAAAACAATACTATGTTATACAGCATGTCTATACAGTATACATATTAAAAACAAGCAGACCTACATATGAGATGTTTGAGAAAGATTGGTCTGGATTCTGAGAAGCCATCTGCTCTAATTTGCATGAGCTCCAAAAGCGAGGGTGAGAGGGTGTACAGTGGTCTGTCTGCTGAAAGAAAGCTGTGATTGGCATAACAAGCCAAGGTTTGTGCAACACTGCAAATCCTAATGAACAGAAATGACACCCTAATTAGTTTTTCTTTAATTGAATTTGTGCAGCACCTTTACTACAGGATTTGGTAACAAAGCAGCTTTGTGGATTAACTTACATGTATTCATGGCGGGGTTTAGTGCATTGAATGCATTAGCTTAGTCCTAAGCTCAGCACACAGAAAGGCTGTGCAAGGCACAGTGTTAGTCATGTCCTTTGACACAAAAGTGCTCTGTGGTTGTCACAATTTCTTCTGCTGTTTATTTATTTCAATTAGTATATAGTATATAATTTATTTATTATTCACTTTTTTCAATTTGAGAAATGAGAACTACAGAAGACAGGGTGTGCAGCATATAGGGTATTTCCCCCAGTCCACTAGAGAACTAAGGTGTGGTTGGACCAAGGTGTGGTTGGACCCGGGGGGACCCAGGCTCGATTCCAGCCCGAGGTCATTTCCTGATCCCTCCCCATCTCTCTCCCCACTTACTTCCTGTCACTTTTCAGCTGTCCTATCGCATTAAAGGTAAAAAGCCCATAAAAAAAATGAAACAACATGCACTGCAACAGAGACAAAACCACAAGCAAGCCTATCTACAATTCCACAGCAGCGGAAGAACGACAACAAACATGCCCAATTGGCTTGTGACCGCTACCAAGACGTCTGATATTGTTCACGGGGTCCATTAAGGCACTCTTTCACGGTACAACATGTGCCGTCAGAGATCAGCTTGCAAGCCCAGCTCAAAAGAAGCAGAACCCAACACAAAGATGGAAAAGAAAATACACAACCACAATCTTCCAACAGAGCGATATTCATGCACGTTTCACAGAGCTTACTGAACTATTCCCTTCCCAGTGTTTAGTTAAATGAAGCTCACTACACCTGCAGACGGCTCAACAGCGCATGCTGTCCGGTGTCTCAGACCCACTTCCCTCCATATTGTAGAGCTGCAAGCAAGACCTCTTGTAAAAGCCATAGAAGTGGCACAGGCATTGCTTGGCATGTACTGTACTGTAATGCCTATACAAAACCAATACAGCATCTTTAATGCCTGTACTCTACTGCATCGCCTACTCTACACTGTTCTTGAATCAGACTACTGTAAATGTGCCAGATGCTGAGGATGGATTTGATAAGAATTCCAACACACATTTAAATGGATTCCAAAATCAATTTCATTCCAGTACAGTAGACAGAGGTGGGAGTGGTTAAGCGAGGTAATGTAAATTCTACATTACATTCTGCGTATAAATACATTCTGTGTTAAAAGCCATTTGGTATTCTATCCCATTGGTTATATTTGTGAGGTTTTCAAGCCAAACTGCATTGCTGGCCGCAGGCGGCTGGCTGGCTTGATGAAGCCAGGTACAGTAATGTGGAATTGTATGTATTGTAGCTGGAGATCAGTGACTCCACAGAGGCCTGCTGGGTGGAAGTGACAGCTGACACACTGCTGCTCCTCCCTCTCCATGACCTCCTCCCATGGTTATGGGCCCAAGGCCAGCCCTGATGACTAATGCTCCTCAGATCAGCATCTAGCGCAGTGATTCACACAGCGCTGTTAGATCCCATTCTACAGCATGGCCTCGTGTGCACTGATTGCAATGACCA
>JASCQY010000001.1:5796281-5801281 GCA_030264315.1 Sardinella tawilis
CCCATGACTGTGTGGCAGTCCAGAGGACAGTGTCCACGCCCACCGAGTGTGTGTGTGTGTGTGTGTGTGTGTGTGTGTGTGTGTGTGTGTGTGTAATGGAAGGCCAATGCTGGGAGTTTGCGGCTCACTCACTCCCTCAGTGTGCTGTCGCCCATGGAAATATGATCCATCTCCAAGCACAGTAAGTAAATCCTGACTCACATGTCAGGAGGCAGCGCGCCTCGCAGATAATTATTTATGGCATGCAACAAACCTTTGGAACAATGTGTTTTAAATGTCAAAATCAATATCTAATTTCAGGAGATTGATGCACTTACACGTCTGTGATTTGCCTAGCTGTTCGCCTCGTGGGCTAGGAGACCCACATGACTGGAGTGAGGGGCCAATGGAAGGCTGGCGTTTAGCACTGAAATTAAAAGCAAGGAGATGGGATGGGGGGGGGGGCTATTTGATGAACTATTTTCATGGCAAGCTAACGGAGGCATCCCAGGGAGTCGTGTCTCTCAGCTCACAGACAGCAGGTATTGGCTGATGGACTTGTGCCTCCGGGGGACGGGAGAGCAGAATCGATGACAGCTTCAGGCTGGTGGTGGTGTAGTGTCTGTGTGTGTGTGTGTGTGTGCTTGGTAGTGGTGGTGGGGTGGCCGATGAAGAGTCCACCACTGGAAGGCTGCGAAGTGAGAGGTGGAGTCTCCGGTGATCAGATAATGTCAGTTCAAGCGGCTTCCAGCTCTGTTCTCCAGAGCCCCTGATCCTCTTTGCCTCCTAAACTTGGGATTCTTACACCGCACTGGAGAGCATGACAAATAATGGCTTACCAGGATTACAGGCAGACAAACATGAAAAGAGCCATATGTTTGCAACCTCCCCCTGACCTACATAGGCAGCCCTGCAAGAGGCAGAGAAAGCCAGGCTGACCATGTGCTAGGGGTGTCAGTGTTTTCACTCTTCCTCTCTCTCTCTCTGTGTGTGCGTGTGTGTATGTGTGTCCTTGGCAATCACCGTGAGAGAGTCAGAGGCCAGTTCGTGTGCTTCCCCACACATGCTGGTTAGTGTTGCGGAGTGGAGTGGAGCGGCGCGGCATCAGAGGCCGGAATTCATTTACAAAAGATAATTGTACATTTCCGGGGGGAAGCTGCGGAGGCGGCGAAAGGCACTGAAAGAATGAGCCGACATCGGCGCGCACAAGCGGTGTTAATGAGGACGATGATCGTCTCCAAATGAATCCAATTAAGGAGCTGTTATTCTCAGACCTCATGAATCTCCATGCATTCCTTTGGGATGGTTTGTCACCCAGGAAGAGGAGATTGGGGGGATGTGGACTCCCAGACCTCGGCGCTAATATATCACAATGCTTTATTTCATTTATTTACTTTTGTTCCCCACTCTTTTGTTCCCAGCCCGCAGGAGGGAGCAGAGGAGTGGAGTGGGCGGGCGTGTGAACTGGGAGGAGTCGACGCGCAGCATTCCGACTCCCATGGGACCGACTCCAGCGAGGCGGCGAAAACGATGGGATTACGCCCTGGATTAGGAGGCGATAAGCGCGCTAACGAAAATCTCTCAACAGGCGACGGAGGAAAGGGAGGGACACTTTCGTTTTGAGAGAGTCGCGCTGAAAAGCTGCCGTCGGGCAGATCTCCTCTATGCAACAAACAATAACAACAACAAAAACAACAATAACAACGTCAAAGGAATAAAGACAAAACGCCCACACGGGGGTCAGAACAGAGCAGAGGACAGAGCCAGGCCGCTCTCAGACACCGGCTACAGTATCTGTCTATCTCAGGGACGTCTCACTCAATCTGGCACCAGCGGGCAGCGCCTGATTAGCAGGTGGAGGCCGGAGAGAGAGAACAATGCCAGCGCCTGCCGTGCCCTCCTGCACCTCCTGCACAATCACATTAGGAGCCACTGGCACTGCCCCGCTCCGGCTCCGGCTCCATCTCCGACTCCGTTGCCCGCCCAAGCCTGCACAGCACACCTTCGCCCGACAGCTGCAAGCGCCCACTGTCCCTCCAGCGTTGAGATCCGCACTCATGTTTCTTAATGAGGGGTTAATGCCACTCCAAGGCAGCACAGCAAATTGAAAACAGATTAAGAAAACTAGTCATCAGGCACCAGGGGAAAAAGAGAGAGGGAGAAAAGAGAGAGGGAAAAAGAGAGGGAATGGAGGGAAAAGCAGAGGCGGGCAGAAAGCCACGTCTTGCAGCAAAATTGTGTGTTAACAGAGCATGTAATGCCACTATTTTCCAAAGTCATTTTCAGAGGGGGGAAGGGGCTGGGTGTAAAATAAGATTACTTTTTTGTACAAATGGCAAATTAGATTATTCTCTTTTTTGACCATTTTCAATTCAGACTGACCTTTCTTTTTTAAAGACAATTTTACATGCTCAATTATGGCACTGAGCTTTCTCTCTCTCTCTTTCTCTCTCTCTCTCTCTCTCTCTCTCTCTCTCTCTAAAGCTCTGCCACACTGTTGATGCTCTCTTTCGTGTGGAGGCAAGGACAAGAAGCAGAGGAGAGAATGACTAGAGGACAGAGGCCAGAGGTGATGGAGGTGATGGTGGTGATGGTGATGGTGAGGAGGGTCCAATCAGAGCAGAGGTGGAGGACAAGGAGACAGATAAGGATTTGATTGGGAAGAGAAGGCCTGTTGCTCTGGAGACGTGATGCTGTGCATGTGGGGGAGAGTTTAGCCTGCCATGCTGCTGGGAGACCCACCACAGACACACACACGCACACACACACACACACACACCTCAAGCCCTCCCCAAGGTCTCCCACAGAGCACATTCACCGGGTGGGTCAACAGGGGGCATGGCAAACAGCAAGGCAGGGGAGCTTATCTTAATTCTGAAGGCAAGAAAATCCAAGATCCCCATCCAGGCTGACGCGCTCTAATCGATGCGGACAGGTAATTCAGACGAGCGCGGGGGAGAGCTTACCACTCGCTGCTCAGTGCTGCCGCATGGCAACTACCGTACACACACACACACACACACACACACACACACACACACATGCACGTCCACACAGCTCACAGGTACACACATAGGAATAAAGGCACACAGTGCCACACATAAACACGCTCACGCTCACACATCCACACACACTTAGATATACACATAGCAAACAAAAACACTAAATAACACACAGACACATACCACATCAGACCCACACACCCACACCCACAAATACACAAACTAACATACCACACACACACACACACTCACACACTCCCATAGAAAAGTAAAGAGCCCAGCCCAGGCCATTCCAGCCCAGCAGCAGGGTGTGTGGGATTATGTAAGAGATAACAACCCAAGAACACACAAAGGAGCTGCACAGGCAATAATAAATCTTAATTATCAAAGCTGTGCTTTTTATGAATATGCACTCACTCTATAGAAATCTCCTCCATCATGCCACGGGCAGGCCAGACATAAACAGCACACACACACACACACACACACACACACACACACACACACACACACACACACACACACACTCACGGTAGGTAAACAAGTGAAATCTGCATCTGCCTTGTTTTGCATGAGTGAAGGTATTGGCTCAGATAGTGGTTGAGGAAATGAAAAATAAGGAAAGGCGAATCCCTGTCTCAGCAGGAAGATGTCCATCGGTGAGCCGTGAGCACAAGAAAGGGGCTTTGGAGGCACGGGGCACAATGACGGTGCACTCTCTGAGTGAGTGTGTGTGTGTGTGTGTGTGTGTGTGTGATCTGTGGATGCCGACTGCCTCCCCTCTCCCCTCCCCTCCTCCCCCCTCCTCTCACCAGGGCCCTTGGCAAGGCTCCAGGGAAGGTGCATTACACAATTCCACTCTGTCTCCCTGCCTGCCTCATACGTCACTCTCTGTATCCTGTCCAGCCGCGCCGCAGCCCAGCGCTAACGCTGCTGCAGAGCCACCCGCCGCCGCCGCCGCCGCACGACTCCTCGCTCCTCGCTCACGGAACATTTTGTTGCCGTGAGAAAAGAGCCAAGACAAATGCATTCAGTGCGAGCACACCAGGGAAGACTGTGGTGTGTAACCACATAAGTGCACAGCTCTGCTTTTTACAAGACAAGGCAGACAATCCCCTCAGATAAATGTTTTATCATCGCGCACAAGAAAAAAAAAACAGAACTGGTGCCAGTTGTGTCGCTGTCACAAGTAAACTAAGACTGGCACCCACAAAACCATCAAACAATGTTCTGAGGCATGAAATTGAAAATTTTGTGTGTGTCATCAAATCAATTGTGAGATTTTGGTCTCTACTACCATGCCAAAACATCATTCCAATTTAACAATGTGGAAAAAAGGATGTGCACACAAAAACAGGGAAAAACCTCCAACATAAAACATTTACACAATGGTTTCAGATCTGTGCTTCATTTTGCAAATGATTCCGCTCAGAGAGGTACATCCAGAGGTCTTGGGGAGACAGCAACACATGCACACGACTCCACTCGACTGAAATCAAGCGGGAGCGTGTTTTACAAAACTGTCCCCTTTTTTTCCAACAGAATGCCATTTCCTGGCTTTCTTAAAAACATGTTCTTTCTCACACCGCTGCAATGGAATGGAGGCTCTCTCTCTTCCTCTTTTTCTCCTCTCTATCTCTCTATTCTAGCCATTGCTGTGTATAGAAAACCTCCCCTCTGGCAGTGTTTGCAATGAGATTGCTTTCATTCATGTGGCTTGGAGAAGAGAAAGAAAGAAAGAGAGAGAGAGAGAGAGAGAGAGAGAGAGAGAGAGTAATCTGTGACTCCAGGATGGCAAAACCATAGAGGGAGGGAATCCACAGGAGGACAGTGGTCCACACAGGCCTGTGCGTTGTGCAAAAAAAGCCCCCCAAAAAAGGCCTGGGCTGGATGTTACCTGTGGCCGTACTGTAGACTGCCCAGCAGCAGGTAATGCATGGCCAGGCAGTGGACACTTCACCCCTGGGGACAGGTGGAGTGCACGACCCAGAGACATCCAGGGCTGAGAGAAGCACCAGT
>JASCQY010000001.1:5806281-5808895 GCA_030264315.1 Sardinella tawilis
AGCTCTGCCCAAACGCAGCCATTTGCAAGCCCGTGTAAAAAAGCAGGCCCAATCGGCGGAGTGTGGCACAGCAAGTCACTGGTCCAGTTTCAAAGGGAACACGGCCCCTGACAAAAAAACCACAGCGCCTCTCTCTGCGCTGTCACTCTGTATAAAAGCGCCCTGTTGAATGATTGATACTGAGTGCATTGTGCTGCAGGCGCACGGTCCCCTTCCAGGCAGGTCTCAGACAGCCGGCCGAGAACACGCCACTCGTGCGGAGCCAGCAGATGCTGGGCTTTAACTCTTTCCGAAATTGGTCCCGTAGGTGTGTGCCACGGCTGCCATCTTTAAGCGCCCCTGCGCGGCCCTCCGGCCCAGCGATGGCCATCGGCGGAGCTTCCAAACGCCCATCACTAATGGCCTCTTCCACCTGCGCTGCGTAACTTTCTATTACCACGGCAAGCGTTAGATAAGGGTAATTAATCATAGTGGCAGTAACAAAAAAATACATGCAAGCCTGGGGGCCAATGCATTTAGCAGTACTTGATCATTTAGGGCCAGATGTGATAAGACCGTGTTGCCTGTTTGTGGGGAATGTCAGCCAGTGGGAATTGTAGCAGTCCTCTGGGAAGCACGTCAACAGATTGTCAGAGGCGGAGAGCTGACTATGAGCGAACCTACACTGGTCTTTCCATGGACCACCTCATTCCCCTCCATCCACTCGTGGCTTTGACTGACAAAGCCACTGCCTGCCTGAGCGCAGCTGCTTTCATGGGCTTATGGAGTTGAAAGCACTGATATCCATGCAGTCCTCTCTAAACTGCCCACAGTCCCACTCAAACTCCACTCCTAAAGGCCCCTTTCTGCCATTTCTGTCCCTCCAACACACAACGCTGAATTAGTTGCCACTTATTTCAGGAATTGATTATAAATACTTTACTTATAAATACAGATAATTATGCATACAGTACTGTTCTGAAGCTAAACATATTCCGTGCCTGTCATGTCCATCTGTAGCATTACACAAACACACACACACACAAACACACACACACACACACAAACACAAAGCACAAAAGTCTTCTGAAATCATGAATGCTTTTGATAAAATATTCAAACAAAGTGGCTTTTATCTGGGGTTCTATTTGGTCAAAGCGACCCTGCCAAAAAAAAATCATTTCCCGCTGCAGATCCCCTGGAGGGTTTCATGTTTGATATCTTTCAACAACAACAACAACAGCAAGCTGCTCTCCTGAACACATCCTTGACTCCTCCCATGGTTAATGAATGGAGAGGTGAGCGAAGGCAAGCCAATCTTTTAGTCATCGCCTGTCAGGGCGGTGAGGCGCTCCCACGTTCGCTCAATCGCAGCTGACGGGAGGATGGGTCTGTCAGAAATAAAAGAATACTTTCGCCGTCAGACGCAGCCCCGCATGACCCGACCCCGGGGCCCACCGCCCGCCTGAGAGTGATACAAAGGGGAGCCCAATCGATGTGGGATCCATCATACGAGGCTGAGGAATCATTTGTACTGATCAGCAGACCTTGCGGCATCAATGGACAAGCAACCTCAGCCAACTGGAAAAGAATGCATGATTAGCAACACGATACCCTATACATCATGTACGGTGTGTGTGTGTTTGTGTGTGTGGTCTTCTTTGTGTCAATGTAGTTAACATGCATACAGTATATATGTAGCTATACAGTTTAAGTGTCCATATACTGTAGCTATTGATGCCGCGAGATTGTGAGAATTCTATTAGGAATGCGACAGCAACATGTGCATGAAAAATGCAGCAGTTGAGACATTACTGTAATCAGCTCTGTAGCTATCAGACCACAGAATGTATTGACTAATTAATTTATTTCTTTGGAAGGCTTGGGAACATCCCATAGCAGATGGCCATTCGGCTATCTCCATCAAACAGCACCTGTTCACAAAGGCTCCAGATTGCTGAGCGCTTGTGCCTTCGGTTCCCACTAGTGAGGATGATCGCTGATGGAGACGCACAGATTTTTGAAATCTCTTTTGTAATGAAACGACATGCCACAAAGTATGCTCTTATACACACCTATTCTGCTTTTAAAAAGTGCCACTCAATCATGTTACAAAGGCAACTACTGTATGTTACTCCTCAGTCTAATCTCGTCTAGCATACATGAGGGAGAGCTTAGATACAAATGAGAATTATCACAAGTATCAGAGAAATGGGTATTAAATAGCACTCTCTGAGAGCTGCTAAGGAACCCGATGTTCCTAGCTCCAATGAGACGTTTAGGACATCCCCAAGGATACATCGCAGCCATGTGGGAAAGTTCAACAAAGAAAATACTCATCTTATCTGGTTTCAAAGAAATCCTGACAGCCTTCCTTTAACATAGATACATTTATGTGAATTATTTTGAGTGCAGGGGAATGAAGAATTATTTTGGACTTTGCAGATTTATTTCTGAGGTTTGCGATTCCCATGGGTACTAATTATAGTGATTGGTATTGAAAAAGGAAGCATTTTCTTTACTTTACTTTATTTTTAAGCATGCATAAGAAGCAAGTAAGTGTGTGTGTGTGTGAGTGTGTGTGTGTGTGTGTGTGTGTGTGTGTGTGTGTGTGTGTGTGTGTGTGTGTGTGTGT
>JASCQY010000001.1:5827651-5843305 GCA_030264315.1 Sardinella tawilis
TACTCAAGTCAGTTTTTTGATGTAGTACTTGTACTTCTACTCCACTCCTGTTCTCCAGTACTTTATACATCTCTGCTGACAAACACCATTAGTTACATACTGTACCTAAAATACTGTAGGTGGCAGGAAGGATATGAGTATTTCATCTGAAGCCAAGCCCAAGTTGGTTCAGGCTGAGCTATTCCCCAGTTCTAGGTGAGTTCAGAGCAGACTCAGCAGGCAGAATAGCTCCGATCAATCCAGAGTTAGCCTCACCCACCTCCATTCGCACGTGTCACCTCCATAGACAGGCTGAAGGGAGAAATTAGCTCCTGACCAGCAGACACAGTGGTTACCTCTAGCCGTCCAGGATAGGAGCTCACATCAGACCTCACTCACACTGTCAGATTAGAGGAGAGATCAGACAGCTTATTAGCCAGACCTCTGCATTCTGACGTGGGTTGGCACAGACACAAGGCTGCGGGAGCCTGTGGGATCTGATCTCCCCTCCACTACTGTACTGGATCTGCACCTACAGCTCCAGCCCCACGCTAGAAGATGTCCCACCATGAGCCCCTCTATCTTCCCCACTGCTGCTCCGAGGAGCTGGGCCTTCGTCACCAGTGCAGCTTTTTTGGGCCCCTTTGGAAACTGGAACTCTTCAGTTGTGTCGGGTGGGCGCAATTCACTGGGGGGAGGCCAGCCAGATAGCCAGCCCAGCGCAAGCCAGGCCAAGCCAAGCCAGGCTAAGAGAGATGTGAAGTGACAGAAATGCTTCAGTTGTCACGAGCGAGCGCGTGCACAAGTTATTTCCCTCCCCAGTGTGACACAGCTTAACACATTTCCAAAGCCCCTCCACATCTTATATATTTCATCGCTCCAGGGAGCGTTCCATGACAAGCTTCCCAGTTCACACCCAGTCCAGCTGACATGTTATATGACGCCACGTTCTGTTGAAGCTGGATCTTATAAATGTTATATGTCCTCAGTGTATGAATTGTCCTGACCTGTCAGTGTGGTATATGTCATTACACGCATGGCGACATGGCTGCATTCTCCCACAGAAGACGAAAAGGGAAATTGCATTGGACAACAAAAAACGAAATGTCTGCTGGCTGAAGTGCTTTGCATTTCCATTCATTTCCAAGCAAATGGATATTTACATACATGCCATTACTTCTGGACACGGGTAATTTGAGGAATAGGGTTGTGTGTTGGGAGCGAGGGATGGGGAATACTTAAAAGTGTTTGGAAGATTTTTTTCAGCCTGCAAATCTGTGATAATGAGCTCTTACCGTTCAGAAAGCAATCAGACATCGTCTGATGTGACTGATGTTGTGTAACATTACTTTTCTGTTTTCATCATAGGAAAAAAAATGAACCAAACACAACAACTATGATGGATATTTTTTCTATCTTTCTTCTTTCTTTACTGCAAGTTTTTAATCAGCTAAAAGAGTCATTGAGGTGGTCTCCACAGAACAGATGCATAGCACAAATACCCCACCGCACTCTTTGGCGTCAAAGCCGACCGTGTTGTGCCCATTTTAAAAGCACTGGTACCCCTGGGTCTACTCACCAGCCCACCCCGAAGAGCTGTAAGGACCTCCACTGAACAAATGCCCCGAATTTTTGACAAGAATTCATTGATGACATGCCACACAAATAATGATGTTGAAGGAGGGAGCAAGGCGGGTTACCTGCTGTGAAGGGAAATTATATATTTAGCTTAACATCTGCTCACCCTCGTACACCCCGAGGGGAATCACGTGGCATTGTGGCAACCAGGCTCCGCTGGAAAGCCTCTCGTCGAGTTACACAGTTGACACCAGGCACATTCATCATTCTCTGGATCTCTCCGAGTCGTGTTTTTCCATGTAGCCATGTCAGGGACAAGCAAACACAGCACTGTGCTGCTCAGTAGAGTCGGGCTCCACGAAGGAGATAAAACAACATGTCATTAAAAATGACAAAAGTGGTGGTTTTGTAACAATATGGTTACAAAAAGCATCTGCTTAATAACATCAATATAAATATGATGGTATGTGTAACAATATGAAATTCATTCAACTTCACCGGCTACCTTATCCTGTAATACTGTAAAGTTGATATAGAATGGATGAATGGTAGTCTGATCAAAATATAGTGTGGGCACGACTGATAGTGCTTGCACAATGTGGGACAACGCATATACGTCCTTCTTTCAGACAAATGACAAATTAGTACCTTTTTTCTGCTAAACATTTAAAGTCCAAGTCTACAGTAACTCCTCCAAAGTCAAAGTCGATTCACTTACTTGATTTGCATTGTCACAGTCACTGTCACAAATTTAGAGCATTGTGATTGGTGTGACCAAACCTTGGTTAGACCAATGGTAGAGTGGCCGTTATCAGTAACTGATTGTATCTTAAGTTATGAGCAAGGCTTTGAACCGGTTCATAGAATGAAAATGGAAACCAGAAACTTTTGCCATTTTGCTAGGAACAATAACGAAACCAGAAACTTTATAATTTTTCATGTTCCAGAACAGAAATGATTACTTTAAATAATGGTAACTAGTTAATACCGGTTCTTTTTTTGTTCCTGAAAAGGTTTGTGTCTGTAGTGAAATGGTGAGGGTTGCCTCCTGTTCTTCACTGAATGCAGGGAGAGAGCAGACGCTCACCTATTCCACCAGCATCAATCAGGCCTATGCAGTCTCTAAATCTCAATTATTTTATTAGAGGTAGATATTGTAGGTAATCAATTTCACCTGTTCTGTCACTTCACCAGGCCATGACAAACATTTAGATGGGAAGGCGAATTTGCAGGAATACTGCATTATGGCCCTCTTAAAAATACAGTACTGTATACATTATAACAACATTTTTATTGACTAGGAAATTACAAGCCAATTTGAAAGCATAGCCTACATATTTGTCCCACAGCTGACATGGAACGTTATTAACCGGTTCAGGAATTTTATTTGGAATTTATTAGGAATTTTTTGCTCTAACCAGTTCGAGAACATCAATTTTAGGTGGGACCCAAAACCTGAACCATAAAATACTGTTTCTGTTCGGAACGAACCAAAAGGCAAATCATTCTGGTTCAAAGCCCGGGCTATGAGTGTGTCACACCTTATTATACATTATTATAGTCTTTTGTTTTGAACTACATCATGTCTTTATATTGTTATATTATCAATGCTTGATGTAGGCCTACCGGTGAAGAGTTTTCTGTAATGAAGGTCAGTGCCTGCGAACATGTGGTGTTGGGGGCCAAGTGTGTGTGTACTAGATGCAGATGAGAATACTGCAACTGCAATACATTACCATGAAGTACTGTAATGAAATAAATAAATCCAACTCTATTATTGGTAGAGTGAAAAGGGCAGTTAGGCCTGATGAGTTCTTAATATAGGCCTACTGTAGATGTTTTTTTTTTTCAATATATATATATTTCCTTGCCTGTTTGGATTAAGGCCAACAGCAAAGGAGTCCTCTCCACTCTGAAGGAAGGTGAGTTGCCTCTGTGCTTACGGGAGAAAGGTTGGGTTGATAGGTGTAGCGGAAGGATAGGAGTAGCAACCTCAGCTCAAGCCCTCGACCAGGAGTCCCAGAGAGCAGTCACAAAACGCAACATACTTGAACAAAGTGGTGTTGATAAGCTGTGAGTGAGATGAGATCTCCATGAGGGTTGGAGATTCAGTAAACATGTTGGCTTAGACCTCACTCTGTTAATGAAACAAATTGACCACTGTCACCTAAGATGATTTGATCCATTTGATACCTTGCCTTGCTTCATATTTGATAGTGCCACAACTTGTTATCTTAAGGATCACAAGAGCTTTCTCCTCTAGTGATTACAAGTATTTCTGAGCATGCATGTGCTCTAAAATAGTGGGCTGTTTTGTTTTTGACCACATAATGTTTTATATTATCAATGCTTGATGTGCAGTCAAGACTGATCTCTGTGATGATGGTCAGTGCCTGCGATGGTCAGTGCCTGCAAACTGTTTTACTTGTAAATGGCATAATGAAAATCATTTAAATCGTTTAGGGTGAAGGGCGAAGGACTTGTGGCAGACATTGGGATGCAGCCGTAGACAATGCTGGTTCACAATGAACACAATGAGTATTGTTTACCAAGATGGAACAAGATGAAACGGTCTGGAAATTTAACCTGCCCTGGGTTGTTTGTTCTCACTTACACTGGTCAAAGGTCAGTGACCATAGGACAGTGTTGGGCAAAAACACCATTATTGTGGCCAATGGAAACATCTACTGGAACTAATGAATTATCTATCACACCAGGGATAGCAACGCATATACATTAAGAACACTTTGTATGTTGATGTTGTACAATCCTGTTTGTTGTCAGTCAAAAGATCAATGCTGGTTCTTAGCATTTAGCTTGTAAACAAACCCACATGAGAATTTGTATTAGATTATTAGGATATTGGTGTAAGTACAAAAATATCCCATTTACCAAGCCAAGACTGCGTGCACACACACAAGTGACTGTTCTAGACCCTGAGAAGTTTGCTGAATTTGACAAAAAGTGCTAAGGATTAGAACTCCAGGCATTTGGGTTTTCAAACGTGTTTAAAAAGCTATTGCAGCAGCAAAATCAAACAACTACAAACTAAAAAAAAAAAAAAACTAAAAATGAAACGAGACAAAAATAAATAAATGAGAAAAATAAAAAATACAGTATATATATACAAACTAGCGATAAATAAAACCAGCCTACAAAAAATTAAAACCAGGAATAAAATTAAATGTTAGTGGTGAAATGCATGAAAATAAATCATTTAGCTCCACATGAAAAATGATATTGCTACAATTAAGTCTGAGCTTTGTGATTGTCTTTGATTGAACGAGAAGCACAACATAATTTTGACAATTCCCTTCCCTCTTGGCTGTGAGGACACATGGAAACTGATGCGGATGATTTCCCTAACTGGAGGTGTCATGAGCTCTCTTAGATACACAGACAGCAGACACATGTGGGAACCTTCTAATGGGATCCAAGCATCTCTTGCTTTTCTGCCTCATGGACACAACAGCTCTGATCACATACTTATAGCACATTTAGTTTGTTTGGATTTTTTTCTTCACAAAAATAAGCATCAGGAAGCAATATACAGCACTCTTGCATTTCTCTGATCCATCATAATCTTTCATTAAGAGTAAAAAAGAGAAGTTGACTCCAGATGCACTAAGTAGGCAATTCATTCTCCTCCAGATGAGCTGTTACCTGAGGTGTGCTGAATGATGGTTCCCTTGATCATACCGCAAAGGGAGCTGTGTGGCCAATCATTAGCATAGGTAGGCTAATGTTCCCTAAACACTATAGCATAAAAGGGCAGATGTTGTGCCTGCCTTGTGCACATGCTCTGGCCAATGGCCAATGCATGTCACAGCACGTCCAGTAAGACCTTCAAAGCCTGAACACATGCAATAACATTCGAGGGATTTTATTCATCATTTTGATGAATGGACCGGACCTATAGTGTTCTCACAGATATTTATTCATTCCTTTTTTTTCCTAGCGTTACTATTATTCAATACATTTTAGTTGTCATAAATTGCTCACAAGGCATTCATGACTGTTTCTTAAGACATGACTTCATACAGAGACAAAATATCTTATTGTGATAGCTTATCAAAATAACAGTGCAGTGATCTCAAAGCAACATTGCAGTTTGTGAATATTCTAAATATTAAAAAAATAGGCCGAAGGACCTTTATTTTGATACGTTTTCACCATTCTATTTCCCACATTAATGACAGGTTGAGAATGTTGAGTCATTTTTCATGAAATATATGACTGCTGCTATGAATTTGTTATGTACTCACCCATCAAGTAAAGGCTATTGATATTTTTCCTGAGAAGTAAAAAGAGATTAAAGCATCAACAGCTCCTAATAAACAATTTGTGCACATATAATTTGCTCATTAAATTTCCAGACTAAAGCTCAATGTGTGTTTCATGGTTCTTAGCCCCAGACTGCAATGACTGATTGCATTAGGTCACTCCATATTTGACTCTTCCTGTGAGGTGATTTGCTTTGGGATAGGCTGCTATTGTGAGAATGATGGAGAGGGGGGAGAGGGGCAGAGGGCACAGGGGCTATATGCCAATTTAGAATGACCAGATTCATGTCAGAAACCACGGCTGCTGTCCAGCCTCAAGCTTTGATAGCCTATGTAGTTTCACCCGTCCATGACAATTCGGCAGAGTAGAGGGAAAACCTTTGCGAGACAGAATCTGAATATAAATAAGCATTTTAATGCAGGGGTTACACTGAGGGTAAGTATTACAGCAACAGGGCCCAGAGCTCACCTCCTGTCAGACATCTTGTATTCAGGGCAGGGTTGTTGTTTTGTTTCTCTCTGTCTTTGACAGTGATATTTCATTGCTCCAAGCGCAAACGAATCATTTATATTCTAAAAGGGAGATGCAATCTATGGAATGTTATAAATTCAAGGATGATGGTTCACCAAGTGACTGTTAATAGTCTCTCAATGCGTGCAGAAAAGGGCACTCCGTTCTTCCACTGTGTAGTGACTGCCTGTGTGCACAGTTGCATTACTATAGCTGCCATACTGCATTTGAACAATCTCTGGGCCACTCTTGGAGTGACGTGTCAAGTCGGTGGCACCAATGTGAAAATCTGTCCGGTGGGATCCTGCTTGAGACCCCATAGCCTCTCGTGCTCAAGTGGCTTTCATGCTCCTCCACCAGTTCCATATACGGCAGCGGCTCCAATTGTCTGACACTGGCATTGAAATGGAGGCTTTGTGCTCCGCAGTTTGCCTCAGGCTTACTGTATGCTGGAAAGCACATCCTTGCCTCACGGCTGCCTTACATTAGAATGGGGAAACTTAGAATGGTGTTACTCAAGGATTTCAATGTAGCTTGGATGTTATTTCTCACAAGTATGTTGCTTTGGATAGATCAATTGATAAATATTAATGTTTATGTAGATCTCAAAAGACATACTCCACCCGCACAATGGCTCCTGTGGTTTAGGCTGTCCTGCTGGATTGAAGTGCAGTATACCTTGGGTGGATACCACAGTAGGGTTCAATTCTCATTTTGGTATTTTTAGTTTTAACTCAAAACCTGTTTAAGCAGAAATGAGTGTTGTATAACTTAAAGTGAAATGCAATCTTTTTAAAAATATTTTTCCCTATTCTGTACAGTACAATGTCAAGACTCAATGATGTTAGAGTACAAGCTTGACTATGGTAGTCCTCCTGCAGTCAGTCCCCAGCAAACAAAAGGACATGCATACCAGTCACACCAATGCGGCCAGCAGAAGATGGGGCCATCCGCCGCAGAGCCGTCACAGAGCAGGCAGGAGGATTAGTGGGTGGGTTGACCTTGTGGAAAATGATTTTTGGTGCGCTCGGCTGACCGGGAACCAGGAGAGGGAGAGAGAGAGAGACTCGTGGGGAGCTCCGGGCGGGCTGGGAGATGATTTGATAAGCCCTGTAGTTGGTGTAGCAGCAGTTCAGGCTGGGCACACTTCATCTTCCCTGCGAGCTTCACAGGGAGACTCACGCATTTGGGGGCTTCCCACTCTTCCCACTGTGTCAGAGCCCTGTGCTTCCACAATCACGAGGATTCATCGAGCAGAGCTCCTCGGAAGGGCTGTTAATCCACTCTGCCAGACCCGATGATTCACTGACAAATGTATTCAATACGCAAGACGTAATCCTCACAGCACAGACTACATAGCCTAAGGTAGTTTGTTCTTTTAAAGTCTGTCAAGTCTGTTAAAGTCTGTCTGAAGGCTTCTGCGGAGCTGTTGAAAGTGTCCACTGACAGCATGTGTCAGTAAAACTGTTGACAGCTCATTACAACTGATGTGTATCTTTTTGGGTGCTGTGATGTTCTTTTCACTGAACTGGCCTCTTGAAAGCTTCGCTGCAGCCAAGATAAAAAAAAAATAGATCTGCTCTCTGAATGTACTCGTGCTAATTGTTTGGGAGAGACACCACCGGGAAGATAATATCATGCTCTGATAATATGATTGTATCTCTGCTTTGCCCAGATTCTATTTGCACAGTAATTTGCCCCCGGGCTATGACACCCAATCACCTTTTGTGTGCTGTTTGAGAGATGCACTTCCACTCTGGCCTCTAACAAACATTAGCATTATGACACAATGCTGCTGATTAGCATGTGCAAAGGGAGACGAGAGCCCGCTGGAGCTCCCATTTCCATTCCAAACCAGACCCGGCCGCTGCCAGCATTTCAAAGCACATCTCCGCCATCATTTACATTGCTCATACCTCGGCTGGAGGCTTTCTTCTTTTTTTTTTTTTTCCTTTTTCTTGAGAACATGTCGTTAGCCAGTCCTTGGCTAACTGGAAAAGCCCAGCAAATTGGCTTAGAGACGAGCCAGAGGAACAGGTCTAAATGTATTCCTCCAGCTTTGATGTTGTACATCCAGTTGGCTGTTTTTTGTCATTAACCTCAGCGCTCCTGTACATTCATATATTTAAAGTAACTACCTGGAAGTGCAGGAGTAGCCTAAGCCAGAGTTGTGCTTGTCTTTATGAGGGCTTGTCTGGGAGAACGGGAAGGGAGGGGGTAAACTGCTGACTATCAGATTCTCTTCTAGCCATGTTTTCTGCTTACCGATTCAGAGTGCATGGTGTAACTCATTGTCTGCAGCTGCTGCGGACCACCACTTTAATGTGTCTTTCAAATACCCTCTCTCTGTCTTTCACTTTCTCTCTCTTTCTTTCTTTCTCTCTCTCTTTCTCCCTTTCTCTCTCATTCGCTTGCTCACTTGCTCCATCCTTCTCTCTCTATCTAATTCTCTCTCGAAGCACAATCTACTTTGTGTTTTTCATTGCCAGAGGCAAGAGCCATTTTCCACAGAGACACAGAGAATCAAGTCAACATTTTCAGTCAGGAGGAGGAGAAACGCGGGCAAGGCTTAGCTGAAAATGACCATGTATGAAAGCATGTAGGCTATTACAAGTGATCATTGCAGATGTACAATGAGCAACACAGATCAATTTATTCACATTAATAAATACATAAATAAAGTCTTATAAAGATGTGAATGTATGGGAAGGGGGGTTGGACTTTCATTATGAATAGTTCCGATTTTACATCCTATACCGTATACTGAGCTGTACTGCCTATGTAGGCCTAATTATTTGACACAGAGTTCAAAAGCCAAGATAAACCTGGAGTTGAGGCTGGATTTAGGTTAGGGTTACTGCTGTGGAATATTATATAAGGTACTTACATAAGACACATACAGAGTGCGAAGCTCTATATTTGTCTGATTTACATTGAATTAGGTTTTAACAATAGCATGTTCCACTACTACTTCTACTCTACTTTCTTCAAGGAATATGGTTGACTGCATATTTGAAAGCATTGTGATTGTCTGTAAGAATGCACTTTAAGATTGCACCATCCTTCCAGTACTAACATGATGTGGCTAATGCATGCTTGTGACCTGGCTGTGACTTTTCATCACTCTGACTGCTGATTGTGTTGTTGATGCTACACACTGAGGAGCTCAGGAGATATTTTGGCTCAGGCTGTGTAGTGTGGCTTTTTGCATGGCTTTGGCTATATTTAACACAGCCTCCTGTGAATCTGCGCAGCGTTTGGTCTGAGAGGAGAGTCCATTCAGCAGCAAATATGATCCAGTTCCATAGAATGTGCTAAACCATATTTGTCCTTCTCTCCTCACCAACACCCCCGTCATCCCACACTGGAATACACCCACCAGCATCTTGGGACTGCCATTTTAGAAACCAAATGCTTTACAGTGCATGTGTGTGTGTGTGTGTGTGGGGGGGGGGGTTATTTCTCCCTAGTCTGAGAGGAAGAGCTAAGACTGTAAGAGTGTATTCACATATGTGCACACAGGGTCCTCTGAGACCCAAAGTGCTCTGTGGAATGCCCCCGCTGAGAGCAGCTCCTAAGCCCCCCTCACACACACACACACACACCACCTCACCTCCCCGTCTCAAGCCGGCGGCTCTCATGTGTGAAGAATGCAGCGTACGCAGTCAGTGGACTGAAAAGCCTACAGGGCAGCTGTGTGGAGTTGACACATCCAACGCTACATCTCTGTTTCTGCACCTCAGGAATGTGGAAAACGCCGATTAGGTTCATCATCATTGTTTAAAGGAATGAAATGACACCGTTTTATTTTGAGGCTTTTTTTCATCTGTTCGATCCGATGACGTGAACAGGCGTGTAAAGAGCGAAAGGATGATTTGTGAGCAGGTGAAATGATGAAGGGTGAAGGTGGGCGAGGCGAAGCCTGCCAGAGAACGGCCTCCTGGGAAGCAAGCAATGTTTTTCCTCTCATGCAAATAGTAATTACAACAGAGAGGGTTTATCTCAGTGATGGGCTGTTCTGTCCCGGCCCAAGGATCTCAGTAGCCTCACAGACAGCGGATGTGAAGACAGTAGTCTTCCACAGTTATCTTGACCTACGCTTGTCAACGAAAGAGCAATCTCTCTGAATGCCAAGAGGAGAGATATGGTCTGATCTGGGATCAGATGCACTGGCATGTGCTCTATGAGGAATGTTCTTCTGACAAGGAATGGAACTATGTGACTTAGATCACACATATATCATACCCTGAAATTGCATTGGTTCCACCGGTGTTGTTTATCTATGGGCTACCCATTTTAGTCATTTTCTTTTATTACAGTCAGTCAACCCAGTCTGTGCTCAAATGTGAGTCTCCAGGTGTTCTCTTTTATACTATTGTCCTTTGTCCTCTGTGAATGCTAGGAGACAAATGTCACACACGGACTGTATGTGCTATATTGTCAGTTATTGTTCCCTGGCCGTTGCACAGGATCACGATTCCTCTGGATCTCTCTTACTCCCCTCTTAAACAGATTCTTCCATTTCTGAGTCTTATGGTCCAAAGACTTCAGCCGGAGTCAACTTAGGACATGAAAACAAACAAATTGTTTATTGATTCAGACATCCATGAAATTATTCTCTTGTTAGGTTTTATTGGCTTGTTTTGGGGGACTGTGGTCATAATTAGCTTGAGTGAGCTTGATAGTAAAAATTAAAAGGCCATTCGCTCCATTTCCAGCTCTGCTGTTATTGCGTCCAGAGTGGCATTTAGCTGGCTGCGAGACACACACACACACACACACACACACACACACACACACACACACAGAGACGCACACCAGGGAACATCTCCTCAAGAAAAAAACAACCGCAGGCATTGCCTCATAACCTGGCCTAACTAAAAGACATATTATCGAGCACTAGTGGACATTTTGGCATTTTCATAATGTTCCCATGGAGGACATGAAAAGCCAGGAGACGGTCAATTCCAGTTCAGCTCTTCCCCTCATCAGACGAGGAGACAAAACAGAACATCTCCAGAGGGAACGGCAAGCAGGACAGACAGGGAGCTGCTGACTGAGACTGACCACTCAGGCCCAGTGAGTTAGATTCCTTTGGCCAAGATCCACTTAGCCACAGGAAGGCTTCACCTGAGTGTTCAGCACTGGTGGACTCATGAGAGTGTTGTCCTAGGTTGCCTATATGAACAAGCTCATGCTCATGGGAATGTGTCACATGTTATATGACATACCAAAGACATTGGCTGGCCCTTTTACAGTCTCATGTAAATATTTTTAAATTGCCTTATAAAATGATTTCCTGCCTCCTCTAATGTGATTTTTCCTCTGCGGTTTGCGGTAACACCATAAAGAAGACTGTCCTGCACAAATTAACTGCCTGTTATACACTGACAAGAGGTTTCTCATTATTTTTCTGTCACTCTGGTGACCAGTAAAACCTTGCTCTATGATTAACAGTCACATGGCAATGGTACAAAAGCAAGTCATCCCATTCCAATTTGAAAGCAACATATTACACCTAAAAGAAGGCATAAACTGTAGAGCATTCATCAATCTGCAGATGGATTTCTTTTGCAGAAGGCATCAGTAGCCTACAGTACAGTATATGCCCATGGACAGTATAGCCCAACCAACTCCTCTGCACTTGTGTGTTATACCTTGGAGTGCTGAAGAACTTGGCCTATATAACACTAATGGTCATCCACCCAATGAGCTCAACTTCATCTCCAAGTGGGTCTTTCTGAGTGGTCCTCTTAGAAACACCATGCAGGCAAGATGAAACACAAGGATCTTCAAAGGAACTCTTGAAAGTGTGACTCCATATTAAATTCTGATTACTAATTGGATGCAAACATGTCCTTAATTAGAGATTGCGGGTATACACTCTTGATTTAATCAGTGGGTAATTAAATTAAAAGGCTATCCCATTTCAACAGCACAAACATTACCTTATCCTCAGCTCCCATCCTGAAAAAATGCCTTTACATACTGCTCATTACAATAATATGTTACTAATCTCCCCATCTCAACGCACTTCTTTCTTGCTTGCAGATGATTTCCATGCATGACAAAAAATAATTTCAAAAAGAGTGCAATAAAAGAGAATCCCTGTCAATCAGGCTTGATCTCTTGAGGAGAAAAAGGCAGGGTCCCATCTCCCACAGATTGTTAATAAGTGTGACTCAAGTGGCAGACCTAAGAACCCAGTGGTTATACGTGTGTGTGTGTGTGTGTGTGTGTGTGTGTGTGTGTGTGTGTATGTGTGTGTATGTGTGTGTGTGCGTGCATGTCCATAATGACTTCATCAGTACTGCTCATCTGCATACAATCAAGCGGCGCAGCCAGCCATTACGGGGTTGAGAGGGAGGCGAGGAGGACAAGCAGTGACGCTGATGAAGAGTTTCTAAGATCTGTACAACCAGCCGAGAAATTAATCAGTCAATCACCTGCCTGGGAGCCTCCATAGTCTCTCACTGTCCAGCTTTTCTGTCCCCTCTCCTCCTCCTCCTCCTCCTCCTCCTCCTCTTTCCTCTTCCTCCTCCTCCTACAACTCCCCCCTCCACCCCACCACAAACTTTTGCCAGTCTGAACACTACGCTTCCTTTGTAATAAAATGAGTTTGCACTTTCTAAAGGGGAGTATGCATCCATTCAAAATGATTTTTCTCCCAATATCTAACACAGCCCACTCATTATTTTAGTCGGGAGACAGATGGTGCGGTGCCAATTAGCCAGGGAATTTACATTATTAGTAATTGAATTTTGCTGCTGGCGTCTCTACAGACTGTGGCTGAGCATAATATTTGACGTCCTCCCCCCCCCAGTTCTCTGCCATTCAGCAGGAGATGCATTCACAGTCGCAGCCCAGTTCTTCATATAGATGTCGAACTAGCAGAGGAAGGGATGTGTTTAGGAAGGTCATTTCTTTCATTCAAGGGGTGCGTGTGTGTGTGTGTGGGGGGGGGGGGGGGGGGGGCATACTCTGAGGCTCCTGAGGAGAGCTTGAGAGAAGCCCAAGGGAAGGAAATGGTGGATGAGTTCAGAGGTATAATACCCTGTGCTTTCCATACAAGCTGTAAATAGAGTCAGTACTAAAGAGACACTGTTTTGGCGCAGTGAGTTGACAGCAGCTGGTCTTTGATACGTCAGTAAAAAGAGAACAGTGTTTGAGAATAGATCCTAACTGCTGTGTCAAATGTTTGGATTTTTTTATTCCTCTGGAGACAGACTTGCTAGAAGGTGAACTAAATCCTTAATTATGCCATACCAGCTGTTGGGCAGAGGAGACATCTGAGGGAAATATCTTCTAGCATCTTCTACACACATATCTGCACCTTGTCTGAGATCATCATGGATGTTCCCCAGCCCAATGTGTGAAGCTCTTGAAGCACCTTGTGTAGTTGCTGTCTGTGTGGCAGACTGTGCGAGGCAGAAGCATGTTGAGTTATGCTGTTGTGACATAACGCCAGACAACAGAAAGCTGGAAAGATGCTCCTCCCTCCTTGCCAGTTGCATCTTCCAGCACAGATATCACCTTTCCAGGAATCTCATTGCGATCAGTCCTGGCTCCTTTGGGGCCTCTCGATACACTGGTAACATGACAACAACAACAGCAGCAGAGTAAGGCCTCTGAATGAACAGTAATGAATGAACAATGCAATATTCATATAATGACAGCCCTTGACGACGACATGGGCAGACTATCTTGAATATATTAGCGACGATTACGAGTGCTCCTTAAAAGGCTTCAATGAAGCCGCTCAAAAATCTGTTTATTTCATCTTGGCTGGTGCAAAAAACAAATCTGTTTGCCCATCTGCCTGGCATTTTGGGGGATTGTCTGGCTCCTCAGATCATGAGGAAACATTGTTTTTCACAAGCAGTCTGCCCGTGGAGATGAAAGCCAAGCCTGTGTCCATTAGAATGGAGCAGCGGTATGCGGCCCAGGCAGCTCTCGGCTCAGTCAATATGCTACAGAGCGGCACTGGACTCCACAGGGCCAGCGAAACCAAATCAACTTCACTTCACCTCAGGTTGTATTTGTGTCAAAACCTCCTCTGCACTCAATCATTGTTCCATTTGTTTCTGCTACAGCAAACCTTATTTTCAATTCATGATGAATGCGTGCCTCAGATTTTGGAGTGGTGGTGCTTTTGAAACGCCACAACGTATTGTTCATAAATCATTCAAGCAATCTCCACAAACATTAGTCATGAATATAGAATGGCGAAAGCTCAATGAAGTCAGTTTGCAGGTAATTACATGATAATCCATAGCCCAATGACGTGATTGTTGGCTGTCACAATGGCTAAATTAAGGTAAAGACCTTCTAACCTTTCCACAAAGGGCCCTCATTACCGGTGCTTTAAAATTCACAGGCCACCTACTCTCTGTTGAGAGGGTCACCGAGGTTAGAGGGACTGTGAATAGAGAGGCATTTAGAATGATAATTTTATGAGGAAAACAGATTTTGTCCTTTAACTATATGACCATGATAAGCGAAGTTAACCTTTCGGCCGAGGTTAATATAGCGATAAGCACGTATTGTGTGACGTTCCACACACCTTGTGCTTGTTGCTGTGTTTTCTATTTAACCGCAATCAGTGGCATCACAAGGTCAGAACTGGTATGCTTTTGTCTTTAAATAGACTATTTAAACTCACGTAATCTGTGTAAGTATTACAAAAGCTATGAGTAAATGCTTTTGTGTAATACAACGTCTGACAGAAACCATGTCATTTCCATGTCATATGTTTCCCAGTTATGTATACCTGTAAGGCTGCATAAAACTGTAATATTGTGTAACTCAGTTTTTGGCAAGGCCAAGCAGTCTTTTGGGATCAACCTGGCCCACATATTTATCATGCAACATTTTGTGTTCAGTGAAGTCCATGATATAACAACAGAGCTCTGGGCTATGAGCTGCAGGAGCGACTATGTAAACTAAGTGGACAACACATTCATTTGAATCCCCCAGACTCATTTGCTCTCTGTCTGTCAGAATCCTCTGCGCATCTGCTGCCTTTGCCTCCCCTCAGGACGTGTCCACATCAGCACCTCATGTGCTGCTGACAGCCATGTCAAGCCAGCCCTGGTGCATACGTAATCTCCACACATCTCCAGCCCTGGTGCATACGTAACCTCCACACATCTCCAGCCCTGGTGCATACGTAACCTCCACACATCTCCAGTCCTGGTGCATAAGTAATCTCCACACATCTCCAGCTCTGGTGCATACGTAACCTCCACACATCTCCAGTCCTGGTGCATAAGTAATCTCCACACATCTCCAGCTCTGGTGCAT
>JASCQY010000001.1:5874273-5889273 GCA_030264315.1 Sardinella tawilis
CCCTCGAGCCGTGGATCTGCCCACGGTTTCTTCCTTAGACAAGGGAGTTTCCCCCCCCCTTAGACAAGGGAGAGTACCCCCCCCCCCCCCTCCTCACTGACTGCTGGCCTGGACCCTTTTGGAGCTGGCCAATCAGCTCCTTTTCATTTCACAGGGATACTATAGGGCCCTCCACAAAGCCAGTTTGAGAACTGCAGTTATGTGACCACTACCATTTCACTACCACTGCCACCTTCCAAAATATTGCATACTGCAAAGTAACTGTAGTTAAACTACAATTGCTTATGTATGTGGTTATTTTTGTTGAATCTTCAATTGAAAATTCCAGGCTATGTTACGCAGCCCTGATTTTTTTTTTCTTTACTTACAATTCTTAATCATGTCGTGTCATGTCATATGCATAACTTAATTTAAACTTAAAATTCACAGTCCTGCGCCTGAAAATATTTTAAAAGGCAGTGATTAAACATTTCAAATTGAAAATGCTATTTTAATTACTTCTTGGACATAAAGTAAAGTAAAGTAAAGTAGCCTATTCATCCATTCAATAACATCAGCAGTCTGACTGTTTAGTTGGGTATGAGCAATCTCAACATCCACTGTGGTCTTTTATCGGTAAGGTCCAATTCTGTGAAAAAGATCTAGGTCTACATTTTCTGGACATGTTGATAAATGAGAAAAAGACATCAATGGCTTCAATGGGCTACATAATCCATTCTGTGGAGTAGTAATATTTATTTATTTATTTATTTATTTATTTATTTAGATATGCAACATTTTAAGTTGAATTATGTAGCCAATTATGTAGCCTGGGAGGCCTACGCATTCTCTCTTTAGTACCTCGACAAAAACATAAGCAAATTACCATAAACATTATTATTGCATATTTGATAGAAATCTGAATATTGGAGAAAGTCCATCAAACTTCTTGGTATTTTTTTCTTGACAACACAGAATCAAAAGTATTAGCCCACAGAGGGAAATGTGGATATCATACCACAACACATGAGCTAAACCAAAGAGTATCTTTGGCTCAACTACACAATGAAGTTTGAGAATTTCTGTCACCTGAAAAGAGGCTATCTCTTTAAGACGTTGCGCATGTGCGAGAAGGAGGAAGTTATCTATGCTGAAACCAAAATTAGTGTTCGCGAGTTTACTTAGTCGTTATCGAAAGTATTTTTAAAAGCCACAAAATTCTAGGTGGTAAGGCACTTTTGTTTTGATATTAAGTTAATAGTGTGCTAGTTTCTAAAGGCTATAGCCCACGTATACCGATAGTGGCTTTATCTACCATGCAGCCCGTGTGCCACGGCAAAAGTTAGCATAGCTTCCATAGGCAAAGCTTGCTCATGTTGCACGCCTTGGGCGCCAGTACTTTCAGTTAACGTTACCATACACATTTGATGCTTGATTGCGTCATTGATGTTCACTGTTTACTCTTATTCTCCAGTGACCTATTTAAACGAATTACGGATTGAAACGGGCATTTACACATATCGTTAGACCTGTCCTACTTGTTTGCAGAGTCATGAATTCTCGAGCAATTATCAAGTCAAAACAGGCAGAGAAAACAATCAACGGTGTATCAACCCAAGTTGTTTGCTCCGAATTCAGCAACTATATCTTCGTAGTTCTGACACAGTATGGGAAGATCGGGACACTGATATCAATAACTCCAGATTCCAAAACTGGTGACATATGCACTCCAATGTACACAACCAAAGTTCTGTTGGGAAAAGATGAGGTAGGCATAAGTAGCCCTACATTATTGTGTTATTGCACATTATTGTGCCCTTGGTGTTTTTGTGTATGTGAGTGTGTAAGACTATTTATTGTTTTAGAAAAACAAATGACTTAAGTGTTTGTCCTTGTCCCAACAGGCTTTAACCCACGTCTGTGCAAAGCATCTTGCAACCTTTGTTTCGCAAGAGTCAGGAAACCGGCCTGTGCTTCTCGGGATGGCCCTAAAGGATAGTTCTATCGAGTCCATCAACATCATGAAAGAACTTATCAAAACCTGCCGAATTTGGTGACTTGAATTGACTTTGCTCCTGGACTTGTCATCTTGACTATTTCAGTGTAAAATGTAGGACTAATATGACCATGTCGATTATACCCAAATGCTTGGGTTAATGCATTTTGTATGTTGTGAACTCAAACATATCCAATAAAAAAATACATGTATTTCATTTTGGTGTGTTGATCCACTCTATATAACTGTAAGCCTACCTTGCTGTTGGCAGGTGAAGCTGTTGCTCGTCTCAATGACGTCACACGATGAAGGCTAAGCACATGTCACATGATCTGGGCGTCAGTCATCTGTTGTGCACCTGCCCGATGTTTAGACTATGGTGTCAACAAAGTTTATTATATTACCCAGGTAAAAGGCTACAACAAGGATTGTTCTCAAGAAAAGTTGCCCAAATTTAGTCCAGTGCTCGTATGGACTTGAATTTGGTGGACTTCAGCGGAGTTTCAATGGACTTCGACCTTTTTTGAATTGCCTACCTGACAAGCACAACGAGGAAGTGTTGACAGTCGCATCAGTTGAACGGGAAGCCATTTCACCTATGACAATTTGCGGTCACAGTTGTTACCGAAGTTTACTGCGATTGTTAGGCTGTCCTTGAGTGGATTTTGCTCAATTAGGTATTTTGTTATGTTCTTTTATTTCCTGTTGTTCGTCCTCCAGTCAGAGATCATTTTATTAGACTACTTTAACGCAAAAAAACCTCAACGTGTAGCCCTGTCTACAACGAAGAACGTCAGTCCGTAAAGGTGAGTAGGCTATCTCTGCAAATTATCCATTGTGCTACCGCCCGTGTTAGGAACACTGAAGATATTTTGAGGTGCGCATTCCGCTATCGAATTCAATGAGAATGTTGACGTCCCTGGATGGCCTAACCAATTTCTAGGCGTAATGGGCAACAGGTTTAATAGTGTGTGTGTGTGTGTGTGTGTGTGTGTGTGTGTGTGTGTGTGTGTGTGTGTGTGTAGGCCTACTGTATGTGGCGTTGAATTGTCATCTCTAACGTTAGTGCCTGATGTCCATGGCCAAAACATAACCAACAGACTTTAAAAAACATTTCCTGTTTCCAGATGAACATGTCTTCTGAGGGGAACCTGTCTGCTCCACTGAATGTAGTGAACAACACAGAGGCACTGTCTCTTTCTTCATCTATAGTGCCAAACATAACCGATAAGTCAAACACGACACTGATCAGAACGGGGAATGGCACAATCCTGGCGGATGAGATCTTCTTGAACACCACTCTTGCTCAGGCACTCTCAGGGATTTTTGTGTGGTCAGCATTGCTTATCACTTGTCATCAGGTAAGTCTAAGACCACCCACTCCTAACTGCTTTTTTTAAGCCTTTATGGTTCATCTCTGCCTGGTATCCATCCTCCAGTGGGCCTTGAATAATCCTCTCCTATCTCTCTTTGATAACCTCTAGCTATAAAAGTATTTAATTTTCCCTTGGCAACAGGCCAATGCCTCTCACGTGTCACAGCTGAAGGTCCTGTAAGCTTAGTGCCTATAGACACAAGGACCGTTTCCCCCAAATAAATATTTAAATATATAAATAAATCAAATCAGTGTTTGGGTGGAGTCCATGTAGTCATGTCACTCACAGCTCAGGCAAATAAAGGCAAATGGGTGGAGGAGGGAAATCAGAGCTGTGTCTGACAGGGTGTATTTCTCACCGATGCCTGAGGTGTCCTTACTGCATTTGCTAACAAATAGCCTAGGCATTCCTTCCTGCGGTGTTTGAACATCACACGAGTAGATGAATATTATATTATGTGACCTTGTTTTTGACTGAACATCAGCCACAGGGTAGACTTCTACTTCAGCATTTTTCCTAGACTAACCATAGTCATAAGACAGAGTTGATCACAGATGGGCATATTTGAACAGTAGTGTGCCTCGGGTTAATGCAGTTTTTTTTATTGCTGATTAAACACAGACCCCATTACTATGATGAGATGAGTCTTCAGAGTTGAATGGTGTGAGTCTGCTGCAGCTGATAACAGCAGAAAACAAACAAAGCTGTTATTGATTTGAAAGACAGGAAGCGAGTTCTTAAACTTATCTCACAGAACTTTTTTTTGTCTTGAACAAGAACATCCTTGTCTCTCCTCATGCATTAGAAACTTTTACTATCTTATTTTGAAATTGGAAGAATGCTGTATTTTGTGATATGTCAGGTATTACAGTTCTATCAGTGATTGTCTGTTTGCACTATGACTTGGCCAAGCCTCAGCTATCAGCTCAACTGGAGCATGTCTTGTTTTATGGTTTTATATGCGCTTGGGGCTCTGCCCTTAAATGCAGCGCCGCCGTCCTCCTCCTCTCTGAACACAGTTGTTTACCTTGACTCCCCTATGCAGCCGCGGCCTGGAATTGAATTTGAGGCAAAGGTAGCAGATGAAAGTGTTTTTAATAGCTTTTTTGGGGAGCTGACAGGTGGCTCCCTCCTGTGAGCCAGTCTTCCTTGTTCTGACGCCGTCTATGGATGAGCTTGGCTGCTGCATGGGGGCTCATTTTGGGAATGCACCACACTGTGTGTTTCAACAATTTATGCTGTACCTTTTCTTTGGTGGCCTTTCATTTTCTGGATTGGAAATGTTTTCATTCTATTCTTCCTGACCTTTCTTTTTTTGTTACGCGCACATACACTAAACACACACACTCACACACACAGGTATACAAACACTTACATAAGGGAATAGGGGTCTGTTCAATCTGAATCTGAACTGTTGTGACAATATTGCATTAACATTATTTGCCTTAGTCGTAAAGTTGCAATTTGTCATTTCAGAAGCTCAAAAAAATATTCAAAAGTCACATCCGCAGTGGCAGCTATTTTGTTACACAGAACACAGTGTATTGAACTACCCCAACATTACTATCCCATTCTCAGAATAAAAGGATTTCTGAGCTATTTCCATGGTAAAATGAATCAGACACCCAGTGTAACACCCAGTAACCTTACCTACATGTATGTGTGGTGTGGAGTAGGCTAACCTGCCTATGTGTGGTGTGGAGTAACCTACCTACATGTATGTGTGGTATGGAGTAACCTGCCTATGTGTGGTGTGGAGTAACCTACCTACATGTATGTGTGGTATGGAGTAACCTGCCTGTGTGTGGTCCGGAGTAACCTGCGTTACAATTCAAAGATTTAGCCATAGAACTCTCATCACCAGTGTCCATAATAAACCATGAAAATAAAAAGGCTCTTGCTTTCAAGTGGAATATCATCTGGCATGAATCATGCAGTTGAAAGAACGGGTGCAATAGTTTATTTTGTGGTGTTTTATGTTTTTTTTCTTTCTTCTGAAGCTCCTTCTCAAGTAGCTCCTAGCAGATTCATGGGGAGCTGTGAACCAGTGCTCAAGGTCCAATGCTCCAGATCTGCAGTCTTAGCCCAGTTGTCTTGTGCGGCGTGTAACCCTTGAGGGACGCACCAGTAAGGGCAGCCATGGAGTAGGCCTGTGTGCCTTATGTAATCTATGTGAGAGTTGCCAGGGTTACGTCAGTGTTGGTGTAGCGGGGTCCACAGGAAAGATTCCTCACCGCTGATTTCCCTCGCTCTGTGCCGCCCCACAGAGCACCTGGAGGACACTTTTTGATTGTCTGCAAAGACTAGCGTTCCTCCCCCAGAATACTGAAGAGAAAATTGACAAAGGGGCGAGAAGGGGTGGGGGTGGGGTGGGGGGGTTTGTTGGCTTACTTTTAGCGATGCCTGAGGAGGGGATGCTTCACTTTCTGTAGCCTCTTTCTCTTTCTCTCTCTCTCTCTCTTTCTGTCTCTCTCTTTCTCCCTCTCTCCATCTCTCTCTCCATCTCTTTCTCTCTCACACACACATTCACGGGCCCCCCCCCCCCCCCCCCCCCCGGTAATTATTACTCTCCAGTTAGACAAAGGCTTGTCCCTCGCCCTTCAATCTAGCGAGAGAATGGGCCGTCTGCCTGCGGTGGGTGTGATGCATGGTAAACAGGCTCCCTCCTCCACAGACGCAGCCCAGGGGTCGAGTCAGGCAGGCGTATGGAAATGGGACGGAGATAAAGCCACACAGGAGGGGTTGGGGAGAGGGCCAGAGATAACTCTTAGTATTCTCCCCGTCAGCCCCTTCAAGTAGCCTTGTTCAGAAATGGCCCTTTTTGTGCGCGCCTCTGCTGCTCTGCTGCATGGGAGGGGTGGTGGTGATGATGGCGCAGGCTACAGTACGTGCACTTTATTTGTCAGAGGAAGTGTGCGGTTAGGTTAGGTTTGGTTTGGAGAGGAAACTGAGCCCGAAACAGCAGCTAGACCTTTGTGAGGTGAGAGTGGGCTCAACGGCTAAACTTGATCAGTCACGTTGCACAGAAGCTCAGCCCAGTTTGCACTGAGACCACCTCGCCTTTTTTCCATCTGTTTGCATGGTGTAGGGAGGCGGGAGGAAAACACCACTGCTATCTCCCCTCTCAGCCTCGCTGGCTCTCAGCGGGAACACCTCGCAAGAGCCGGCAGACCGCTTCATTTCCCCCAGCTGTCCGGCAGCGGAATGTCAGCGGGCCCAGCCAGAGCCCAAGCTGGGAGCCCAACCAGCCGAAATTAGCTTCCGTCAGACTTGGCGGGGAGGCTGTTTCACTGTTTTGAGTCAGGCCTTAAAGCTATTATCTCTAGTGTGTGTGTGTGTCTCTCTCTCTCTCTGTCTCTCTCTCTCTCTCTCTGTCTCTCTCTTTGTCTCTCTCTCTCTCTCTCTCTGTCTCTCTCTTTGTCTCTCTCTCTCTCTCTGTCTGTCTCTCTCTCTGGTCAGCATTATGGAGCCTAGAGGAGGGGAGTTTTTTAAGCAGTGTAATTCAGATGAAATGGAGGCCATCCGTCTGCGACTGGTCCCACATTCCAGCTCCTCGCAGCGGCACATAGATCACACCTCTGCCCTCCCCCAGAAAGGGCCCTAATGGCCATTTAATCACATTGCACTGGAGTTAGTTGCTTTGGGAGGAGCAGGGAGACCAGGAGAGGCCATATCCTGCCCTAGTTGTATCCATCAGGAGATCAAATAGTCCCCTAAATAATGCCGCCACAGAAATGGGCTTGTCAGGCCAGAGGTGTTGTTCTATGATGGATGGATGTCATGACGGACTTTAATCATCCCACTTTGTCATGTGTGTCTGTTAGCATGTTGGGAAACTTTGCTGACTCCGAAGGCAAGTCAGTGGTCTGAAGGCGTTTTTCGATTCGATTGACTCTCTTTTGAACCCTGGGAAAGAGATTAAGAGTAGCAATTACATTCAGGCAGTTTGGGAATACAATTTCGCTCCATTCACATTAAAACAGTCCTGTCAGTCCCAGCCAAAAATGTCAGCCATTATTTCAGCTTGTTAGTGTGATTAGAGCAAACACCTAGTTTCTGTGCTGTGCCTCTTCTCGTGTGACCCCTCTGAGTGTGTGAGAGAGACGCAGGAGCAGCTGACAGCTGTCTCTGCCCCACTGCCCCAGGAGAGGAAACAAAGGCACGGCAGATTACCGTGCTCATAAAACAAGCCTCTTTTTTTATCTATTTGTTTATTTTTTGCCCAGACACATCATACAGTAACTGAATAGAAACCTGATTAACCGAATTTTTGCACAGTTGGGTTTGCCTTGCATTTCCATATTCACATCCCTCTGTCGGCTCCATCTGGTCACCTCTTGACCCCAAGCGGGCAGTTTTCTCTCCATTATGCAATTTCATAACGATTCATCTTTTTCACCTTTCTTATCTGAGCACGAGCTCATCCTCCCGTTTGAACCCAAATCTTGCTTTGGGAAAATTCCAGAAGACTGTGTTATATTCATAGCCCTGTTTCAGTCAGCCCCCTTTGGATGCGATGCCTTTAAACTGCTCAGTAGCAAATTAATAATTTATCACGGGCGGTTTATAGGGTAAATCGGGGACACTTGCACGCTCTCTCTCTCTCTCTCTCTCTCTCTCTCACTCTCCCTCTCTCTTATCGAGTCTGTTTTTTTTTTTAAGCTTTTAATGATCTGTTTCATCTCTGCCTCAGCTGATCTATTTTTTTCTGCCTGTGCCAGATCTACTCCCACCTGAGATCATACACCACACCTAATGAGCAGCGCTACATCATCCGCATCCTCTTCATCGTGCCCATCTACGCCTTCGACTCCTGGCTCAGCCTCCTCTTCATCAGCAACGACCAGTACTATGTCTACTTTGACTCCATCCGGGACTGTTATGAAGGTAAAGTCACAGAGCCGCCCTTGGTGTCTTGTCTCTGGCCTGCCTCACTCTTGCCCTCACCAAAACCTCCCCACTGATCCATCCACCACAGCTTCACCACTGTACTGTATACTGTACAAGCTAACTGTTTCCCAGCTCCAGCTCCAGTCAGCCCACAGGAGCGTTACAACAGGGCCTGAAATAACATCCTCAAATGGTGGTGTGTCTTGCACCATACTTGCATACCAGTGAAGCCACTGAGGTGAGCACCCACTTGTGGAAACACCAAACAGAGCTGGCCCTGGGAGGCGCCCTGTCTAGACCACAGGAGCACAGGGTGGAGTCGGGACTAGGGAGACACTGAAGTGAGAGGCAGAGGGGGCATGGGAAACAGGGTGCAGCGGAAAACAAAAGAGGCCCATGCTGTCTGTGGAACCAACCGACTGACCCAACCTGTTTGTCACCCCCCCTCCCCCAAAAGGGCTGTCTCACCAGAAGAGGGCAGGGAGAAGAGACAGGACTTTCCACTGCTCACGTCTGCCCCACTTCTCAGGCCTCCAGGTGTTCTACCTGATGCTCTACCTGACTAGGATCAGGTGGCCAGCAACAGTTCACTCTCATCATTCATGTTCTCAGAACCTTTATATAGGATATCTTATTGCCTTATGTCACAGCTAGTTGAACCATGCAGGTATTCAGTTCTTTTTCCCTCCAAGTGCGTTTAATGTTGTGCGGTTCTTAGTTGCAGTGCAGGTAGGGGAGCTGAGGCCCATGCTAATATTGTCATTAGTGAGCCGCATTGCCATGGCGATGAATAGCAATGCTCATACTAGTCACACTTGAAAAGCGGCTCGAGTTGGCAGGAAATGACCTGCTTAGATTGTCACTGTGCTGGAGGTTCAAAGAAAGTTCCTGAATGTATCCTGGTGTGTGTTATAAGGAAGTGGAGAACGCTTTAATTGCTTTAAGAAAGTACAGAAGTTTTGAAGTTGTTGTCCATGAGTTTGAAGTTATGAATTGAAGTTGGACACTGTCACTGGCTTTGGGAAATGGTTGTTTACTTGAACATGTGCAATTTAAATAGTTGTAGTTACAAAAAGGGGGACTTTTTTCCATCTTCTGTGGAGTCGTCCCCCCCTCTTTCTCACTCTAAATTATTAACCTGGTCTAAATTGCTTCTTTGAATTACCTCTCCACCACCGTTATTGGCCTGTCCAAGGCGGGGGAAGGTGGCGAGGGGGGAGGCCCAGAGCTGAATTCCAAACGAAACAGATTAAGAGGGATTTGTTAAAGTGGAGAGAGCTGGAAGTTTGAAAAAAAGAAAGGCCTCTGAGGAAAATGTGCCCCTGTGATTTACTGGTTTACTGGTAGGTGAGCCTCGAGAGCAGTGATGGTGCAAAAATCCTATCTTGAGAGTGGCAAAAAAAAGCAGACCAGTTGATGAAATGAGTCTTTATCAGTGAAGCCGTGCGTGGATTCTCCTCGAGCTTCATTTAAGCCCTCCCAAAAATAGCGCGGAGGGACTTAGGGTGGATAACCCCAGGGTGCAGAGCGTAATGAACCCTGATTGGCATTACTGCAGGAGGGCCCTGCCTGGCTGCCTGGCTGCCTGGCTTCCGTTCTGTCTGTCGAAGGCACCTGCAGTGCTTACTGCTCATTGCGGTCCTCGTGGCGGCCTCGCGGATGCCTGTGCTGGAAGTGAACGCTATTATATGAGACGTGACTCTTCTTCTTGTTCTCTTTCCCCCTCACAGCCTTTGTCATTTACAACTTCCTGAGTCTGTCCTTTGAGTACCTGGGGGGAGAGAGTGCCATCATGGCGGAGATTCGAGGGAAACCCATTCAGTAAGTATAACTATAAACCCCCCCCCCCACACACACACACACAGAGCCTCCTTAATGAACACGAAGTCTGCTGTCTGCTAACATGTTCCCCAGGGCCCTCGTGCCTGTCATTTTTCTCCATGGCAGCTGCATGAGGAAGTGCCCCACCCGTTTCCTCCATAAGCTATATTTATCTGTGCATGTCACAGTGCCACTCTGCGTCAGACCGACAGTCTGCTTGATTAGCAGTGGGAGTGTCCACTTAGTGCATGGTGTTAACTTTGAACCAGTAGGCATCCGTTCTGACAGGCACTGGTGTTCATCTACAGTATCTGCCTCATGCAAAATGAGCTCTGGGGAGTGTGTGTGGTGTCTAGGATGTTGAGCTAATCAAGAAAGACATGACAAGGAAGCCAGTCTCATTCCTCTCTTACTTTGAGTGACTCATTAATGCAGAATGAGAGAAGACATATTTGTATAATTTAATTCAAAAGAAAACAAAAGATTTTGAGATCCTGTTTCCTGATACTCCATGTAACGCTGTGTGTCGTGTGTGTTGTGCTTGTAGGTCCAGCTGCCTGTACGGCACTTGCTGTCTGGTGGGGATGAGTTACTCCATTGGCTTTCTCCGCTTCTGCAAACAGGTAGGCTTACATACCCCACCCCCCCACCCCCACCCCTCTGTCCTTCACAAGAGCAGCCCTGACTTTGCCCTTCTCTCCTGGTTTAATGAAATGCTCTGAGACACTGGATGAAAGTTCAGAGAAAGTTTCTTTTTCTTCATATTGTTGTTCCTTCTCCTCTTATTTTGATAGTTTGAAGGAAAACTGAATTGCGTTGCTCTGACAGACTGACAGGCTTAGAAATTGTCTGCCCACATTTTTTCTCAAAAAAATCACTTTTTTGTCTCGAGATTCTTTTATTAATGCAGTGCTAAAACACGGGAGATTGAAAGGGTTGGAGAGCAGGTGAGAAAGGCATTTTCTTGTAAACACACAAAATAATCTCAACTGTCAGACGGCCAGTGTCTCCCCCTCTGTCTGGGGAGACCGCTCAGACACAGTCCAACAAGCGATGGAAATTGGATCGGAGAGCAATGCCTTCTCCAAAGCCTGGTGCGGACTGTGAAATGAACATTTATTGAAATGGAAAAAGCGCTAAACATTTGCCTCTCCGGGGGTGAGCTGCCTACATGCAATGTTTTAAGCTAAGCGCTGGGCCATTGTTTCTTGGAAATGGACCAGAACGCTTTTGATTACAAGCCGACGCTCTACCTACAGACACGAGATGGAAGCCACGAGCGCCGTCACACTTTACATTACATCACGTTTCCATTGTTAAGCCATTTGTTTGCCTAGTCGCTCTAGTCATCAGACCTGAGGCGCTCATCTGTGTCTCCATAATGGCTTAACCTCAGTAAGACCTCATTGCTCCTTCAATTGTATTACGCTTGTCTCCACATTAACACACCATTTGTGTGAAATGCCTGTCTACTTGCCCCTCCACATGCTGCCTGGGTTTGGGGCTATGGAGAGAGAGAGAGAGAGAGAGAGAGAGAGAGGCAGGCATCATGGTTGCAGGCAGTTCAAACAGTCATCATTACTCCACTCACTGACTCTCATCTTCCCTCCACCCCTTCCCTCCCTCCCTTTCTTTTTTTCTTCCATCCCTCTCTCTTCTCACTGCTGTCATTCAGGCCACCCTTCAGTTCTGCGTGGTGAAACCAATCATGGCCGTCATCACCATCCTCTTGCAGGCCTTCGGCAAGTACCACGACGGAGACTTTAAGTGAGCATAAACCCATTCTCATCTACACTCTCCACTCCACTCCACTCCACTGCAGCATCCAGCCCTGTTAGCCTAGGCTGCTGTGTGCCATTGATGGCAGTGCTGGGCTCCCTCGCTCCGCTGGAAATTTGTATTCATGTCTCCATTATGGGCCGGCGCTGCGGCGACGTAAAGGTCGCGGCCGGGCTATTTTAGGAGCGCTGAGTGGCTCCCAGGGGGCCGCGCGTGTGAGCGCTGATGAGGCCGCCGTGTGCTGGGTTAGAGCGCTCCTGAGCTCCTTTCAGGGGGACGGAGAAACGACAGGGACACTGGAGGGCCATTGATGCGCTGCCTGGGCGCGCCCCCGTCCCCCGTCCCCCGTCCCCCGTCCCCCGTCCCCACGGACTTTGAAGGTGGGTGCCGGTAAAGGTCGACGTGAATGTTTTATGCCATCTCATACGCTCTTTCTCTTTCTCTCTCTCTGTCTATCTCTCTGTCGCTCGCACTCTTTGTCTCTCTCTGCAGTGTGACGGGCGGCTACCTCTACATCACCATCATCTACAACTTCTCGGTCAGCCTGGCGCTCTATGCTCTCTTCCTCTTCTTCTTCGCCACCAGCGACCTGCTGCGGCCCTACGAGCCCGTGCTCAAGTTCCTCACCATCAAGTCCGTCATCTTCCTCTCCTTCTGGCAAGGTTGGTGCCTCTCTCTGCCGCGCCTCTCAAGGATGCTGCCTCCTCACTCCTCACTCCTGGAGACAGAATTCACACTCAAGCAAGCATTTCCTTATTCATGGGCCCTAGGCAGAGGAGGGTCTAGAACAGGGATGGGGAACCGGCCCGGCAAAGCCTTTGATCTGGCCCGGAGGCAATTTGGCTTAGAAAAAAAAAAAAAAAAGCAATGGCCGCATCATGCATCTGACGGCTGCACCCGTTCTTCTCCGTCAGATTTCGAGCCGATATTTTGTCATAAAGGCATCACATTGCACATCACATTAAACTGTCGCGAGAAAATTAGCATTGAATTTATATGAAAATTAATGTCACTATTACAGCTCTCCGTCCATGCCATGAGCATTCTTCTCTGTGTAATATATCACGATTTCTCACCTCCCCTATTGCAAGCCGCATATCAAAATAAACAGGAGATCCTACTGATTCCAATGGCGCATAGCATTACTCTGTATGATTAGCGGTTTCTGAATAATCCGCTGCATTTGGTCTGATCCATATTTCCCCCTCCTCAAAATAAATGATTTCTTTTCCATATCAGAAGTTTTCAGATCACTGCTCTTCTCAGTGCAATTAAATATGACAATGAACAACAACTAATTATGCTGTCAGTACAGGATATACTGTATATTGGCAAATTGTTATTGTGATTGTTCCTATACTAGTATTGCCATCATTCCAGACAACCCCCTCTATCCAAATGTGAAAAGATATTGTTCTGGCATGCTTCCAATGCTGAGAGATCAGTAAAAATGATAATAATGATAATAAATTAGGCCTGCAGAAATGTAGAAAATTGTTGTTGAATATTGGTGCTCTCGCAAATTATGTTTTCACATGTGGCCTAATGATCAGTTAACCGGTCTTTGGAACTTCACTATGATTCACGCTTGTTAATTCTATGTGCCTAACTCTGCGGTGGGAAAATATTAGATGCACAAATGTAAATAAACAGTAGGTATACCATTTGACTTTAGATGACTGACTGTTATTCAGTTCAACAAGGATAGTGTCAAGTCAGAAGTCACTCTGTACTGTGATGAAGTAAGAGCTAAAAAATGCAGGAATGAGTGTTTACTCACCTTGAGGGGAGAAAAGAATTGATCGCTTTTATAGTTAAAAAATTTGAGCAGCACAGAAAGCCCAAAGCTTATCAAGCAGGGTACAAGGTTACACGTGTTTGTAGGTCGGTTAATGTTTCACATGTGGTGTTGAACTGCATCCTGGAGGTAGTCTATTGATTTGCTCCGATAGCTTTGATGTGTGTTGTGCTCTTGTTATTTCCCAGATAATGCACATTTTATGGCATTAAAAGCCTACTTTCTATATGTAAAGACATTTGGAATGTAAATGCAGCATAGGCAGTGTGATGACTGCTCCAAAAAGTGGCAGTAAGGATTTCAGTAGGAAGTATTCAACAAATCTGCAACTCAAGGAGTAACCCAGCTCAAGATGAACCAGCCCTCTAACTTGGCCCCGTTTGTGTCTCTGACCTGTTTGTATTCTCCTCTGCACTGGCTCTGAGCACTATCTGTGAGCTAGTGAGATCTGCTAGTGTGTGCTACACAACACACTTCACAGCACTATACAAAGACAGCAATTAAAGCAAATAAAAACAGAATTAAATGAAATTAGTCACATTGAGAACATTTCTTAATCTGCCTATTATGTTGGGCTAGTAACTTATCTATGAAGTGATGTCATATAGAATAGTTGTGGAGATGACGGTGCTGTGTGTGTGTGTGTGTGTGTGTGTGTGTGTGTGTGTGTGTGCGCGTGGTGATCCCCCCCAGGCATGGTCCTGGCCATCCTGGAGCGCTGTGGCGTCATCCCAAACGCGCTGGTGATCGACGGGCAAGAAGTGGGAGCGGGCACCGTGGCCGCCGGCTGGCAGAACTTCATCATCTGCATTGAGATGTTTTTCGCCGCCATTGCCCTCCGCTATGCCTTCACCGTCAACGTCTACCAGAAGAAGGAGGCCGACGCCATAAGTAAGTTCTCACGGAGCTCAGCACAAGCCCAGTTTAAAGCACCTGCGTGCACTCCCAGTGCTGGGCGCTAACATCTATCTGAGGGCAGGGCATATGGAGAGGAATGGAGACAGCACTGTGAAAGGCATTAGCATCAGCGGGACATGCGGGCTAATAGCTCTGAGCAGTGTTTACGCCGCAACAACAGGCACCTAATGCCAGCGAGGGGGGATTCTCTCTGCTTAATCTAGTGTGTGTGTGTGTGTGTGTGTGTGTGGCAGAAGATGTCTGCCATCAATGCAGTTTGCATAATGTGAAACTACTCATTTTGCATTATGCAAACATTTTTCACTCCCAATGGACTCCCTGAATCTCAATCTGGAGCCTCCGGCTTTTCTTCTCTCCTCTTGGTCTTTGTGTTGCTGTAGCTGTGTGTAAGCATGAGCCCTAGCCGTAGCGTGAGGGGATCTCTCCCAGAGTGCAGGCGTGAA
>JASCQY010000001.1:5914092-5931860 GCA_030264315.1 Sardinella tawilis
TGAATGACCCTGTCTGTCTTTCTTTCTTTAGTCTAAACGAAGGAATTTGTCAGTAAGCTAATTGATTTTCTTTCATAAGGGGGTGAGGTCTGTTGGAATGGACAATAGTGTTTTATCTAGGCTAGGCCACTGTAATGGGAATGTCTAGGTGGGCTTGCACATGACTTTCTTTCAGTGGAAACCATGATGACTCACCACAGGAATATCTAGGAGGCCATACGGATCTAATTGTTGTGAGCTGTGATCACTCATGTGCACCACACTGACAGTTGAAAGCAAGTGAGTTTTTACAAGCTGATGAGTAATGACTTAAGGTTGTGTTGGCCATAGCCTATGTGCAATAATGAAACCTCATGAAAAAAAGAAAAGTAGAGGCACTAACATCCTCAGAATTTAACCTAGAGAAACCACAGATAAGTACTCAAGCATAAAATTGTTTCAGTTTCCAAAGTAGGCCTACAACTGTCTTTTTCGAATTTCCTGAATGTAGCTTAGACTTAGAGTAAATAGTGTATGCGCATTCAAAACAAAATTCCTGTCTTTCTATCAGTTCATTAATTTATCGATTTACAATTCAGACAGCAAACTCCTCTTCTTAAATGATGGCTCATGGCAAGCATCTGAACCAAATTTTGAAGAACCACCATCTACAGTATTGCTGCCATCAAGTAGAACAGACTTCTCCCTCTTATTTTGAACATCGTTTGACAGAGTAACTGTAAGGAAATGGACAATAATGATATTAGCCTACACATATATCATGGATATAACACATAACACTGCTTTCTCGCTTGGTCTGTAAAAATAAGCTGAAAGTAATCTTCTTTTCTATCCCTGCTGTATACCAGCCTGAGAGAAAAAGGTGTGGCACAATTGTTATTATCGTTATTATGAAGTCACAGCTCCCTATAAGTGGTTTTGTGGGGAAAAGCTTATGGCAAAATGTTTTTGCAGGTTCACAGGCATCGCTTGTGAGACACGATTTATATTAGGAGCATTGACTAAGCATTCCACTGACCTCACCAAAATATGTTTCATATGAAAAACAGTTTATATAACAAGTTGGCAGATTGTCATGGCACACATACAAATGGTGAAGTAGTAATTTTTCTATACCCATGTGCTTTGAAATATTGGCAAACCATGATCGTCTTTGGCTGTGATACAACATTCATGAAAATCCTTTTAAATAATTTTATCATCCATGATGAAAGCTATAAAGTCATGCATAAATGCACTTTAAAATTAAGCCTATACAGTATTTTATTATGTATTCGTCCAATGTCTGAATAATGTCTTTGTGTTAAGCTATGGGACCGAGATGTTTTGGGGCTGACTTCATAAAAGAAATAAAATCAATATGCTGTCGATTCACAGTGAAGCAGTTCTCATGGCATAGCAACTGTAACTAAGTCCACATCACTTTTGCTCTAAGGGGGATTGGATTGAAGCACATGTTGTTTTCAGGGTGAGTTCTACAGTGTGTGCTTTGTGGTGTTCCTCTCTGGGTAGGAGTTCTGTTTTCTTTTGTCTGGCAGGAGCAGTAATGTCTGTTTCCATGCCTGACATCATTTTGTAATGTGAGGATTCTTGGAATTGGTCTCTGCTCTTGAAAGAAACAGTGCCACCCAGAGTCTTTCGGTCAGTAAGCCAGAAGCATGACTTTGACATTTGAACATGCTGAGAAAAGCCTCCTATCTAATACCCAACCAGCAAAAAATGGCAGAGACTAAATTAAAAGCAACACAGACCTATACTGGTCAAATTAATGCAATTTAGCCTACCCCAAAACCAGTGGTCTGTGCCCAGGCTAAAGGTGACGAACAATAGTCAATGCCACATGAATTAACTTTATACCCATAAACTATGAGCAAATAAATAAGCAATAACCAGCGAATAACCAAATTTAGTTTGTTATGAACTTTTTATGGGAGAGAAACAAAAATAGCTTCTGTAAGGCGGGACTTCCGTTTGAGTACACAATTTCCGGTCCGGAGAAAACATGGAAGCACAGTGAGAAGAGAGGCATTGTAATGTTACATTTTGTTGATTCCTCTGACTCCACGCATCAATCTTTGTTCATATACTTCTTACATGGGTAGTTAACTTGGAAATAAACCAAGGTTAAATCCAATCTCGCCCTGGTGAGATGCTCCCAATTTGAAGTTAGCGTCGTCTCGCTAGCTAGCTAACAAAGCTACTTGTGTTGTATCTGTTAGTAAGCTACGCCTTATAAACAAGAACGCAGAAGTGGCACGGTGTTTTTGGTTCGATGTCTCGCATATTTTATTGCTAAACATGATTTTGCATGTCAGGAAAATATGAATGGTACCACAGCTGGCTAACTATTTGGCTTAGCTTACCAACAAACTATTTGAAGTAATGTTAGACCACCACTAGCCAACTTGCCTAGTTCGTAGTAGCCTACGTTATCTAAGCCTCTGAAGGTTGATCACAATGACATGAACTATTAGTTTTTAAACTTAAAACATGTTGTCACCATACTTTGTGTTGGTTGTAATTGACTGTTTATCATCAGACAGATCATAGTGATCGGTGAAGTGTCAAAATGAATCGTCCGAAACCTACAGCTCTTAGGCGCCCTAGCGCCGCAAAACCCTCTGGTATGTATATGTCGAGAAATGTTACGGTTGTCTGAAAGCATTTAGTTTTAATGCACAGAGGGTTAACTGTCAGATTCTTGGTTATTGTAGGTCATCCTCCTCCTGGGGACTTCATTGCCCTTGGCTCCAAAAGTCAAGTCACTGAGCCCAAAGCACCTGCCCTTTTGAAGCCCACAGCAGCAGGCTTGCCTTCTGATCGCAAGAGAGAAACCACCTCCGCTATTCCATCCTCCTCTGGTCTCTCCAGCTTGGCTAAGCGCCCAAAGCTCTCCTCCACCCCACCCATAGGTGCCCTGGGACGCTTGGCTGATGTTGCAGCAGTCGACAAGAGGGCAATATCCCCATCAATCAAGGAGCCATCTGTTGTTCCCATTGAAGGTAAATGATGGTGTATGAAAGTGTCTCTTGTTTTAGAAGGGACTTTAAAAAAATGATCAGATGAGGAGTAAACAAGTAGATGTCATGTAGAGTTGATCTCATGTCTTCTTTTTCACCAGTCCCACCTGCCGTGCTGCTGGATGAAATTGAGGCGGCTGAATCAGAGGGAAACGATGACCGCATCGAAGGCCTGCTCTGTGGAGCCGTCAAACAGCTCAAGATGAACCGGGCTAAACCGGATATCACACTCTATCTCAGTCTGATGTTTCTGGCCAAAATCAAGCCAAACGTCTTTGCCACTGAAGGTGTGATTGAGGTGAGTGAATGCTCCACATTTGTTCTCATCAGCTCTGGGTTTCTAGTGTTAATGTCACCTCTTGGGGCTGGGCTGATGATGATTGTTGTCCTTGTGGCTGCCAGGCGTTATGTAGCCTTCTGAGACGAGATGCCTCCATCAATTTCAAAGCCAAAGGGAATAGCCTGGTGTCTGTGCTGGCGTGCAATCTCCTGATGGCAGCCTATGAAGAGGATGAAAACTGGCCAGAGATCTTTGTCAAAGTAAGAAACTCCACACAGTAGGAATTCTTGTGGCAGATTAAGCTTTGCTACACTGTGAGGTTTCATTTTATAGGTCATAGGATGATGATATGTCAGCCTTTTTTTAACAGGTAACACCATAACTTGCGAATTACTTAAAACAACAGAAACATTGAAAAGTGCTTATGCAGCAGTTGAATTTGTCATGTAAACCTTAAACAATGGGCAGTGCCTAAATGTGTTTGGTTGCGTTCGAGCAGGTGTACATTGAGGACTCCCTGGGGGAACGCATCTGGGTGGACAGCTCTCACTGCAAGACCTTTGTGGACAACATCCAGACCGCCTTCAGCACCAAGATGCCCCCCAAGAGCATGCTGCTGCAGGCGGACACGGGCCGCTCAGGAGGGGACCTCAGTGCAGGTGGAGTTTTCAGCTCACGTGGGGTCACGCAGAGGTCATGTGTAAGAGCACAGGTGGAGCGAACTGGCTGAACTTGGATGGTGCTGTTTTGCAGGTAATAGCCCACACCCCTCCACCCCAGACGAAGATGACAGCCAGGCGGAGCTGCTGATTGCCGAGGACAAACTCAGCCCAGAGGATGATGGACAGGTGATGCCCAGGTAAGTCAGCACAAGAGAGAGAGTAAAATGGGTGTTCTAGCAATTAATTAAAGGGGAACTCCGACCCCTTTGACTCTAGCAACTTGCCCACATCACTACACTATTTTACTGCCTTGCTAAAACAGCTATAATTCCGTTCAGGTAGCACTTTTTTGGTTCATTTTTTGGTAGGTGATACTACTCAACCACTGCTACCACTATGTATTGATTTCCAGGTGCAGCTGTTCATTTTAGTGGTCTAGAGTACATAGGCTAATTTCCTGATGTCTGCGCTAAAATAACCAGTGCTATTGGACTTTGACTAGCTGAATGTAAAAGCCTGCCAAGTTAAGGTTCTATGCTGATGGGTAGTGCATATTATAGCGGAGTCTGTCGTGTCATTGCCGCATGTCAGTAGGCATCACGCGTGACTGTGACTGGCCACGACATTGCAGGTACGAGGAGCTGGCTGAGAGCGTAGAGGAGTATGTGCTGGACGTGCTGCGAGACCAGCTCAACCGCCGGCAGCCGATGGACAACGTGTCCAGGAACCTGCTGAGGCTGCTCACCGCCACCTGTGGCTACAAGGAGGTGCGGCTCATGGCCGTGCAGAGGCTGGAGATGTGGCTGCAGAACCCCAAGGTCAGTCCTGGCCCCGGGGGCTCACAGGAGTCACCTCCGCGCCAATCAGTGGACTGACTCTCTATTGGACTAGTGCACCGAGGGTCTGGTGCTCTATCGGCAAGATTTTCTTGCTCTTTTACTTCTATAATTTTATTATTTTTAGGAATGGTGAAACTCTGAAGGAAATGAAAAATCAATTCTGTTACCAACAGAGTTGTAGACCATGAGTTACCTCCAGCTCATAATAAGTGTGCAAAAGGTGATCTTTTGTAATTGTGAAGTCCATCATGTAGTGTGTTTTGACTGGTCGTTGCTCTGTTCCCTGCTGCAGCTGACCCGTCCTGCTCAGGACCTGCTCATGTCTTTGTGCATGAACTGCAACTCCCATGGTGCCGACGACATGGAGGTGATCTCCAACCTCATCAAGATCCGCCTCAAGCCCAAAGTGCTGCTCAATCACTACATGCTGTGTGTCAGGTCAGTGCATGGGGCCACAGAGCCTGCTTTGCCACAGACCTGTTTGCCGCATAAAGATACAGGAATAAGTGAATTACACAGCAGAACAATAACAGTTTTTCTGGCCAAGAGTGACCATCATGAACATCATGAACATGACATGATGTATAACATTAGTAACACTTGATAGAACTGTTGACATTAAGTGTCATACAATTATTGTACTGCACAGTTGACACGTTTTGAGATGCAGACATTTCAAAAAACGAAACTTAATGACAATTCCTAATCTTTGATGAAGTCTTAATGACCTAATGTTTATGATAAATGTTTAAGGCTCAGGGCATTCTTACGTCAACAGCGTCAGGCAAAGCGTAGCCTAGTAGTGTAAACCCTTTGTTTAGTTGATTAGCATTCCAGATTAATTCCATGTGGACAAAGCAAGCTTTTTTTTCTCCTCCTGGCTCTGCACCTTTGAAGCTGAACCCAGTGACTCCAGACTGGCGGTGGATTGCGAGGAGTTAAAGCCCTGTTGTGAGTTGGTCACTCAGTCTTAGTCTAATCATGTTTGTCTTGAGCAGGGAGCTGCTGAACGCCCACAGGGATAATTTGGGGACCATGGTAAAGCTGGTAATCTTTAATGAACTCTCCAACGCCCGCAACCCCAACAACATGCAGGTGCTGCACACCGTCCTCCAGCACAGCCCAGAGCAGGCGCCAAAGGTGAGGAGTGAGGAACCCCCCTGGGGAAAGGGCTCACCTGCGGGGCTTAAAGTCGGCTGCCGCGCAGACAGACAGACAGACAGACAGCACTGCTGAGCGGGACGCTATGGTGGCATTTACACCCTGGCAGGCTACACTAGTGAAGGCTGGGGATGGATTCCTCGCTAGTGGTTAGGTAACTGGGCTCAGTGCGGCCGCACTGTTTGGGTGGGAAGGCTTAGTGAGCCAGCTGAGCTTGTCTGTCTGTCTGTGCGCTGCCGCCTGGGTCCGTCCCAGCCAATGCCTGTAATTAATCTCTTTTCCGTTGCTCCTCGATGGGCTTTGCAGGGCAGGTAAACATGGTAGTAAGCCCAACCCAGCAGCACCACAGATAGGCACTGTAGAGTATATGTCATCGTATAGCTCAGAATATACATTATCTCTGCATTGCTACCGGATTGAGTCCATAGGGAGGGTGTCATTGAGTCTCTGCTGCTGTAGCAGCACTCTTCAGTTTTCTGCAGGTGTCCATAGAACCTAAAAGGCCACAGTATTATTCAATTTGCTCTGACATGGCATGTTGTTATATATGTATATAAGTATTCTTTTTCTGTTTTCTTTTTAGTCTGTGTTATGAAAACGGTACATGATATATGTTTGTTTTTATAGATTAATATGTGGTGGTCAGGTGTCATTCTCACCCTGTGTGTGTGTGTGTGTGTGCTGTCTGTGTGCTGCTCTCCCCTCCCCCGTGGGCCCAGTTTCTGGCCATGGTGTTCCAGGACCTGCTGACCAACAAGGACGACTACCTGCGGGCCTCGCGGGCGCTGCTGCGGGAGATCATCAAGCAGACCAAACACGAGATCAACTTCCAGTCCTTCTGCCTGGGCCTCATGCAGGAGCGGAAGGAGCCCAGCTACGTGGACATGGAGTTCAAGGTGAGGGAGCCGCAGGCAGTAGCACCCATCTCTCCCCCAGTCTGCCTCACTGGTGAACTATGCTGGGTGGGGGTGTGCCAGATGTGCTTAGTGTGCGGTTTTAGAGCCTAAGGTTACGGTCTAATTAATCTGTCCACTTTGAAATGAGGTTAGTTAAGCAATATAACACGGATACCAAATAAATAAAGAAATAAATAAGCAGTATAACACAAGTGGGAGTTGGCTTTGTAGTAGATGTGGCCGCGGCTGTGCTTTGGCTGCAGGCACAAAACCTAAAGGCCTAACTGTTGTCTAGCTGATGTTCATTTGTCAGTAGCGCTGAGTCTCTGTGTTGATCACCGTGTCTGCATGTTATGTTTCCCTCCCCAGGAGCGCTTTGTCATTCAGGTGACGGATCTGCTGACGGTGTCCATGATGCTGGGCATCACCGCTCAGGTCAAGGAGGCCGGCATCGCCTGGGACAAAGGAGAGAAGAAGAGTATGTTGGCCTTGTCCAATCACTTCTCACCTACTCTCACCTCCCCACCTGCCCACCTGGCTGCTTGGGTGTTTCACACTTACTACTCGATATGTCATCAAAGGAGTTGGCAGGGAAAGACTCTCAAGTGCTTTTGGTGCTTTGGAGAGGCAGTGTGTGTATGTGTGTTTGTGTTAGGTGGAGGTGTTGTGTATGTATGTATGTGTGTGTGTGTGTGTGTGTGTGTGTGTATTTGTTGTCATTATGCATAGACATTGTGAGAGCTAGTAAATGAGGGTTGTGTGTGTGTGTGTGTGTTGCGGTGCAGATCTGGAGGTGCTGAGATCTTTCCAGAACCAGATCGCAGCCATCCAGAGAGATGCCGTGTGGTGGCTCCACTCCGTCATTCCCACCATCAGCAAACTGGGGCCCAAAGACTACGTGCACTGGTACACACTATACCACATACAGCACTTGAGCTTCTTGTCACTGGGCCTGTAGAGGTGCCGCTTTATGATATTCTCTCTTACATGTTCTACACCCCTCTGTTCTTTCTTTATTCATCTCTCTCTCTCTCTCTCTATCTATCTCTCTCTTTCTCTCTCTCTCTCTTTCTCTCTCAGCCTTCATAAAGTCCTCTTCACAGAGCAGCCTGAGACGTATTATAAGTGGGACAACTGGCCTCCTGAGAGCGACAGAAAGTAAGCTTTGGTTGAACCCTCTGTCACATTTACTGTCAGACCGTGAAAGCAACTTATTTCCCTTAACAAGGGGGATTCTCCTTTCTGATTGGCCGACGAGGTGGGAATTCACTTTGTGTAACTGGTTAACTTTGAAGTAGGTCTGAAAAATTGTAATCATGGTCCATATCAATGTGTTTATGATAACCGGTAGTAAAGTGTCCTTGTAGCCATACCATAATAGATTATTTGCTGTAATTCATGCACATTATTAATAACTAATTAAATATAATTAAAAAATATATTGATGAAAATGAGATCCTAAATACAACCGGGAGATTAGCGGGACAGTGACCGGTTTGATGGAAATAATGACCTGACAGGGCAACCCCGCTCCGCGCATCATGGTGTCCTTCGCCGCCACCTCGCCATCATTCCATGGAACTGGTCACCTCATTGGCCGTCATGCCTTGCATAAACCCCATTTGACTCTCTCTTCTGTGTGTGCATGTGTGGAATAATGGCTCATTTGATGCGTGGGCTAATCGGTCCTGTGTGATGTTCCGGCAGCTTCTTCCTGCGTCTCTGCTCTGAGGTTCCCCTGCTGGAGGACACCCTAATGCGCATCCTGGTGATCGGGCTGTCACGTGACCTGCCCCTGGGCCCGGCCGACGCCATGGAGCTGGCCGACCACCTGGTGAAGCGAGCCGCCGGCGTGCAGTCAGACGGTAATGCCACACACACACAGACACACACACACACCCTCGCCACCCCCCCCCCCACCTGTCACGTCACATCCAGTCAGGTCATGCCCCCGCTGTAGGCCTTCATCATGACTCACAGGGCAGGCCTGAGCCGCTTCAGGGCTGTGAGACAGAGGGGAGAGAGAGAGAGAGAGAGAGAGAGAGAGAGAGAGAGAGACAGAGAGAGAGAGAGACAGAGAGGGGAGAGAGAGAGAGAGAGTGGGGCTCACACTCAGTTGCTCACGCTATTCCCCACGGGCCGCAGCACCAGACGGCACGGTGGCACAGCCAGGAGAGGAGAGGAGAGGGAGCTGGAACAGCTGTGCCGTCTGCTGGGGAGTCCGTGGGGAATCCAGTGGGAGCTGGGAAGGGGGAGCAGACGTCGTCACACGTCTCCTTTTTCTCCCTCCTGCCTGGGAATCACAGGGAACGTGTGACTCATAATACTGGTGCAGCCTCAGGAGGAGCTTGTGTGTGTGTGTGAGACATCTGAGCCTTTCTCCTCGCTGCCTTGCATCTCCAGATCAGCACCTAAATGAAGGAACTAGATGAATTGAATGATGTGTAGCGTAGCTCATTCTTAGTTTTCTGCTCTCCGTCTCTCCATCTAGTCTGCAGTCTTGTGGACTTTCAGCCTCTCACATGACCAGTGCTGTACATGCAGCATAAATATGACTGAGACAGTCAGTGCTATTCACCCAGCTGTCTAATATCACTCCCCCTCTCCCCATGTTTCAGGGGACGCTGACTCAGCTCGCACAGTTTATCTGTCTCTGCTTCTCACTCTCCCCCTCTCCCACTGTCCCCCCCCCCCCTCTCTCTCCATGGCAGACCTGGATGTGTTGAAAGTGGAGAGGATCCAGCTGATTGACGCAGTGCTGAACTTGTGCACTTACCACCACCCGGAGAACATCCAGCTGCCCACTGGGTAAGATGGCCCGTTCTATTCCGCTGAGTCACTCCTCTGCCCCCCAGTCATCAGTCATCTGCTGGCGCTGACGCAGTCTCCCGAGCAGCCCTAAACACTGGGCTGCTTGTTGGACGCCCCTTGAAATTGCTGACGTAGAGGATGTCTAAATATTTTTAAGAGGCATAGTTCATCTCCGTGGAAACACAGCTGGTGACCCCAGTGGTGATTGTGGTCATGTTAATGTTTCTTTTGTCATGAACGCATTGGGAAATCATGCTGACTCATGTTTGTGTTCAAAGCTATCAGCCCCCAAATCTGGCCATTTCAACCCTTTACTGGAAGGCCTGGTTGCTGTTGTTGGTGGTGGCTGCCTTTAATCCCCAGAAAATAGGTGAGATTACGGCTGACTCATCATCTCGAAATTGCAGTGTGCTTCGAAATTCGGTCCACTGAGGCCATGATGGCAGTGTGGAGTTTCAGTGTGTGTGTGTGTGTGTGCGTGGTGTGTTGTGTTGTGTTAGGTCTGGCAGCCTGGGATGGATATCCTACTCTCAAGATGCTCATGGAGATGGTCATGACCAAGTACGTCAAAAGCAAAACATCTCACGAGAACTAAATATCATGTTGTCATAGCAACTATGTAATATAGGTAGATACTTTTGATGTGACTCGTGTCGCTAGTTGAACTGTATCAGTCGGTCTGTTATGTTTGGACGTCTGTCCTATGTAGCACCCCACTCTCAAGCACTGTCTCATGTCTTGCCTCTGGAATAGTCACATTAAACAAAGCATACTTTATGGAAGACTCTATTGACCAGACACAGTTTGTCTGCATGCTGTTTTACTGCTCATCTTCTCCTACTGTGTAACTCAGTAACTACTCCTACCTCCCCTTGCCCCCCTCAGTAACTACTCCTACCCCCCCTTCCCCCCCTCAGTAACTACTCTTACCCCCTCTTGGCCCCTCAGTAACTACTCCTACCCCCTCAGTAGCTAGTCCTATGTCCTAGAGTCCTAGAGTGGGGTGCTACATTGGACAGACGTCCTATTCCTTCTTTCCCCCCTCAGTAACTACTCCTACCCCCTCTTGTCCCCCTCAGTAACTACTCCTACCCCCCGTGCACGGTGGCGGACGAGGAGACCAAGACAGAGATGATCAGCCGGGAGCTGCAGATGTCCCAGCGGGAGAAGCAGGAGATCCTGGCCTTTGAGAGCCACCTGGCCGCTGCCTCCACCAAGCAGACCATCACTGAGACCAACAGCCTGCTGCTCTCCCAGCTCACCAGCCTCGACCCACAGTCAGTGCTTGCGCTCTTTGTGTGTCTGTGTGTGTGTGTGTGTGTTTCATTGTGTATTTACACAGTAGTAGGTTTCCAAAAGCACAACTGTCTGCTTCCACCTCAAAATGTGTAAGGACGTGTGTGTGTGTGTGTGTGTGTGTGTGTGTGTGTGTGTGTGTGTGTGTGTGTGTGTGTGCGCGTGTGTGCGTGTGTGCGTGTGAGTGTGTGTGTTTGAAAGTTGAGTAAGTAGAGCTGAGCCCAAGGTATACAGAAGGCAGCCATTAATGAATCATTAAATCTATGCCCATTGGTTGGGGCTTCACTGAAGAGTGGTGGTCTATGAGTGGAAGGGCCAGGATTCATAGTAATAATAGAGCCCCACTAAGACAGACAGCTTGAATTAGAGAATATTGATATATGTCACAGAAAAATACAACTAGCCAAATCTTGATTGACCAGTTGGTCAATTGGCAAAATAGGTGTTGATTATTAATTGAATGTTGATTATTAGTTGATGACTTGACCAGTGAAGGTTTGCAGCTCTGGTCTCAGTCCCTGTGTGTGTGTGTGTGTGTGTGTGTGTGTGTGTGTGTGTGTGTCCATGTGCAGGGGTCCCCCTCGTCGTCCCCCACCCCAAGCCCTAGAGCAGGTCAAAAGCCTCAATCAGTCGCTGCGTCTGGGACACCTGCTGTGCCGCAGCCGCAACCCAGACTTCCTGCTCAACATCATCCAGAGACAGGTAACATCTCCACTATACTGTATTTACTGCTTCATTATAATGAAGGTCATGGAATTTCTTTGGTTTTAGTCAGGGAAAGTCATGGAAAAGTCAGGGAATTTTCAGTCTGACTTCTAGTGGGAACTCTGTGCTGGGCTTCTCTGGCTAATCTCTTCTGCACCATCATGTTTGCTAAAGTCATTTACATCAGATTGGGGTCATTTGGAGCATGTAAATATGTGCCCCTTAAATGTGCTTGTAGATTTAAAGGAGTTATTCGGAGTGAATCAAACCAAAGCCCTATTGTCTGAGGCTGCCGAGTGCTGTCGATAGGTATCAGAACGACAACAGTAGGTACAGCATAGACTGAATTTGCAAACTGGTCACTAGCACTAACAGATTAGGGCAAGTCTGTTTCGTTTTCATATGCCCTAATCTGTTAGCGGTAACGGCCAGTTCGCGAATACCTATCGACAGCACTTGGCAGCCTCAGACAACTGGGCTTCGGTTTGATTCACTCCGGATAACTCCTTTAATCAGCGCTTAACAGGCCCAACACATGAAATAAAATGGCTCTGGATTGGGCAAACATCTTGACTGAGCCATGCAAGTCCTTGACTGTGTCTCATATGGCGCAATTGCACTAAAAACGACAGTGTAGTGCGCAGTGTGCACTGAGCACTGACTGCCAAAGTGCGCAGTTTTCGCCGTTAAGTGTTATCCCAAGTGGCGCACTGAACTGATCACACTTAACGGAGGTGACAGACGTAACATTGTTTAAATCGCGATCTTAAACAAACATTTAGAATGACGACTGTAGTCGGAGAGTGACATGTGAGTTGCCTGGTGTATGAAACGTGTAAAATAATTTTATTACCGTTGTTGTTTGGATTTAAACAAGTTACTCCAACTTCCACTATCACCTCGGAGTTGGCCGCCATTAATCTCGTTTGAAAAACCAGTCGGTAGTCCCACCCCTTCCGCTATGTATCCAAGATGGAGGACGTTTAGTGCGAGAAGTGTCCATCATTCCACACTGGCTTTTTTGGTCGTTATCAGTGCACCATCCGGGTATTTTCAGTGCACTGAGTTTCAACGTGATTGTCAGTGTGAACGCCCTATGCACTAAAACTTAGTGCTTGAATTGTGCAAGTGCGCCATATGAGACACAACCCTTATGTCTTGTGTTCTCTCTCTCTCTCTCTCTCTCTCTTTCTCTCTCTCTCTCTCTCTCTCTTTCTCTCTCTCTCTCCTTCCTGCCTCTAGGCCTCCTCCCAGTCCATGCCCTGGCTAGCAGACTTGGTCCAGTCCAGCGAGGGGTCCTTGGATGTGCTGCCCGTGCAGTGCCTGTGTGAATTCCTGCTCCACGATGCGGCGGACGAGCTGACTCCCCTGGAGGATGAGGACGAGGGGGAGAGCAAGGAGCAGAGGGCCAAGAAGAGACAGGTGTGTGTGTGTGTGTGTGTGTGTGTGTGTGCACGCACTGGAAGGGCTGTGGGCAGCTGAAAGCTTGCCTATGGCATTGGATAGACAGGGCTGAGTCCCTGGATGTGTAGTAACTAGTGCTAGACTAAAAGAGAATCTCCACTGACAAACAGTGTTTATGGGATGAAGATTTAGTGCGTATGCCGGCTGATTGTGTGTCATTAAATCCTCCTCTCAGTTCCCCCATGTTCTTGCTCCCTCTCTCACAGGCCGAAAGAAAACATCTTATTTCATTTATTTAAAACTCTTCCACTCCCACTTGTTTACTTACCCATGCCACTGACATCTCTCCCTCTCTCTTGCTCTCTCTCTCTCTCTCTCTCTCTCCCCCCCTCTCCTCTCTCTCTCTCTGTCTGTCACACACCCCCAGCGTCAGCAGAAGCAGCGTCAGCTCCTCCTGCGTCTGCAGGACCTGCTGCTGGGCCCCAAGGCTGACGAGCAGACCACCTGTGAGGTGCTGGACTACTTCCTGCGCCGCCTCAGCTCCCCACAGGTGGCCTCCAGGGTGCTGGCCATGAAGGTGGGTCCCCACAACTCCCAGCATGCACCTCTGCTCAGTGTGTGTGCGCTGAAGCACCGCTATTGGTGATGCGTGCAGAAGGTGGTGGTAATACTGGCTGTGTGTGTGTGTGTGTGTGTGTGTGGTGTGGTGTGGTCAGGGCTTGTCTCTGGTGCTGACTGAGGGCGGGCTGAAGGACGGCGAGGAGCGAGACCAGCCAATGGAAGAGGATTCGCGTGACGCCGAGCTCCTCCCATCCTATCAGTGGCTGCTGCAGGACCTGCCCAAGCTGCCGCTCTTCAACAGCGTCAGGGGCATGACGGCCAGCGCCCTGCAGCAGGTGGGTGGAGAGATGCCCCCCAAAGATGCCCTCAGACGCCTCACACAGCCGCACGAGTGCTCAGGAGATCTGCCAAGGATCATGCTTTGCATTATTTAGCCTAGCCCAACACCTGAAACTTCTGAAATTCTCATTTAGTCCAAGCTCTTTAGTGGATTATTCCTCACAATCTCAGACTAACACTGATACACACATCCTACGTACACTTGCAGATGCGAATACTTATACTTTAAATTACTGTACTGTACTGTAGTTTGCTGAGCTGCTGTTAATCTGCGTTGCTTCCTGTCCAAGGCCATCCACATGGAGACAGACCCTCAGACCATCAGTGCCTACCTCATCTACCTGTCCCAGCATGCACCAGTGGAGGAGCAGGGCCTGCACAACGACCTGGCCCTGGTCAGCTCACATCATACACATTATCTGTTATTAAATGTAACGCCAAAAAATGTAATGCCAAAAAAGAATTGATGGAAAATAATTGTAATTGATTACTGAATCTCTCTCTCTCTCTCTCTCTCTATCTCTCTTTCTCTCTTTCTCTCTCTCCCCCAGGATGTGGCCAGGCTAATTGTGGAGCGCTCCACCATCATGAACTGTCTCTTCTCCAAGCACTCGTGCCGGCCGGAGTCCGACGCCGTGCTCTCCGCCCTCATCTGCATCTTCTCCGCCTACACCCGCCGCATGAGGAAGACCAAGGAGGGAGAGGACCTCTACAGCTGGGTGGGTCACACACACACACACACACACCAGCAGTCACACACAGTACTCTACCAGCACACAGCAGTCACACACATTACTGTAGTAACACACAGCACTCACACACATTATGCTTGGGCTGGGCCTAATGTTCACATGAACTTCAGGTCAACCTCAGATCAACTGCCCATTAAGTAGATGTGTTGGCTGTTGAAATGAGCTATTAGTTGTGTTTGAATTCAAATTCCATTTTTGTCTCTCCCTTTTTTTGTTGCCTGTTGAATGGTTGTGACAGTCGGAGTCTCAGGATCAGGTGTTTCTGCGCTGGACCACTGGGGAGACGGCCACCATGCACATTCTGGTGGTCCATGCCATGGTCATCCTGCTCACGCTGGGACCACCCAAAGGTGCACAGGGAACTTCATTTTGCCATCATTCTGTTTCATTTGAATTCTGTGACCTCCATGGATGGGCTGACTTGACTTGTTTGTCTGTGTGTGTGTGTGTGTGTAGGCGAGGGTGATTTCTACAACCTCCTGGACATCTGGTTTCCTGACAAGAAGCCTCTCCCCACTGCTTTCCTGGTGGACACATCAGAAGAGGCCCTTCTGCTACCCGATTGGCTCAAGCTGAGGATGATTCGCTCAGAGGTCTCACGATTGGTTGATGCAGGTAGGAATCTGACCAATGAGACAATGAAAGTGTAAGACTCTGCATCTCAAGTACTTTGCAAATAGCACCCACAGCACAGGGACACAGTAGCGTAGCATGAGTGTCCTATTATACCACATCGTATTCGCCTTCAGTGTATACTATACTGCACTGTATGTGTCTCTGTGTGTGGGTCTCTCTACTATACTGTATGTTGCTGAGTGTGTGTGTGTGTGTGCGTGCGTGTGTGTGTGTGCGTGTGTGTGTGTGTGTGTGTGTGTGCGTGTGTGTGTGTGCGCGCGCGTGTGTGTGTGTGTGTGTGTGTGTGTGTGTCTGTATAAATATACTGTATGTAGCTGAGCTGTGTGTGTGTGTGGGTACATATACTGTACATATAATGTCTGTAGCTGAGCATGTGTGTGTGTGTCTCTGTGTGTGTGTGGTGTGTTCAGCATTGCAGGACCTGGAGCCCCAGCAGCTGCTGCTGTTTGTGCAGTCCTTTGGCATCCCCGTGTCCAGCATGAGCAAGCTGCTGCAGTACCTGGACCAGGCCGTGTCTCACGACCCCCACAGCCTGGAGCAGAACATCATGGACAAGAGTGAGCCTCTCACGCGCACACACACACACACACACACACACACACACATATACACACACACACACACACACACCACTTTCTACAGTCCTCACCAGTCTGCTCTGCACTACGGAATAGTGACAAATAGCAAGAAGAGCAGACGTCTCATGTTCAAAGTTGGGCTCATTTTCCAGTGCATGTAGATGTGCTTGACTAGAAAGGTCTGGCTAATGTGTTTGGGATCTTCATGTGTGCAAAGCCCTTGAAAGCCATCTTTGAAGTGGGCCCTATGTGCGGCTCGGGGAGTCGGCTGGGGGCTTAGCGGCTCTGCGCTGCTGGACTGTGTGTTTGTGATGTGGGGGCGTCCTGCTGGGGCCTCCAGCTGGGCTCCACCACCACCACCACCACCACCACTGGCCTGCCCTAGCCTGGGCTGGGCCCGCATGGCAATGACTTCTCTCCTCTCTCTTCTCCTCTTCTGCTCCTCCTCCTCTCTCTTTCCCCTTCTTTCCTCTCTTTCTGCTCTCGCTTACTCCCCTCCCCCCCCATCCTTTTTTCTCCTCCTCTTTCTCTCTCTCTCTCCCTCTCTCTCTGCTGTGTTCAGACTACATGGCCCATCTGGTGGAGGTGCAGCATGAGCGAGGAGCCACCGGGGGGCACACTTTCCACTCGCTGCTCAGCGCCTCCCTCCCACCCCGCACTGGTAAGGAAGACTGCTGTTCTCTGGAGCCCCCTGGCCTAGCTAGCTAGCTAGCCCCTCTCACATTAGCATAGCACACTATTGGCTCAGCACATCATTGGATACCATAGCACCAACGACCGCAAGCTACTGCAGCTTAGCTGATGATGTGTACGTGTCTGCTCTATAATGCTCTAACTACCCAGTGAAGAGACAACCATTGTGTCACCATTTCAGTTTTTAGCTCAGCATCACTAATTTGCTTATTACAGTATTTCATTGTGAAAGGTGAAGTGGTTTGTTATGGTTTGCATGCTTGTTATTAGATTGGAAATATGTGTGTGTGTGTGTGTGTGAGAGAGAGAGAGAGTGTGTTTTGTAGTGTATGGTATGTTTGAGAGTGCAGGAGGGAGTGCCCTGTAAAACAGGAGTGTTTCTCTGTCTGTAGACGCTGCAGAGGTGAGCAAGGCTAAGGTTACCGTGGAGACGCCCCATGGCTCTGTGAAGATGCGAAGCAGCACTCAGCTGCCAGTGATTGGCCCAGAGGACGACCTCACTGCTGTCCTGCTGCAGGTAACACACCGCAGAAGCAGACACTCAGCACAGCCGAGGCCCAACCTGGAGTAGTACTGACTAGGTCTAGAGCACGTAGAACATGGCGACTATTAGCACCATTATCATCTTTGTTTGGAGTTGTTGTGGTTTACAGTCTCTTTAGCCTCCGTGTCTGGGCCATACTGTAGCATGTGTGTTTCATTCCTATTTTTGTATGCTATTGCGCTGTCTATAGAGACCTGTCTCTCTGCCCTCTACTATGGGGCTGCCTGCAAAAGCCTTGGGAGTGTCCCAGTACTCTAAAACTGCCCCGTGTGTGTGTGTGTGTGTGTGTGTGTGTGTGTGTGTGTGTGTGTGTGTGTGTGTGTGTGTGTGTGTGCTCTATCACTGTTTAACAGTAATCAAAGGGTGGTTCAAATGTTGGCCTCTTTTAGCCCGGAAAACACCACCTATGAATAAGACATGTAGTTCAGAATACTCATTACTAGTGAGTTACACACACACACACACACACACACACACACACACACACACATTGTGTCATGAACATGAGCCATGAAGGAGCTCTGGTGTGTGTCACTGTGGCTTCAAGGATTTCAAAAAACGCACACAGACACACACACACACACACACACA
>JASCQY010000001.1:5947844-5972164 GCA_030264315.1 Sardinella tawilis
CACACACACACACACACACACACACACACACATACACACACACATACACACACACACACACACACACACACACACCATAAACACATGAACAGACCAACACAAAGACATATGCTGAGTCACAAATCTACATACAGACACACACACACACACACATGAATATACACAAACATATGGACACTCACATCTATACACACACTACACATGGACAATCATGCGCACACACACACACACACACACACACACACATACAACCACACCCTCATGTAAGTGCACACACACACACACACACACACACACTACAAACACATGAATAGACCAACATCTACACACACACACACACACACACACACACACTACCCTTGTACATTGCTCTTATTAGATAGCCTAAGCATATCAATATCATTGAGTTCACACAGTCAAGAAAAGTCTGGGATATCCTTTTAACAGTATCATGTTAAAATCAGATGAGGGAGTCCCCCAGAGAATATCACTGCCTATTTTTCTCATTGGTTGTGTTATGTTATATGTCTACTAATATAATCACTGTGTATTTGTCATACAATATTGTTGGTCCTCACTAGTCCATAAGCCAGGAGGAAGATCGACAGCTTAGCATCTGCCCTTTAGCTTAGCGTAGAGCTAAGACTCAGGCTACTCGTGTCAAAGTACCCACGTGTGAGTGTGTGTCAAATTTCAACTCAAACACAATTACTGGACGCCAAGGTCAAGAAGTGTAACATGCAGGACTCTCTTGTTAGCTTAAGCGGCAATCAGACCTCCCCATTATTAACCCCAATTGTAATGAAACGTCTGTGACAATGATAGGTAATGGAGTAGGTGATCAGTAATCGTTACTGTGTTTTAGTCACATTCGAAATCATTATATGTGTTTTGGTGACAGATTTGAAATATTGCAAACTGCTATCTGTATTGCCTCTTGCACTGAAACACTAAAAATAATTGTAAAAAAAAAGAAATATTGCAAACTTTTCCATTGTTGACGTAATTCAGACTGAATCAAACATGCTTGATTATCTTGACCTGTCGGTTCTATGGTTGCTATGGAACCAATTATGACGTTCAACTCAATCATTACTCAATCGCTCATCACTAAGTCTCAATCATACCAGACTCAGTCAGCAGGTTTACGCTGCTTGATCTTATTCTAATAATAATAATAATAACAATAAGACTGAAAAGGGAGGTTTGTTTCTAGCTTTAAAGATGTGATGATACAGAGTGATCGATGGAGAGAGGAAGAAGGGTAGAAAGAAATGGAAAAAAGAGAGAGGGGCATGGAGTAAAGGAGAGAAAGATGGAGAGTGGCGATGATATGAGAAAGAGAGTAAATGAGGTGAAAAGGAGAGAGAGAAAGAGCGAAAGAGATGGAGTGAAAATATCTTGGTGTTTGTTTTCCTTTGACAGTCTCTTGCTGCTCCTCAAATGGAATCTATTAGTCAGACTCATAATGGGCCAAATAAATATCTATTCAAGAGGAGCAGTTAAGCAAACAAGAAGGACTCCGACGGTTAAATATGTATTTCATTTCAAAACAAGAACAAGAACACACACACACACACTCCTTGAAAACATACCCACACACACACACACCCCTCCCTTCCCTCCTCTTCTTCTTCTCCTTCTTCTTCTTCCTCTGCTCTCTAAAGCTGCAGCTCCACTGCTTAAGTCTGTGTGCAACGCTAAAGTGATAATGCATCATAAATCAGCCTGCAGCAGAAAGCAATTAGCTGAACTAAATTATGATCCAGCCGAAGAAATGGATCAATCAAGAGAATTCAAGCTAAACTAAAGAGGAGCCACCAAGCTCATTTGAGTTGGCTAATGGTGCCTTGAATGAAGCAGCACAACAAATGGAGACGGATGTGTTCATTGTTTACTGATGTTACCCCGTAGGTTTGATTGTATTTCTTTGCGCCATGCTTAGCTTTCTCTTTCATGCCATCCCTTTTTCTTCGCCACAATTGAGATTAGGCTCCCATTGAAAGTAAAAAAACAGATCTCTCTTTGCTCTCTGGATATGTCTGTATTCCTTTTTATATTTCAAGAGAATGACAGCGGTTGAAACAAGCCTATTTAGATTTGGGCGCCACAGCAGAAGGGAGGTGAAATCTTGGTGGGTGTTTAATCCCGAGAGAATGTTCTGCTTGTCTGCCGTATCTCTAAGTCCAACGCTGATACTCTGGCTGTTAGCTAAGCCCTGCATGGGCTTTTTGGAGGACTCACTGGCACTGAGAGTACCTGCCAGATCAATAGGGGGGACTGCGTGTGAGCCACCGCCATTGTCGCTCCCAAAGCCCTTCAATTATCCACGAGGAGCTCATTTGTAAATGGGGTTCCCATTCTGGTGGCTGAGCTGGCTTGCTGATTAACTGGATAAGTGGGCTTTGGTGGGGTAAAGCACTGGCAGACCAAACACAGCGGGGAGCGAGGCTCTGTTACTTCACATCCCCCCAAATCTCGAGTCTAGCCCACGGGCCGGGGACAAACGACGGAGATGGCGCTTCAGCCACCACACACACACTATTTGTTTAGCCTGTCTCTTCTTGCAGTCAACACACTCCTCTAATCTTCTCCACTCTTCTCTTCACACAAAGTAAAGGCCAGTGATGCTGTCGCAGTATGGGAAGAGTGAAGGGATTTTTTTTTAGAATAAATGTTTCGGGTTTTGTTTGTATTTTGCAGAAAAGGACACAGGCAGAATCCATCCATTGAGCTCTTAGGCAGAGATGCAACTTGTCTGTTCTCTATGTATTTACGTATTTAGTGCATCATTGGTACGAGGAGATTTGATCAAAGCTCAAAAAGCTCCTCTTCTGTCTCATCAGACATCTGTGCGGTAGATCAAGGAAATGGTGTTTATGGTGGTGGGGTGAAGTATTTTTGAATCCCAGTGATATGCCTTCTCCCATTGGACTTCTCCCTCTGTGTCTCCTTTGGTCGGGCTTTGGTGGTGTCTGGGCAGGTGTGGAGAGTAGGTGGTGCTGCTGCTGCTTCACCCGGCCCACGGCGGCTGTGGCCGGTCTGCTCTGCTCTGGCCAGCTGTTGTGAGCTGATCAAAGCTGCCCCGACGCAGCACGCCGGCCCATCCCTGGCGCTTAGCGGTGACACCGGTGACAGCACGGGCGCTCTCGGCCGGCTCTGTCTGATCTGATCACCCTGCCGACGTGTGTTGTTAAGGGGTGATGTGTACCGGAGGATTAATTGAGACACCTGTGTTTCTCTCTCATGCCCTACTCATCGGGACTCAATCAACACCAATACCACAGCTGGCCCGAGACTGTGGGACTGGGAAGGACAGAGTGTGTGTGTGTGTGTGTGTGTTCTGCGCAGTGGAGCTGTCTGTCAATATGAGTCACCTTCTATTCCTCATCATAACATTCCATGTGTGTGTGCAGATGAACATTTTTGCCGCAACCTGCCTCTCTAATCTAAAAGGCGGTCTTGACCTTGGGGAAGAAGTTCATGATCTCCTCATTTCAGTTGCTCAGCTTATGATTCTTAAAGTTACTTTTCTCAGAAAAAAAAGTCCCTGGCTAAATTGCTTAAATGGAGGCCGGGGCGGAGTGTGCTAATAGAATTAAACACATTCCATTTACCTGGCTGACAGGGAACAAAAGGGTCTGACATTCTTCTTCCAGCAGAGTAGTCTGAGGGCTGTGAAAGTGATCTGTTTTCAAAGGCTGTCGATCCCTGACCCACAACCCATTTTGGAGCACTCTGTCCCAAGCCTGCTGCTTCACAATGCACTTTGTTTGGACAGGTGATCTCACTCCCCCCCTACCCCCCACTCCCAGTCCGCTACTCTAACTCCCATAAGACAGCGAGGGGGAGTAGAATTAAGTGTGGGAAAATCCATTTGACTTTCCGTCATCTAGTTACAATATTCCCCATTCCAGATGTTTGGCCTTTCACCTTGAAGTAGTGTATTTGAACAAAAGCTGCCGTCGATGAGTCACAAACACGTGTGCATGTTAAGCCCATCAGCATGGCTCTCATTGTAATGAATCAGACAGGCTCAGAAATGTCACGGAAGCATTTTAACTGAGTAAATGAGCCTGTAAATTAATGTCAATTGTGTAGGCCAATTAGTCAGATGTGTTTGCCGTGTAAACAGAGTTTGTTTATCCCCCTGCCTGTTCCCACCCCCCTACACCCCCCGGTCCTTCCCCACCACCCAGCTCTACCGATTTCAGACAAAGCCTTGTGCATAATCATCCATTTCTCTACTGTTCTTGATAATAGATAGATAGATAGATAGATAGATAGATGTCTGGATAGGAATATTTTTTTTCATCTGTTGGTTTTTCTTCATTTAATTTCCTGCCATGTCTTCAGAGGCTGTCACCCGTGAGCACAGGCATGACCGAGGGCTCAGTGCGGCAGTGGCAGCTGAGTGATGGGCCAGCATCTCCACAGCGCTGTCTACGTGTCTTTCATAACGTTTACATCTCCGCTGTGCTCTTCTTTTTTCACCTCTCTGACTGATCCATCACATTGATTGGATGGCGCAAAGAGTCTGAACTTGCCTGTGTGCTGCGTCGTACAGTATACACACACATGCCTTTAGCACACAGAGGACACGACCATATAAGGCGCAAGGGTGGAGGTGAGAAAAATTACTGTTTTAACAGACTGATGAGAGGTAATGATCGTTATAAAAGAAAAAAAAAAACAACCGTGATAACTTCTGATTGGATAGTTTTTTGGTGAGGGGTTGGGTCTGTGGTCACAAGTAGGTCATGTGACTGAAGAGGGCGGCGGCCCTCAGGTGGGAATAAGAACCACCCCTGAGAACAGGTAAGAATGTTCTCTTGGCAAAGTGACTGCTTGCTTTTAATCAAAACATCACTTGGAACTCAATTCTCTCTCTTCCCTCTGTTGGACCCCTAATTGCTCTTTTATTGCCGTAGCTGAGCTGCTCCCTCTCAAGAGCCAAAGATTGGCCACTGATGCTAAGAGGAAGAAGAGGGCAACTCAGGGGACAAACTTCAGTCTCATATCTGATGAACCTGCTATTAACGAAAGCTACCAAGACCTATTATTGTATTGTTTTTTTTTTTTACATTCATTTATTTTTTGTGGACGCACGGCACACGGTCTGAGGAGCCAAGGCCATTGCTCAGACATGTTTGGGCCGGGGCAGCTGATGACAGCTCTCAGTCCTCCGCTGCTGCACTCGTCTGCTGCCGCAGCGGCTCACCTCTTCCCCACCTTCGCTGCCCGCCTGGGCTCCCCTCCCATCCTGCTGCCGGGGCCCCTGTTCAGCTACGAGCTCCTGCGCAGCTACCTGCAGCCGGAGCCCTGCAAACAGGCCCTCCTGCTGGCCACCCAGGCCACGGGCCTCAGCCACCTCGCAGAGCCCCCGGGTGAGTAGCCGACCTGCTGCACGCTGGCCTGCCAGCTTATAGCATTTGGGCATCTTTTTTTTTTTTTAAACTAAATGCCATCGATAAGGACAGTATTAGTGTTTGCTTTTGCTTCATAGTTAATTGAAATTTGTCATAATTATTGGTACTTTAATTCATACAGTATTTTTCATGAGATGAGAAGAAGGGGATGATATAGCTTATGTGATTCTACAATATTTATTCCATTCTATTCTGCAGGTAAATGACTGACATTACCGTGGGTTCATTCCCCCCAGATTACAGTGTTGATGTTGAAGTGTAAGACTGTGTGCTGAATGTAGTGAAAAAATCTGTCACTCATGCAGGCGACGTGCTAAGTAACACAGTAATAAGACAGAATAGTGTGTATGGCAAAGTAGCTCTGCTAATTGTTGGCCACTCTAGTTGAACATCTTTTAATGGGAGTGTAATGTTTACAAAGGATTGGCTAACAGGTCGTAACTAACAATCAATTATCTCAGCCCCTTGCTAAAGAGGGCTTAATGAACACTGCAGTAATTAGCCAATCTAGAGCCATTAGTGCGTCGTTGGCCGTTGGCGATGGTCTAATTGGTGGCTGTGATCCGGTTTCCAGATGAACAACGGCCAGTGAAGCAGCGGCGGGCGCGCGCCAACTACAGCAGCTGGCAACTGGAGGAGCTGGAGAAGGCCTTCGAGAGCACTCACTACCCCGATGTCTTCATGAGGGAGGCCCTGGCGCTGCGGCTGGACCTGATCGAGGCCAGGGTGCAGGTGTGCAAAACAAGGCAGCACCTCACCACACACCGGGGGGTTGGGGAGCATCCACTCATTTATCACACACAGTCTATCGCACAGTGTCACAGGGTGTTAACCCCAGTGCATGCATACCTACACTCTACAGTATTTGGGATGGGGCTCAGCAGGCTGTGTCATTTGAGCAGCGCTTCTGAAACACTGAGTGTTGTGTCTGCGATCATGTCCAGGTGTGGTTCCAGAACCGCCGAGCAAAGATGAGGCGGCAGATGAAACTCCAGGGACACCCGGGGGACCCCTGCAGCAGGAGAGACGGGGAGGCCGACCGGCAGAAGGGAGAGCGATCCGGTCGGAGCCGGAGCCCATCAGAGGGCCCAGACGCAAACCACTGGCAGAGGAAGCCAGAGAGAGGGGGGGGGAACTGCTCTTGGCCAAAACCTCCCCTGGCCATTTTGGCCCCAGCCCCCGGCGCTGGGGTCCAGAGGTCTGAGAGTCAGGAGAGGGGCGCACAGGCGGGGCCCAGCCCAGATGAGTTCCGCTCGTGCAGCATCGCCAAGCTGAGGGCCAAGGCCAGGGATTACGAGGCGGAAATCCACAGCACGGTAGCCAAAGCAGGGTGGCAGAAACGGCTCCAAGCCCAGGTGGCGGCTGCCGATGTTGGGACTGACTGAGACTGAGGTAGCACCACCACCCTCCATGGGACACATCGGTCTTCATACAGTTGAGCTTTTCCGCAATGAGACAACAACAACAACAACAACAAAGAATGTTGTAAAGCCATGCAGTTTGCAGCTTTATTTATTTGTTCCTGCAGAAAAGATTTGGCCCAGTGAGACTGCTCTCTCTCTTTTTGGTGTGCAAATAACTTCAGAGATATTATCAAACAAATTTCATTAACGTTCTCATTTGTGCATTAAGCTAGACTATTATTTTCTGTTCCTTTGTAAATTTGGTTGATGAAACTGAAAATGAAATTGGGTCTATTTATTATGTCATAGCCATTAATTGCTTTTGCTTATCACCGACTGCTTACTTTAAAAAGATCCAACGGCAGAAAGTTGAATTTGAAAGGAATTATACAACGGTCTACTACATCTCTGTTACTGAGCTTTGCATTTGTATTTATCTCACCCGTTCATTTTGAACTCCCCAGACCCACACAATCCTGTTCCCAGGCATACAAACAAATTTATTCCTTCAGTCATACCATGACTCTCTTTAAGTCTTACTTTTATATGAAATGTATTTCTTCTTAAATATGAATCTATCGATTGTCTGTAAATAGCTCATTAAAAACACAATTTCATTTTTCAAAAGCAATCCTATGACTTCATATTGGACCTTTAGAATCAGCTTGACTTTATTAAATGCCATATTAGTCCAGTGTTGAATTACGTGTGGTGCACAGAAATACCTTTGCATAATGGGAATCCATCAGAAATCGAGTGCATCTGAGCCGTGATGTCAGGTCAGTGTTGTTGTTGGGAGAGGAAATGCTCTGATGAGTTCTCAGTGATCTCATCGATGGCTGGATCTTGCCCTGGCTATCCTGTTACCTCCACAGCCGCCAGAGGAAGGATGCCTGCAAGCTGCCACAAGCCCTGCAGAGGAAACAATGGCCATGACTGAAAAATGACTGGCCTCACTGACAGAGGCACTCGTCAGAAGATTACATTTGCAAACACTCTTGGACTCTTTTTGTCTCCACCAGCTTTGAAGGCAGTCCAGTGTAAAGTGATTTAGTATTGCTATATCTTATTTCATTTCCCTCTTACATTTCTGTTTTTGTTTTGTGAGAGCAGCTATTGTAATGGGGACTGACACAAGTGAAAAATAATAGCCTACACTCAGTCACTAATTTGTGATAAAATGTTTGCTACTTATTTTTGAAGGAAGTGGTTGAAATATTTGTCCAGAGGTGCCCCCAGCAAGAATTTATTTAGGGATGACCAAAGTATAGTCCCTTGAAACAATTAGTTTGTCAAATTCATCAGTCTTTTTAAAAGTATTTCCTCTAGGGCTCTAGTATCTTTTTCACATTTTGTTTTACCCACCTACTGTTGATATTTTGTATAGTTTGAGACTGAAAATATTGATTTCATTCATTTCAAACAATTTAGCCCTACTTTTAAAATTATGCATAACATCAAGGTCGCCTACATATGGGCCAATGTGAGGCCTTTGCCTTTGCTTAGTGAGAGAGTGCCCTCCTCTGGTAATGGTTTCACTGGAAGTGACCGTTCATCTGTCTTTCTTAATGGTCCCCACTTTATTAGCAAGTTCTGGTGGTAAAAAAAAACTAATGCAGAAACTGAGTCATCAGCACCCTCACTTGTGCCAATCTCAGCAATGATGGATATATTCCATGGTGAGATATAGTCTATATAGGCAGGCTAGGCCTATACATAACTGTTCAACGAAGTGGCCTGAAACATTGCAGATGGTAAATAAAAATAATATATTTTTTTAACCATGAGAAGGTCCAAATACTTTTGTGGAACCAACTTCATCAAGCAAGGACACGAAGGAAGAGCCAGAAGGAGATATCCTCCATGTTCATTGGCCCGACCACTAGGTTCACCAATTAACCAAGGTCAGATTTTTAAGTCTGCATTTTCATCTGCCACTCTGGCTTTATGGCTTCCAAGTGTCAATGGCACTGTGAGGTTTCCGAGGCTATGTTATTTGCCAGAATGAATAAACAGGCACAACAGCGCTGCTCATTGTTAATTTTATACACATTACCCTACTTCTGTCTAGCCATGCAGTAAACCTGTCCTTATGCAAATCGGAGAGAAAGGAGCTTGTTAGTGGCCCTTGTCAGCATAATTAAATTGCTCATTAATGGTCTTGCGGCTTTGGTTTTTCCACTGCATTAAATATCTAATCTGAAACTTTCGACTGTCCTAGAGTTTACGTTTTAAAAATAAGCGGTGATGGACTTTAAGTGGTTTTGTTTGCATTTTATGTTCAATCTTAAGTGCCAAAGGTACCGAAATAAGTGACATGGCTTAATCATCTAATGAAACAGTTCATAAATGAATGTGCCTGCTACCCGCATAGCCTCGATTTGATTTCACAGGTGGACAAAGCTACTCTTCTGCTTTTAGGTAATTATGTTCCTCTGCACTGGTAATGAGACAGCCTGGTCGTGTCTCTCGTAAGCTTCCCGAACGTCCCTCACTCACCCTAGTGTCTGGCAGGCAGCAAAAAGTAGGACACAACAGTTCCAGCAGAAAAGCTACACTGCATCCGCCTTTGTTTTGGGTCCCTCAACTTCGCAAACTTGTTCGCTCGTGGCTCCCACGGCACCCTGGAGAGAGGATGGCTGCCATCAAGGCGCTGCAACAATGGTGCAAGAACCAGTGTGATGGCTACAAAAATGTTACAATTACGAACATGACAACTTCTTTCAGAGATGGATTAGCGTTCTGTGCGTTGATTCATAAATACAGACCGGATCTCATGTAAGAACTTTTTTGTTACGTGAAACCAAACAGTAGCATAATGGTTAAGTTTTGGGCAGTTGTAATGGGGAAGGGATTCTATTTGATAATGTTAACGTTACCCACTTGATAGCCACACTTGCAGTCGACTTTTGTCGTGTTCTCACTCCTTGGTGTCTCCGAGGATGTTCTTTCTTGAGAGAGCTTTTCGGGAAAGAATTCGCTGTAGTTAAGCGGTGTATCGCATGGGAACTGGAATTGGATGTAACGTTACTGCACTCTGTAGCCTAACGTTACTGAAGTCGTATTTCTGTCTGTAAGTGCAAAAACCGAGACCGCTAAGTTATAGCTTTCTTCAAGGCGTTTCACTTGGTCACGGGCAATTTTACGCCGATGTATAACTTCTTGGCTAAGTTATTTTTTAACAGAATACAGCCGAGAGACTGACTGGCAGTGGACCTTCATGAATGAGCTTTAAGACCTTGTATTAAAATACAATGCTGTCTGGATTAGACTAACTGCAATATCTGCAAACATTCATTTTGTGCGCAAACTTGAGCTGCGTTTGTTATTCAACAAAGGCTATAGCCTACCTTTGATGCAACAGTTTTATTCAGCATCATGGATTGACTTGATCATTTATTCTTTTCCAGAAACTATGAGTCCCTCAGAAAAGAGAATATTTATGAGAACAACAAACTGGTAAGATTTGCTGACCTCATGGGATCACATTTCCTAACTCTTCTTTCTTGAAGTTGAAGTAATGTTAATAAATTGCATAGCCTATCTGTGTGACTGTGTGATGCTCTTCTTATGCCAGTGACTTCCAATACAAAGTTAGGCTACACGTCGCTACAGTGTCCACAGGACATGCTTGGTCTCTCCACATTGTTTTGGAATGTGCACAGTGGGTGAAACACATTTGGCTTTAAATCAATTCTGAGTTGTTTTCATGTTTCCACTTTTGAAATGCGTCTTTGAAGCAGAAATAGGCGAATAGAAAATGTTTAAACACACTGTGGACGGCTGACACTGATAGCTCCATCTTGTGTGTGCATGTGATGCCTATCAGGGTGTTCTAAAATAAGTTTGTTGTTCCTCTGTTGCAAAACACTTTGTTTGGAACCACAGGGAGGCCACATGGCCATTTTATCAAAGATGACATTTTGTTGACTGATTTAATTCTGTCTTTATTCTTGTAAGGCTAATAATTTAATTTGTGAAGGGCTCCATTTATTTTTAAACATGCAAAGAAAACTTATAATCAATGAATTCATCTCGATTCAATTAATTTTCAGCCATTGTTTTTGAAGTTCATGGCTTTGTTCCATTGCTGCCTTTCAGCGGTAATAAAGAACTACATATCTGTGAACTCATTTTTTTGTGTAGGCTACTGTTGTAGCGCCTAATGAAATAGCTGTCCTAAATAGGTATATTTGGTTAGTTCAGAATCTTGAAGTCGGTTAAATGTTACTCAGAAAACTATTTATTCGAAAAGGAGTGAATGCTAATTATAGGACTTGTCATATGGGCTTGTTTGAGCTCCATTTCAGCAAGCGGCTTGGAGCATGCACACTGGAGGCCACTGTTTGTCCCAGTGGCCTATTTTTCTTTTTATCGGCCTTGGCTTCCTGTCCCACTAGGAAGCGTGGCTCTCTTTGTGATGGGAGTGCGTCAGACTGCCCCGCTGGGTCGAGTCCAATGTTTAAGATGTCCCTTATTCACACAGCCTCCATGGATAGTCAGGCTAAAAAGCGTCACACTGATTCGTGCACTTTGCTTTGACATCTGTGTTCAAAACTGCTGCTGCTTAGCCTAGCACTTCAGCCTCCTGATGTCTGTTAGCCACCCAAGCCACCAGGAGTCCCTTCAGGGTATCTATTATGAATGAGGATTACTGTCATCTGAGGGCGACACATGAGCCGTGCCATCTAGATTCACTTACAGGTGCGCTACATTACCTGGGCAAAGATATGTGCCTTGTGGGGTTCTATTATATACCCCTGTGCTCCTCAGCACTCAGCTCAGTGTGGGGCTGCTCATCAGCTGCAGTCATTCTTAGCTACAGCCACACAGATGGATATTCAGCTTAACACATCGGTGGTGGTTAAAGATAAAGTGGTGTCTGTGTGTGTGTGTGTGTGTGTGTTTGTTTATTTATTCACCAACTTGCTCAGCCACACACTGATACTTCAGTGCAAATGTAATGTGTTGTCAGCTTCTAAGCTGTCACCGGCTACGTGAGCTATCTTGACACCTGGGTTTTTCCCTGTTCCTCAGAGTGCTGTGTCTTCCTGTTTGTCATATTATGAAGTTCAAGGCCAGTTTCCTCACTCTCCTCAGCACAAGCCTGTCTGGCTCCCTCCCTCTCTCTCCCCCCTCCCTCTGTTGCTAATGCTGATCCCAATACCTTGGAGATGGCCGCAGCTCCTTCCTGTCCTCCCGTCCGCAGCTGCTGCGACACAGGAGTTGCCTTTCCTGTGTGAGCCTGGGCAGTAAAATTTAATGAGCTAGTCCACGCTGGCTCTGAAACAATGCTCGCCACACTCGTCCTCCCCCTGGCCTTGCCATCCTCTCTCTCTCTCTCTCTCTCTCTCTCTCTCTCTCTTTCTTCCAGGCCTGCGAGTGCACAGGAAGTGTGCTATTCATTATTCACTCCCTGCCCCAGACCTTTCTCTGCGTGGGGGCCACAGAGATTGCTGTACTGTGGACTTTTTCACGTCTATTTTGGGAAGCCATTTTTTTTTCTTTAGTCTGGCCTGTGTTTACAGTTAATTGGGAAACTATAGGTTTACAGGACCATTGAGTGTTGCCAAGACGCCACTGTGCCACTTGTAAAACAATCAGACGTGTCCGCACTGCTGTGGAATATTTAAAGCAGTGTTTAAATTAAAGGTCAAAAGCATTTCCGCTGTTCCCAGTGCCCAGATAGTGGCTGTCAAAGGCTTTGTATGTTCTGCATGGGGGTTTGGAGTCTTGGCCTTATGTTTCTTCAGACATTTGTGTGTGTGTGTGTGTGTGTGTGTGTGCGTGCACGTGTAGGTTGTCTCGTAGACTTTGGGGATTCAGGTAAATATTTCAAACTGGCCAGATTATTTATGTTTTCCAACTTTTAGTGTTCGAATTCAGTGTATTTTGATTATACCATTTGTAATGTGGACAAATTCTCTGTTGTATTTGTCCGTAGCGGGGGGCACTAGTAAGCACCAGATGGAGTAATCGTGTTCTTGCTTTGCTCCTCTCCACGTATTTATCCGTAGCTTTTAAGCAACTGCATAGCATAGCAACATCTTAGCTCCACATCTGGAGTATGGTGTCTGAAGTTCCTCCACACAGCGTTTCTTCTCTACATGCTAGCAGTTCTTTAACAGCATTTAACCGTCTTAAGTTGTAGGTAGTGTTCAAAAGTACCAAATCAAGCTAGTGTCAATCATATACAGTATGTGTGAGTCTAGTGTACTGCCACCCCGCTTCACCCCTTCTCCATAGCCTCTCCCAGGCCAGGCTACTGACGCATGTCCCCCAGTGAGATTGACATCTTGGAGGCCCGGCTCCCATCTGTGTAACTTTCTTATCTTCCAAATGCTTAAGAGCTGCAGCTCTCTGATAAAGCTCAGAAAGGAAATGTGCTGTATACGTAATGCTGCCTGAGAATTTCAACAACCATGGCTTACTGCTCAGCCTCTTAGAATGCACAGCATCTACATTTAAGATGCTCTGGAGAACACACACACACACACACACAGTAGCCCTTTTGCTTGAGGTCACCATGTGCTGTTTATAGGAAAAAGCATGAGGGCATTTGATATACATAGACCAAATAACAAACTGGTAACACGTTAACTGAATAGGACATTGGAAAATGAAACTTACTTCGAACAACGGGGCGATGGGTAGATCCACACCAGATTGATTTCTTCTTTTAACATGGGTGATTTCAAATCAAAAGCTTACCCCTGCTCATTCCAATGAGCTGGCTAAGTGAGTGTTGGCAATAGATATGAGGCCTGGGAGGCCCACCTCTGCTCACACGCCCCCACAGTATGTGACGCCTGTTCTCCTCTGCGTGGCGTCCCTGTCTGCAGGCCTTCTGTGTGGCCGAGGAGCACCTGGGGATCCCCGCCCTGCTGGACGCAGAGGACATGGTGGCGCTGAGCGTTCCCGACCGCCTCAGCATCCTCACCTACGTCTCCCAGTACTACAACTACTTCAACGGCCGCTCCCCAAGTACGTCACTCCTCGTCCGTAACGCTCTACAGATGCACAGCTAGCGGCTAGACACCGGTGACACTCTCAGGGTTTGAATAGATCCTCTCACAGAGGGGTGCATTTTAAGGGGTGTCGTCGTGTCCTTGGGCTGGATTGCACTGCAGGTGTTGCACACCTCTGCGAAGGCACACAAGTACACACACTAGTGTCAGGAGCACTCTGGGGTGCCAGGGTCTCTCTGACTTAATGTATGAGATTATCTGCCTTAACAATGGGATTCTCTTCTCTGATTGGCTGATGGGGTGGCCATTAACTTTGTATAACAGGTCAGCCCGGAAGAAAAATGTAATCACTTTTCCATACCAAGATGCTTATGAATGGATCAATAACAACAATACTGGAAGGAACTATTTCAGGCTGTTAACACCCCTCATGGGTTATTTTCTGTATTTCATGCACATTGTTCCGAAATATAAAGAAAGCCGTTGATTAAAAATGATATAAGGCAGTTAAGCGGGATAACAGCCCTCGAGGAGATCTGTTCGACGGAACTAATGACTCGGCGGAGGAACTCAGAGTTCTAGCCTCCACCTCGCCATTATTTCCATCGAACGGGTCACCTCATTGGCCGTTATCCCTTCCATAAGTGTGTGCAGGCAGGTACTGTACACGTGCCGTACGCAACCGATAAGCATTGCCACCCGCTCATGCACACTCAGAAAATAAATCCTTGTGTTTGTCATTGTCATGTCCCCTCAATACTCTTATCTGTCCGCTGGTCTTCCTGTTATTCTGCTCCATATCTGCTCTTTCTGTGCTCTGCTCCTCGCCTGTCTCCAGTTGGAGGGGTGGGGGGTGTTAAGAGACCGGCCGAGGACTCGAAGGAGGAGCCGTCGGAGAAGAAGAACCTTCCGGTCGTCGCCAAAGCCTTCAACCCCAAGGCGGCGGCTGAGAACCGCCCGCCGGCCCCACTCAGCCAGAAACAGTCACCGCCTCTGAAAGCCCAAGCAGCTGCCCAACAGGTACACACACTCTGCAGGGCAGGGCCATCCACAAGGCTTCAGCTCTCCACTGGACCTCATTCATCTGCTCCTGTTAGACCTTCCACACTCCAGATTCATTGCATCTTATTACTGTTATTACAGCTCATTGTGCAAGTATGAGAGAGTAAAGGTGTTTTGGGCTGCTCAGAAATGCAAAAATGAATAGTAGTAGTTAAGTGTTTAGTGAGGAGTGTGTGTGTGTATGAGAGGGGGGGGGGGGTTTGTCTAGTCTTTTCTGTTAAGTTTTAGACACTGATTAAAATAATTAAGAATCCTTGAGCATCAAAGCAAAGAGTGCAAATAAGGATTTATTGGCATTACAGGACAGGCAGCCAAAATGAGAAAAATTTGATCCAGACTGCTTGTTTTGTGGGTCACTTAGTGCAGGCTAATTATTGTTTTACGGTAAACAGGGAGGTAAATTATAGACTGAATTTTTTCACTCATCTTTCTAAAGGTGGCCTGTTCTAAAATGCCTAATCCCCTTTTCTCCACTCTGGTTTGGCTCTCCCAGAAGGCTGTTTTAGTGGAGACCTCCAATACAAGCGGCACCCTGAATAGCAAATGTGCCGTCTGCAAGAGCCACGTGCATCTGGTGCAGCGCCACCTAGTGGATGGGAAACTCTACCACAGGAGCTGTCTCAAGTAAGTCCTCCGTCATTTGCTTGTGTCTTGTTCACACAGGAGATGTGAGTGCAGAGATGATTGAGTGTGGCAGACAGTGTTGCTGTCCCCGGTGCTGAGCTCTGAGTCTTGTCCTACTGCACTGCAGGTGCAGTGAGTGCTCCAGTACTCTGCTGCCAGGAGCGTACAAGACGGGCCCCAAAGCAGGGACGTTTGTGTGCAATGCACACCAGAACGGCTACAGGTCCTCCCTGCCCCGGGCCACCCAGAAGAGCTCCTCTGGCCCTGGGCCTGTCAATGGCCAAAGCCCCACCACTCCTGCTCCTGCTCCAGCTCCAGCTACAGTGGAGGTGCAGGCGCAGAAGAAGGAGAAGCAGAAGCCTGTGCTTCCGTCGGCCGCGTCGTCGGTGCTAAACGCCCCTATTAAAGTCACCCCCAGACCTGCGGAGCCCAGCCCAGCACCGCAGCCGTGGACCCTCTCAGCGCAGAAGACCCAGGCAGCCAGACGCAACTTCTTCCAGTCCTCCACCCCAGCCCCAGCCCCAACCCCAGCTCCGGCTCCGGCTCCAACTCCAGCTCCAGCCCCATCTACTGCCCTAGCTCCAGCCTCATCTACTGCCCCAGCCCCATCTACTGCCCTAGCTCCAGCCTCATCTACTGCCCCAGCCTCTTTTAATGCCCCAGCCCCTTCACTCTCCTCGGCTCAAACTCCAAGAGAATCCGGCGGCCATCAGCCTGCATCGGCGCCAACACAGCCTGGCACCAGCACCCCGTCCAGAGCGGTGTCCAAGGCAGACGAGAAGGAGCGTGCCCGGGCACTGCTCACCAGGAAGCTGGCCGAGGGCAACTGCAACAATAATAACACGGCCTACCAGTCTGGCTGGAGGAGCGACAACCACTGGTGAGATTTGTTTACTCTCCCCAGATTTATTGTCTCTTTCATTTAAATCAATTATATATAAATAAAGATTTTTAATGGCAGTATTGCTGTCTTCCCCGCAAATTTAATATCATTTAATATCCTAATGGCTTGTGTGGGGTAATATGTTCAGTTTTGTAGGTTTTTATGCAGCCTTGTTATTTATTTTATCAATTAAAAAAAAGGGCGCCAGATTTGCTCATTAGCATATTTGATTACACAGCAGACAATTAGCATAAATCACCCAATGCGGCTCGGAGTGGCACAAAGCGCTCGGGCGAGCTAATTGTGTAAATTGTTAAGCTAATAGAATAAGCATGCGTCTCCGCAGGTCTGGGAAGGGGCCGCGCTCTGCCGGGGCGCCCAGCTGGAGGCTGGAGAAACGCAGCCAAGGCACGGCGGGGGGTGGGGCAGCCCCCTCACACACCACCCCCACCTCTAGCATCCCCACCAGCACCAGCACCATCCTAACCCCCACCCCCACCCCCACGCCTGTCATCAGCACCAGCACCACCACCACCACCTCCTTCAGCAGCAAGGAATCCCTCTGGCTGGCTGCCATCAGGGAACGAGAGCGAGCGAGAGCGAGAGCTCCCCCCAGCCCCGTTGCCATCGTCACCACCACCTCCAACTCCTCCACCACTGCCTCCTCCTCCGCCTCCTCCTCCTCGTCCTCGTCTGCCGTACTTGCCTGCGGTGCCAAAGGTTGGCTTTTGCAGCAGATGACCTTTGCTGTAGATTGCAGTTCATTGAATGTTGCATGGAAAGGTCAATGATGAAGTATTACGGTAAACATTTCTTAAACCTAAAATTGAAATGCCGCCCTGGGAGGCTGAAAAGGCAGGCAAAGAAAAGCCTGTTTCATCTGTACTGGAGTAGGTGTCTCGTGTTTTTCCTTTTTTTTCGTCCCTCGTCCCTTCTCTCCTCTACTGGTGAATTCTTCTTGATGTTTTTTTTTTCTCTGTCTTAAAAAGCAGCAGCTGACTCTGCTGTGTATTTATGGCTCTTGTTTGCTCTAACAAGGCGATGAGTGCTTGCTAAATAGAGCTCTGGCTATATTTAATCTTCCTCTTCTGTCTGTCTGTCTGTCTGTCTGTCTGCCTTGCGCAGCAGCCAAACCCGCGGCTGGTTCAGAAGGCTCTGCAGCTGACTGGCGATCAAAGCTCCAGCCCTCTCCAAGTGGACCCAGCCTGAAGTAAGTCTGATGCGCTGCCACCGTCTCTCTCTCTAATGCTAGCTAATCCACACGCAGGGGAAGGAGGGTACAGTCACCCGGGTGAGAGCTGCCATGATGCTGAGCACGAGTGTGACGTTGACGGGGTGGGTCGGCTGTTTCTTCTCCCCCCTCCTCCAGCCGCTGTCTGAAGCCTCCAGCCTCCCCCATCGCTGTAGTCTTTGACTACCTCCGCATGCAGCCGCTAGCCCTCTCCCCGCTAGCCCTCTCCCCGCTCCTCTGCAGCCCCAAGGAGTGCTGGGCCTAAGGCCTGGCCCGACCAACACACACGTGCACATGCGCGCGCACACACACACACACACACACACACACACATATATATATATATATATATATATGTAATATATACACGCACACACACACATATATATACACACACACACATACTGTATATATGTATATACACATACAGTGCACAGACACTGGGAACAAGCGCCCCCTGATGTGCTCTCATGCGACTGAAGCTGTAAAGGTAAACATGAATCATGTCCTACTGTTCTGCCATGGAGTTCCTCCTAGACACTGTGGGTGGTGGAAACTACATGCTACATCTGTCTGCTCTGGTGTTTTTATTGTCTTGGCATAGTTTAGTTACTTCCCCTAGTAAACAGGATACATACAGTATTTACTTCTTGGTAGCTTCCAGGTCTTTGTTGTCATAAGAATGGACAAAGCAGGCTGACAGAAAAGGCACAATGACTATAACTGACTCATAAGTTAGGCCACGGGAGACAAACTCTCATGATCGAATGAACTGCATGAAGGCTACTCACACTTGTCTTGTCAGGGGAGTCCTGAAGAGGAGGGAAGTAACCCGGAAATCAACCTGGGGGTCCTGTTAGCATTTAACGACCTTGGGTTCCTCGGAGAATCATTTCATTTCAGAGCAAATAAGGCGTGAGCAACCTAACGAGAGTAGACGACCCCCGCATTCGGACGGCTGAGTTAAAATACATAAACCAACTGATTTTTTTGAAGAAAATGTTACCGTTGTGTGGTTAAATCTCAATGTTGCTACCAATGTTCCTGCTTTTAGCTTTTTTGGCTTAAAATGCTAACAAGGAGACGTCATCCAACGTCATTGACTTGCTTCCTCTATACTAGGGGTTAAGGGGAGAGAATAGGAACATGTTCAGATTTATCCAGCAAAATGCAGACAAAGTGAGCCAAACGCCGACCCCAGAGCACTGGCCAATAATGAGCTTCTCCTTGACCTCTGACCCATGGCCCAGGATTGTGCGCGTGAATGAAGCCGCTCTCATCGAAAAGAGTCAATAGCACACAATAGGAAACGCATCACATTCAAATGACAGGCAATCATGCAGTTGATTCTGTTGTTTTGTAGAACATCAAAAATCTTGATTTTGTTTTTTGTCCATTATCCAGTCTTTAAGCTTTTTTATGCTACTGTATAAGGGATTGGAGCTGATAATGTTAAGAGATGCTCATTCAGTCTGTCCTCTCAAATGCCTCTCAGAGCTCCAGAGCCCTCCAGAGAGAGGGCCCCCAAGCCTGCGGACAACAGACCTGCAGTGACCTACAAGGCCAGTCTGTGCATCACTGTGAACTCCAGCCCCACTGAGACGCCTCGGCCCTTCGCCACCACCACCTCCACCTCCCCAGGGCCCAGCAACCCCTGGTCCCCCCCTGCCCAGCAGCCTCAGCACACGGGCTCGGGGACCTGCGGTAAGACTCCTCTCTGCTGGATGGAGCCCTGTGTTAGATTAGCAGCATTGTAACTTAGCTGATGGTCGTTTGCACAGGTTTACCAAACAGCCCTTTTTAGTCATGTGTCGTTCCATCTGAAACCAGTTTCATGAGTCCCTTTTGACTGCCTCCATCAGTTGTGCGGGGCCTATTCATTAGTGACAGCGGTGTTTGCACACCGGGTTGCACAAGGGATGGAATATTGAGTGTCTGTGTCATTTCAAATGTTTAAGTAGGACGGCCGATGTTATTTTTAAAATTGAAGAAATTATGGAATTGTGATCTATTCATTGTGTGTGTGTGTGTCATATGGTGAAATGCTTTAGCAGAGTCCTCATTGTCCAGTTGGACTCCAGCTTTCTCCAGGAGCCACTCAACCAACGGTCCATCCAGTGTGAACCCTCCATCTCCAAAGCAGCGTAGACGAGGATCTGCTGGTGTTGGTAACATTCACTATTGCATGGAGGCGTAATATGTGTCTCTTGTGTTTAAATGCAACCATCGGTTCATCTGCTGAGATCCTCTTTAATACTGATGTCCAATCAGCAGGCTCATTAAATGAAGGCTACTATGCTAACGGTGCACTGAATGGCTCCTCCGCTCAGACCCCGTCCGTGCCCAGCCGTGGCCAAGCCCGTAGAGGCTCCTCGCCCAAACAAGCTCGTCAGGGGACAGCCAGACCTGGTGAGCTCATGCGTCAAGGAAAAACCCTGGACCTACAGTTCCCTATGGGCATACATAAACCAAAGTGCTAACAAAATTGCAGCAAGAAAAGGCAGCGTTGATTCTCGTGACAGATTAGGCAGGTTTCTGTATGTGATGACTGTGAATGGATATGATGGAGTATAATGTTTGGTGTTTTGTTTGAAAATCAGAATACAAGAGTGGGGGTTCCATCTCTACTGGACCTGCGCCTCACTGGATGACTCCAGTGTCTGTGGGGGTCTGTCCCAGTGAGGGCCCCAGGCCCAGAGCTCCGCCTCCACAGCACGCCTTTCAGAGGGGGCCCACTGAGCAGGGTGAGCCTCACACTGTTTTTCTCAGCCTTTTCCTGCCCCATGAATCATTAATGTTAGACCCTCACAGAGGACCATGAACGAATGACATTTGCCCTCTTTAGTCTCCACAAATGGCCGTCACTCTGCACAGGACACCGCCCCCGTCACGCCACTGAGGTCACCGGTGAGTAAGTGTCATGGTGTCGTTTGCCCAGGCTATTATTGCCCAGGTGAAGAAGGCGTTGTTGAGCATCTGTCCATGTTGTAGGCCAAAGCGCATCACATCCCCATGGCTGAGCTGGTGAGGGAGCTGGAGGAGATTGAGGAGAGCCTGAGTGACCTAGAGAGAGACGGGGTGGAGCTGGAGAGGAGACTCAGGAGCTGTGAGGAAGGTACTGGACTGGAATGGCCTTAAGGGGGCTAGCACGCTACGCTACGCTAGGCTACTCTACTCGGCCTTAGTTAGCAGCAGCTATGCTGGCTAACATGCAGTCTACAGGTGCTCTTTAATAGGTGGCCTTCTTTAAGCCTGAACTGGCTTTGGTCCATTGTAGCCTTCTAGAGGGATCTCCCTGTGTGATAGCCTAGCCATGGGCTTGAAATACACTCTTAGGTGTTGGCAATGAATGTAACTGCAGAATTGTGAATGGCCGAATTGGTCTAGTACTAATATTGCCAGTCAAAGAGCTAACAAGCAGAAAGACATATTTAGTGTTTTCTGTAGGCTCCTCTTACCCAGTCTAATAATAGAAATAGACTGACGGGGCTTATTTTCCTCACCAATTGATTCATACCGTTTTTACCCTTTTTTTATTTTTTTTATTTTTTTTTGCAATATACCATGCAGCAGACACTAAAAAAGAGTCTGCCCCCCTCCCTTCTCCAGTGTGTGTGTGTGTGTGTGTGTGTGTGTGTGTGTGTGTGTGTGTGTGTGTGCCTGCGCACACACATACACACATACCTGCCTGCCTGTGTGCAGTTCAGGGAGCTGTGCTCTCATTCCAACCCTGTTAGCCGAGCCGGTCCGCCGGGGAGATGGAATCCCAGCGCCGCCTGAAGGGGAGGGATGTGACCAATAAAGGGGACTCATTTCCAGCAGTCAGGGCCAAATGAGGCGAGGAACACGGACCGCACTGAGGGAACCTGCCCCCCCATCCCCCATTCCCACCCCCATTCCCACTCCCACTCCACAGGGACCAGCGCATTGGATGGAATGTGGAGAGAAGGGGGGAGAGCTAGAGCGAGAGATGAGGGGAGGGACGAAGGGAGGGAGAGAGAGAGAGAGAGTGAGAGTGAGAGTTAGGTGAGACAGATGGGGAGAGATAGTGGAAGAATTGAGAGAACAGAGTGAAAGGGAGTGATGAGAGAGAGAGAGCGAGAGAGAGAGCGAGAGAGAGAGCGAGAGAGAGAGCGAGAGAGAGAGCGAGAGAGAGAGCGAGAGAGAGGTGCGGCTCTCACACCGGAAAACACACTGAGGAGGCGCCGTCTTTTCACAGCATTCATCTAACAAGCTGTACATACATTTTACACTACCTCCCACAAACACAGCAAGCTCCTGCATGACTGGAGACAAGCGCTGCCACTGCATCTCATAAAGCTGATCTCTCCTCTATTCACTTGTGCCCCCGCAACATTCCACACAGGCTTTCAACATCACGCATTCATCTCTCGCTACAGTATGCATGCGAGAGGAAGCTCATGCTCTCCTAGGTGAGATTCTCGGAAGGAGAGACAGAAAGTGTTGTGGATGAGGCTGTGGTGAGGGAGACATATGGAATCCATTTCTGTTTCTGGAACGCCACTACACCACTGCTGCAGTGTTCAAATGTAAAAGTTCATAGAAAATCTGCGCTATGCGCTACTGCTGTTTGTCAGATCTGAACACAGTTAGGCTATAAAGTCAAATAATCACTAATCTTGCTTAGTTTACCCGATGCTTGCCAGGAGCCATGGAGAAAGTTATCAAATCTGGTTTATTTGTGTGTGTGTGTGTGTGGGTGTGTGTATGTGTGTGTGTTTTTTTCCAGCGCACACAAGGCAGCTTTGATGGTCTTACCTGCTCTGAGTGCTGGATCTGCCTTTGGCGCCGACTCGCCATCCAGTTCTCGTACATCTTTCCGTAAAACCGTGGTGCTGCAGGACACACACGAGCACAAAGCACACGCTATTATTCAGACATCTAGCCACTGAACAGACTCACAGCACAACATACTGCTCTGCAGCACAGAGAAGCAGAAGCCAACAGCAGCTCTGTAATATCACAGCTCAGTCAGAAAGGTGTGCAGGAAGGAGAGTTTCTGCTCAATCCCCCATATTATTTGGTGCCTAATATACAGTTTTCATCTCAGGCTGCATCTTCAAAAGCATTCATACATAGTTTACAGAGCATCAGAATTATTTTGACACATCCGAAATGGTTAAAAAAAAAAAAATGGACAAAAGGGTGGCTTCATAACTCTAAAGGCCTTCCTTTTTTACAGTACATTAGCGATTCTGTCGACTGATTCTGTTCAATTTATAGACTACAACCGAGCATTAATCATAAAAAAGCAAGTCTTAGAAATTGGCATTTACAGGAAACTAAAAAAAGAATGTGGGTCACATGAAGACCTCCAAGAATATTTTTACTGTTCTGATTCTATTTAAAAACAAACAAACAAACAAACAAATAAAACCAGAATGGGAATAACAAGCTTGCTTTTCCCTTGGCATAAATTAAATTACAGCATTTCCAGATGCATTTGAACCTCCTCATGTAGGTGGCTCTGGCTAAACGCAGCCGAGCGAAGAGGCAATGAGTTTTTAATGGTCCCATTCATTAATACAGGGCCTCATATGATACACTAGGAGATGCAAGCGTAAAAATTTAAATGTTACACACAAACCCATTTTGCTCGCATGAAAATGTAGTCATTTTCATAATGGATGCATATCTGAGCATATTCTTGGCCACCTCAAAGCATCATAGGGTTTCCAAACTGAAGAACTTTTCTCCACTCCACTTTCAGTTCCTCAACCCCCTCTCTCAACCCCTAACATAAATGTGGCATTTTCAGGCAATGAAACATCAGTTTCTGGGGTAATACAAGATACTCCCTCATGAAAACAGCCTTGCTTAATTAGAGAGAAAACTTCTACACTGTGTTACCTCGCTCAGTTAGTAAAACAGAGCGTTACAACATCTACCCAAGTTTCAGTTTATTCATCTCATCTCTCACATCCAGGCCTGAAAACAACAACAACAACAACAACAACAACAACAACAACACAGTGACGGCTGCTCTGGGACTGCTGCGGGCTTGTGTTTGTGAGAACCACTTTGAGCCAAGTCTCAATCAGACACTAGATTTGTGCAGCACAATAAAACAAGTGTAAACTATGACACTTGAAAAATAACAGGGCTATAAACAAGCATGATGTGCCCCTTGCCATTACAGGGTGCAAGTAAAAATGATGCACACGCTGACTGGATGCAACAGCAAGGTCTGAGATTACCAAGACATGAATTAAACAGCATTTGTTCCCATGGATACTTGTTACAAAGGGCAAGGGGATTTGTTTGGCTGGGGTTGTTTGTAAAAAAGCAGCCACACAGCCAGTTCACTTTGTTTGGCAAACACGCTACTTTTGTTTTGTCTCGTTAGCTTAAGTGTCAGACGGCTCATTTCCAGCTAACACTAGTCTTGTCAACAGGGAGTGTGAATGTGTATGTAGTACACACACTGTGTACTGTACGTGTGTGCTGGGGTGGCTGACAAATATGGTTTTGCACCAGGACAGCATTCCACAATGCACTAAGAATGTATTAAAGTATTCAGTGCTCTGTTACAAATTCCTCGTCAAAAATCAAAAAATCTCTAAAAGCAGCCCAGTATGTAGGTCAACTAAGAGTGAAGAGAGTACATTAGGACACACGCACGCACGCGCGCACACACACACACACACACACACACACACACACACACACACACACACACACACACACACACACACACAC
>JASCQY010000001.1:5972264-5985636 GCA_030264315.1 Sardinella tawilis
GTGTGTGTGTGTGTGTGTGTGTGTGTGTGTGTGTGTGTGTGTGTGTGTGTTCAGAAGGTAAGAAGTGCTGTGGGTGTATTTTGACCATAGAGCTGTTAGTTGACTGCCTTTTCCCATTTGCCCGGTGAATTAGAACACCTGAAAAGTGCATCGGAACGCCGGCGCCAGTCGGAGTTGATGGAGCGGCTCCTAGAGATCATCAATGACCGGAATGCCATCGTGGAAGGCCTGGATCAGGACAGGCTGAGGTGAGCAGCCGTTGCCTTCTTTACTGCACCACTGAATCATCACAGCTAAACATGTCTTACACAATTGAACTTGATATTAACTCATCATTCTTTCTTTCTCTTTCTTTCCTTCTCTTTTTCGTTATCTTTCTTTGTCTCTCTCTCTCTCTCTCTCTCTCTCTGGGCCATTGAAGGGAAGAGGAGGAGGACCAGCAGTTGAATGAAATGATGGAGAAGCTTGGTAAGTTCCAGTGCTGATGATGATGCTGATGATGGTGGTTTAGCCAATCCCATACCTGTAGCTGTCCCAGCTCTACAGCCTTAACCTGAGTGCTGTGCACAGGTGTGAAGAAGAGGAAGAGCAAGCGGCAGTCGTCCTTCTCCAAGCTGTTCAGGAGGAAGAGTAAGAGGGTGGTGGCCGAGGGTTGACACTGGAGCAGTGGCAGCTGATTGGAGGAGAAGGTCTCACAGTGCTGGTGTCCCGGGGCAACACGCGTCTCTTCTGCTCACGCTCAGTGCAGTCACATGTCAGCTGCTGTTCCACCACATGGCAGAACAGGCAAGGACTTGGCTTTTGGAATGTCCCACAGTAGTCTTGGGTGTGTGTGTGTGTGTTTGTTTTTTGGTTTGTGTTTAGGACACCCTTCCTCACGTTACTTTACTTTACTCCCCTGCATCCTGTGTTTGCACACACGTTCACTTTCTCCCTCGGCAGAGAAGGAAATGAAGGTAATTCACCTCGACTCGCTTTTCTTTTGAGCACAAAGTTAAATCACTTCTTTGGGTCTATGAAGGTATGGAGGCTGCACATACAGATAAAAAGCCTCCACAATAAAAGCACAAAATAAAAGCACAAAGCTACTGCTGCCCTGTCAGTAATGATGTGTGTAAAGTGCTGTGATGAATGTCTTGTACTGCGTGTGTGAAAGCTGAATTGTGGCAGCAGGTGTATCATTGAGGAATTAGAGTGGGAAAGTGCTACATCACTCCTCGCTCTGGCAAAGGGCCGCAATTCCTCTGCGGCGCTGAGGGGGGCAGTATAGCTTCAGGAGCAGCCTCGGCAGCAAATCCCATTTTCTTCTCCCCAAATTACTTATGCCTGAGCTAATTTCATATATGCCTTGGAATGTTAAATTCATCCACAGATTATGTAGTGGAGAGGCTTATGCGGTGCAGTTTATAAGGGGGTTTAAATATTTAAACCAGGTTTAATGAAAGTTAAATGCACTGTAATGCATCCTCTGAGTTGTGTATTTTTTAATGCTTGTGATGAAAATATTTTCAATAATGATGCTCAGTTCAGCTGTATAATTCCCATTTTAACAAATGCAATGTTTTAAGGAATCTTTATTATTATTATTAAATAAAGGAAATGTAATGAAAATCTTTTAGATATTTTAGAGATGTTGTACAACATGGAAATGAATGAAATGACAATGTGTACAAGCAACGTATTTGTTTAACTGTTACTCATGGTTTTAATAATAAATATTAACTGGACTTGGACTTAATTGTGATTTATGTTGTATGCATGGTTTCCACATTTCCATAGTCTTTCCCTACTGTATGCTTGTGATGTATGCTGGTGGTAGCTGTGCATTTGCAGCTGCTCCTAAGACTCCTAGCACGCTAGTTAGTAGCCTCAAGCGCTCTGTCTCCGTGCACTGACTAATGAAGTGTCCCAATAGCAGTGGGATGGTATTGGTCTTTCTGCCTAATTCCTCCCTAGGAAAAGTACCTATGTGTATCGCTTCACTTGTGTAACTTCCATCTGAAATGCACATTAGGAGACTGTGCAGTCCTGCATTTGCCCGAGTTTCTCTGACTTGAGTGCCAGTGTGGCCCAGCCTTCCTCCTTAGCAGTGCCACTGGGCTCCACGGCCATGCGGAATTGGGTGCCTCTGTCCCTGCTTGCGCTCCAAAATGATCATTTATGTGGCCATCACTTAATATGGGTTTTAGTGCGAAAATGCATTAAGATAATTTACTCACATTTAATATCATGCGACTGCTTATAGACCACCCATCCCCAATTTTAAGATGCATGAAATTGTGATCATGAACTCAGAACCCCATCTCTCTCTCTCTCTCTCTCTCTCCTCTCTCTCAGGCGAATGATACTGGGGCAGAGCACCATACGTGATGTGGGTGACAGTCAAGACTGAATACGTGTGATATTACAGTTAATTAAAGCTTTGCGCCCCATCTCCTGCAAATGCTCACGCTTGTGCAATTAAGAATCAAAGGCGAGGGCTTAGTGTCAGGGGGGTGTCTAATACATGGTTTTAACAGGAATGGGACCTGATTTGCCAGGCTCCTAGCGACAAGCATTAACAACAGCCTCAAATTAGAGGGACATTAATATTCATAAGTAAAACAATTCATCCTGTGAATGGCTGATGAAATGAAATCCTCGGAGGTGAGCTCTCATGTCCACGCCACACGTGCCCATCAAAAGATGCCATTACTGATCAAGTGCTTAATGTGGATGCACAAAGAGATTTAAAAAAAAAAATAGATATAAAAATAACACACAAACACACACACATATATATGCCTCAAGCGCACACACATACACATACACTCACCAGCAGAACTGGGTCTATAATGGAGGAATTAGAAATGGCAGCTTGGCCTCTGAATCATGGGATGAATTTAGAACTCATCTGTTGGGACCATGTTTCTCACCACTGATGACTGGGTACTACTGTAGCTGCCTGCCTTGCTTTGAGTTTCTACCAAAATAAGACGCAATTTACTGAATGAATCATCATGTTTCATATTTTGTGTTTCATACTGTCATTAATGACAGAATGTTAAGATCGTTAGTGTGTGTGTATAATGGCTGTATTGGATTTTTGTTGCTTTTAAAGAATGTTCTGGTCACTAAACGGCCCTCTCAACTTTGCTGTGATTTATCCTCCTATTGTCTCAGATGTAATCGCCTCCAACTCCTCATATCAGACAGGTCACCAAGGTGACAGTGCAGTTGTGTTATACCAGGAAAAGACACAGATGCTATTTGGTGAGTTATTTGTCAGCTTCACTCTATCAGAGCCTATAGTGTGTATTGTATGTGTGTGTGTCTGTGTCTGTGTGTTCACAGCCTGCATTCTGGGCACTTTGTGAGTCAATTTGTGTGTTCACAATCTGGGCACTATGTGTGTGTTTGCATATGTGTGTGTGTGTGATTGTGCGCATGCGTGCCTCTGTGTCCCTGTGTGTGTGTATGTGTGTCATTGAGTGTGTGTGTGTGTGTGTGTGTATATGTGTGTGCATGTGTGTGTGCGTCACATTGGAGAGTGCCAGTGTCTCTGCCACTCGCCTGTAATTATGATCCTCGAGGTAATTTTATCAGGCTCATTAGTTGTGATGAGTAAACGAGAAGCGTGCTTCTAATTTATTGGCCATCCAGGCTGGAGCCTCTCCTCTCATCAGAGAGATCATAATATTTGTACAGAGCGCCTGACATGTTCTCTGTATCCTAAGACTCTCTCTCTCTCTCACACACACACACACACACACACACAGAGACAGGCAGAGGAGAGGAGAACGGCAGAGACGGTGTTGCTCTAATCATTAATTGCACTCTAAACGTTTGGGCTGACAGAAAGCCTATTCTGATAATTGAGCATGACTGCAGTCACTGGATGTGCTGTTTGATCTGGCAGGGCTAAGAGCTGGATTGCAATCCGGTCACTGATGCTTCCCTCCATCCCATCTCCGGCACTTTGCATCCCCGCCTTGGAAATCTTGTATGGAAAATAATTGTTGCCGGAGCACCCTGTGCTCTGCCATTAGGGGCAACGCTGTGTGTGCGAGTGTGTGTGCAATAGGAGACATGATTCCAGCCATGGCAAACTAACGCCCTTTGTTTTTTTTTTTCCTTTTTTTTCTCCCTTTTTTTTCTCCCTGCCTACTTGACTTCAATGTGGAATTCATTTTCCACAGAAAAGAATTCATCTTGTTTCTGGGCTCGTGTGAATGTGTGAGAGTGGGTAATGCGCTCACAGTTTTTTGGTGTGTAGAAATTTGCATTGAGAAGAGAGACAGAAAGAGAGAGAGAGAGAGAGAGAAAGAGAGAGAGAGAGAGGGAGGAAAAATATGCATGCTGGCTAGTAGAAAATGAAATGGATAAAGTGCATGACTGGGAGTCTTGACAAGAGCAGCTTTTCATCCATCTCAAATGAATAATTTTCCCTTCCCTTAAACATCCCTAATCCAAGCATGTTATCAGCGCCAATGCAGGGCTCTGCCTGACTCTGTTCAGTGGCAAAGCAACTTTTCCCCACTTTCCACATTCTGCATGGCCGTGCGCTGGCTGCCACGTGGGCTCACAAGCCTCGCCGCTTTATCCTTTTCTGCCCAGGTTTGTGGGGCTCGCTCGCTTGCTTTCACGCTCGCTTCAAACGTGTGCCCACAACACTGGCGATGTGAGGCGCGGTGCCACAATGGAAAGGGATCTCCCTGCCCGCTATTAGAGATGGGTGGCTTGCATTGGCACAAAGGGCCATTGGGAAGCACCAGCCGTGCCACTGCCACCCACAGCAGGTGTTGCCTTGGGGAAATATTTGAGCCCTTGCAGAAGCCTGTGCACACCGCATGGCTCTCTATGCCCCAGTGCAATTGAGACACACACTGGGTTGATGTCCAATTCTGAAACACACACTGGATTGATGTCCAATTGAGACATACACTGGATTGATGTCCAATTGAGACATACACTGGATTGATGTCCAATTGAGACATATGGATTGATGTCCAATTGAAATATACACTGGATTGATGTCCAATTGAAACATACACTGGATTGATGTCCAATTCTGAAACATACACTGAATACAACACACTACAGTCCTCTTGGCAATGTGCAAATGTTGGTTAATGTTTCTTTGACACTCTGCTCTTATCTTGTGTTATAGGCAGTGTGATCATTTTTAACTGTCCAGTGCATCTGTGATTGAAGTCCTATCTGACAAGATGTTTTGGTTACGAACAGCCTACTGTTTGTTTACCCTTTTTGTGGCTAAAGCCTGATTCCCACGAGCCCTAAGAAAGCCCACGGTCTTGGGGGACAGCCAGACCTGACAAGTCAAACGGACTCTTTCCCTCCACAGTGTGGCATGCCGGTGCTGGGGTGCCGCGTGCGGCTGAGAGGCTGTGACGGGGGAGCATAAAATGAGGAGCTGCTGTTTACACCTTGTTCTAAGCCCTGTGATGCTCTGTAATGGGGAGAGCAACGCTAGTCTACATTTTCAATAACCACTCTCACCCAGCGCCTTGAGTTGGTGATAAGAATATTAACCTCATCAATTTCAGGTAACTTTCAAATGCCTTAACATCTTAAAGACCTACATGCTAGCTGGAGTCTTGGATTTGGCATTTAGTGACATTTTAAGCCTTTTAACAAAATCCAGACAGGGATTTGCAGTTTCCTCCCAAAGAAAAATAATTTTGCCTTCTTTCTCCAGAAATTGTAGAGATGGATTAGCCAGAAATATACTGCGTTATAAAACATTTGAAGAAACATTTCTCAGAATTATATTTAAAGTGAAACACTTTTAACACTTTTCTAATGTTTTTTAGACAGGCATTCTGTATTCAGTCGCAAATCCAAACCTAAGTGTGCACCTTGTCAACAGTGTGCACTAATGCATACTGTACTCATATTTCAGGTTTCATCAGTTGTGTGTGTATGTGTGTGTGTGTGTGTGTGTGTGTGTAATGTGTCTGACTGCATGCATGCATGATCTAATATTCGACATTAAGATGTTCTGGAATAATCAGTGATGTAACCCAAGCCTATTCAACAGACCCTCTCTTCCCCACTTAGTATTTGCGTGTATGTGTATGTGTATGTGTATGTGTATGTGTATGTGTATGTGTGTGTGTATGTGTATGTGTATGTGTATGTGTATGTGTATGTGTGTGTGTGTATGTGTATGTGTATGTGTGTGTGTGTGTGTGTGTGTGTGTGCTCACTGTGTGTCTCTCTGCATTTTTGTGTGCTAACACTGTTCAGCACATCACTGTGTATTATTTCTGTGAGTGTTCATTTGTGTGTGCTCTCCCATTGTTTTAGCTGCATGCTCCTCCGACCACCGACCTGCCCCTCTGCCCCAGACGTCATTCAGGCAAAGCTAAGTTACTTCCATTCAATTTCCCACACTTAAAAAAGCAATCCACTCCCAATAAGAGCGAAACTGGGCGCTAGCTCCTCAGACTAGCCATTAGAGCCCGCTGAAGAGGGGCCCTTTGTGTGTTGTGCACGGGCCGCTCAGCACTGGCAGGGGCGGCAGCTCGCCTCCGCTCAAGTCTGTTTGAAGGCCGCTGCGCTCTCCTCGCTCACTCTCTCTCTCTTTCTCTCTTTCTCTCTCGCTCTCTCTCTGTGGGCTGGCTGCTTTGATGCACTACCTCTCTTATCTTGAGCCTGGCAAGGTTAATGAAGTGCTAGCACTCTTCGAAGAAGTAAAAATGGGGCCGACTGGCAAAGACCAGAGGAAGCTCAGAGATGAAACGGGCGACTCAGAGCGGCTCTAAGTGGCAATTTTGGTGAATTACAGAGACAATGAGAGGAAGAATGTCATCCTCTAAGACACAACGACAGTAGGTATCAGGACCATTTGATTGAATCTCTTTAAGCCCGGCTCATGCGGAATTACATTAACATTTCGGGCCAGCTGGTAATATGATCTGTCATTCCTCTCAAGATCAACCTGTGTTTGGCGGGGCCAGATTCCCCACCACTAGCGGCCCACCAGCAAGCAGGCCTAGAGAACCCGGGGCTGCTTGTGCCCCCTCAAGGCTGGTGGGGCTCCGTAACTGTGGCGCATGAAAAACCCTGAGCACATCTCCGTCGCTCACAGTGAATCTGCTGTCTAACTGGCCCACATTCAAATAGTAAAAATGTCTTTGGTGCTGTTTTTTGTCACCTCCAGTGACAGATATGAGAAGTCAAGCCGCCGGTGGCATATGTCTGCCTTTCATGTCAATTGAAAAAGAGGCTGACTGCTATTGTGTTAAGGATGACTTGAGACTTGGCTCCTCTGCTGCGTCTTGAACACAAGCCAAGAGTGGAGAGCAGTTAGAAGCTAATAGCAGGTGACACAGTGCTAATGCTTTGCAGCCCACGCCTTCATTTCCTGTCCCCCAGCCCAGCCCCCCCCCCCCCCCTTCCTCCTTTGGTGTTGTTTAAATAAATAAAAAATAATAACACGGCCATGTCCCTTTGCATCTCTGTGAGCTAATAGGTAAACAGGGGTGTGTGGAAGGAATGAATGTGGAAGGTCTACATTCCAATGAATTAGCATATAAATGACTTCATCTTATACAAATAGCGCTCTATTGCCCATAACTCCCAGAGCTATGCCAGAGATTGTGTATGTAAAATATGTCAGGAGAAATGTAAATTAATCTCTCACTCATCACCCAGGCTAATGAGAAAATATTCTTTACCTCTGACCCCTCTTTTCTATTTCCTCGCCGTGGCCCTATTCACTTTCAGCGCGTAATTGTTTCAAACAAATCTCTGATTATTAGACAGAAAAAAAGACTAATTAAATAATTATTTACAGGGATTTGTTTAGTCAGTCAAAAACAATCAAAAGGTGGTGTCAGGATGTGTTTGGGTTTACAATGTAAAAGACACAGAAAAAAGAGCAGTGAGCCAACATTTGTCAGCTCGTTCCTCATTTTTCTAATGATCAAACTCAAATTGATGCTAATAGTCTCTCATTTACAATAATATTCAAAGCGCAGCACTGGCCATCTCATTTTGTATTTTACAACCATGATTGTAATTAAACCCTATTTTTATGAATCCCGGCTATTTGTTACATAGCTACTGTTAATATGCTGGAAGAAGCTTATCGAATTGGGTCAGCTAATTAAGCAATTAGCTTATTCCAGCTCGGCACTGACACTGTGTTAATCTAGGGCATTGTGTGCAGTGATATGGCAGCACTGAGAAGCTGTGTTCTTACTCACTACAGTGGAGCTTTCCTCTCCTCTCCTCTCCTCTCCTCTCCTCTCCTCATCTCTCTCACACAGAGAGATGTTCGAAAGCTTTTCTCACAAAGCAGACATTGAGACTGTCAACACACACGCACACACACACACACACACACACACACACACACACACACACACACACGCAAATGCATTCCATACTCCCTGCTAATGCTGGCATTTCCCCATGCAAATCCCCAGAATTGAATGGGTTGTTTATTGTGTGGTTAATATATTGAGACATTCATGCAGTGTTGTCAGAGTGTTTGCCTGCTACATTTTTAGCAGTGTTAACACACACAGAATCCCAGCCAGATTAGAGTTTTGATAGCATTAAAGCCATGATGACTGTTTAGCTTTGTGTGGCGCTTTTTGCACGGCTTTGCACCAAACGTCAGACAAGTGTGTGTCTCTGGGAAACGCCTGGCTCTCCTGAGCTCCAGTCCAACTACATTAGCAAATTAGGACTTCATCTATCCACTGGTCTTACAGGGCTTTGGAGACCAAATGCCTCCCAGACCCGGCCTCCCCTGGTCTACAGTCTCCTCACTGGGCATATGCTGGACCAACAGCCACCCTATGGCAGAGGAGGGTGACCTCCTGCTTGGGACCGACTCGCCTGGTGTCTTCTTGGTACGCTGAACACCTCTGTAAAGCCCCCAATAGGCTGAGATGATGCATTTTAATTGGCTATGGCTGGCTGCTAAATGTGATTTTTTTTTCCCATGCTTATCGGGAGATGAAAGCACTAAACTGTTGTTTTGTTTAATGAATAAAGAGACAAATGACGAGGACTATGGGGAGGATAGTATCCCTAATTGAGCATTCCGAATGAGAAAATCTGTGTGGATTTTGCATGAATTAACTCTGGTGCCTGACATCAACTTCCAATTTTGTGTCGATACACATGAATGTGTCAACATTTGTCTGAAAAATAGGTGTGCTTCTGCTCTGCATCTGAAGCACTGTCTGTTTCTGTGTTCTTGTAAGTCACTAGAACTGCAACCACTGGGTGAAAACAATATTGAGATTGGAGTTTTGGAATGACATTTAACAGGTTTCATATATGCTCAGGCACATATAATATACTAATGTTTTCATGTCTGCTCAGCTACAAAAGTATTTCCTTGCTCTGCAGGCTACATCTTAAAACAGGAGATTTTCTGTGCAAACCAACACGACAGACCTCACATGAATAATTGCATTCTGCAGAACTATTGTTTTTAATTATGGCCCACCCAATCACTGCACTTACAAAACAGGTTCATGTCTCAGATTGAGCTGCCCAATTTACTTAATTTAATTACTTCAATCTTTTTTGACTATTCATCTGCATTGTTGTTTTCTTGAAAATTCCAAAGGCGTATTTTTGTCAGGTCTGCGAGTCATTGTGATAGCATTGTGACAGTGCTAATATAGCAGACAATGCCTAGTACTGAACTGAAGCCACAGTAGGCCCACAATCTGGAGACAGAAGACAGATTTCTTGGGCATGTGCAGCATCTCCTTGAGTAGCCTGCTTGGAGTGGGACACAATAGAGGCCCCAAAAGCATCCCCCTATCATTACTTGGGCATCAATAGAATCAATAGAGGAAAGGTTCAAAACCAACACAAGCATCAGAATTCCTCATTTATTCATATCTTGGAATGTGCAGCTCGCTATTGAATATCTGCTGACACCATCAATCCTCTGAACAGGCCAAATAACTTATTATAACTAGATGTCTCAAACGTCCTGTGGTGAATGGAAGACTATTGACTATTATTGATTATCAAGACTAATTCATAAACATTGTTGATTATACTATTACAATACTAGAGCCAGCCGAATAATGTGCAGATATGCAACATGGTAGTGAAAGTATAAAAACACAAAATGTGGCATTGAATGTTATAGTGAATTGAAATTGCCAAAAAAAAAAAAAATTTCTTCAATTTATATAATTTACTTACTTTGTCCCTAAGATCTTGATTTGTCTTTATTACTTACAAATCAATTAATTGTGAGTGGTGTACCAGTGGATATCATTGAGGTAATGTTAGCGGTAGCCTATTAATTAAAACTAGAGGGAATATCCAATAATGACAATAAAACTCATTATATCCATATGCTACGTGTTCATATCGGCAACTTCAGAACTGATCACCATTTGAAAGTGTTGTGCTATCTGTAATGTGATCTCTTATCATCTGCTTGCTTCACTGCCATAGGATTTACTCTCCTTCAGCTCAAACCCTGAGCTGGGGTGTCAAGAGCTTTTGTGAATCACAGATGAACAGATGACTCCCTCTTAATTCACCATTTGATCATTCATTTTATCTCTCACACACACACATACATACATACACACACACACATGCACACACACCCTTTCAATCTCTTTCTTTCTCTATTAGGCACCCACATTATTTCTAGGACGCTCATCCAGTGTGTATGTCAGGATTTGGGCGGCATACAGTAATTGAGTTGGGTTAATATGGAAAATAACTGAGTGAACAGCGCTGGCAAAAGCAGCTGTTCTCATCAGCAAAGGTCATTAAAAGCTAGCATACATTAGAGAGACTGCTAATTACAAAAGGGCTTAAACTCTTTATTCATAAGGATTAGGTTTGCTTGGTCAGAGAATGTATATCACACTGCTTGTCCATCACTGGCGTGTGTAGGCTCATGCATGTTAATATCGCTCTCCTCTCGCGGGGGGCCTCCTCCTCCGTCATGTAGTGTCGCCTCAGCGCTGTGAGCAGGACTCGTGTTCCACATAACCTGCCCTCTGATGTCTTGTTGTTCCGCCGTGGAGCTGCATGTTTGCTGTGATGGGATGAGATGAACTGAGGGTGCAAAAAGAAGCAGCCGGCTGGTCACGAATGCGCTGCGGCTGAAGGTTATTATAGGCTGCCAGTGCATTCATTCATTCATTCATTTATTCTTTCTTTCGGGGGCTTCCAATGCATGTGAATTGCAGCCCTTAGCAGCTGTGTTTAGCCAGAGTGACCCCGAGCATATTGGAGGCATGCGTTTAAACAGGGCTTGTTGGGCCTCAGGGATCGGGGCTCTGTGGCCTGGAGATGGCCATGGGCAGCACACTACATTTAGGTGCCTGAGGGGAAGCCTGAGGAAAAAAAGCTTTGGGTCCTTGCCATCGCATTTATCAGAGGCCATATGAGACTCTCTATCCTCCCCTCCCCTCCCCTCCCCTCCCGCCAAGTGGCCTGCCCCCGAGGCTCCATTCCTCTTCAGATTCCAGTTTCACTTCATATGAGCTCCCTTTAGTCGCCATCATGTCATGGACCATGATGAGCAGGCAGACACTTCAGACAGAGGCATGAAAAGACATGGAGTTCTAGAATGGCACACACTGTAGCATTTTGTTTGGCAGCACAGTGATGATCCCAGACCAGTGACCAGTGTCCATTGTTCTGTGGCCTAGGATCCGTCCTGTGCAGGTTCCTCTGACCACCGCTAAAGGCAGAGTAGCCGGGGGGAGACGAGACGGAGACGGACAGGCCAGCGTGGGCAGAGATGTCATTCCCAATGCAGGCCAGTGCTCCGAGCTGACATTTCTCACCTGCTGAGCAATAATCTGCTATTTAAATATGGGCAAAGAGCCTCAGCCACTGCAAGCATGGTAATGCCTTCAAATGGGATCCACTTATGGCCCTAATGCACAACCGAATCAAATATGGCTGCCTTACGCTGGCGCCTTGTAAAGCGCCAATTCGCCATGGCTAGTCAGACGCTGAGGCCTGCCTGTCGGAGAGGGAAGGCGAGCTCCAGAGGGAAAAAAAGAAAGCGAGCAGAAAGTCTTTTGGCTATGGTGCAGAGAAATGAACACGCCGCATTTGCCTTACCTCACAGGCCACGGGGTTGTTCGCCCTAACGTCATACACGCCTGCTTCCTCCCCGGCCTGCAGCCTCTCTCTCCCTCTCTCTCTCTCTCTCTCACACACACACACACACACACACACACACACACACACATAAACGGCCTCTCACCCACCCACTCACTCACTCTCTCTCCACTCCATCCTCCCATTATTGCCGTCTTAGCTACATTCTATTAAGGAACAGTAACCTGATTTTCTAGGCCTTCTCCTCCAAAACCTGTTAGAATGGGAGGAGTGGATTAGGCAGCATTGTGAGCATTAGAGGGGCATTGACACCATTTTGATATGCTGCACTTGGCGCTGTGAAACGGTCATTGCTGTGATTTCCATACGATCTCCTGTGGGAGCGCTGGGGTGGAGGGCTCACCCAGGGAGGGCCTGCAGCGCTACAGGTCTGACACAATAGCGCACTGACCTACAGGGAGCTAATGAGAAAACAGCGCGTCCAGCGCAGTTGGCTAATGTAATTTACTGCTAATTTTATGGAGGGTTATGTTGTGTTGGTTGGAAACTCGAGGTTTTTTTTTAATGCTTGCGTGAAAGTGGTTATATATGTGCATTTATTATGAAGGCTTTTTTAAATCTGAGAAAACTAAGAGAGAGATAGAAGCCAAATATTTGAGTGCTATGCGTGCCCCCAGGGGCTAGCTCCACGTGTGTGGTGTTATTAGCACCTAGCTCAAGTAGTTAGTTAGGCCTCAGCCACCACAGGTACAATAGTAGGCTACCAACTCTTTATGGAAATGCTCCTGTGGCCTGAGCAATATTTTGGTCTTATCTGCCTTTTGTGTGCTAACAATAACACATGCTGCGTTAACAGGTGTGAAAGAGTTTCTCCTGAGGTTAGTTATGAACTGTAGTAGGCTAAAAGATTTTGACAAAATAAAAAAATACACACTTGAAGAACAAAACTTACTTTTATTGGTTGATTAAAATTGATTGTAATTGGTTGACTAAATTTTGATAACATGCAGTTTGCCAAGACTGAACTCTGCCTCGAATTTTTTTTTTATCATATGTAGTTTGTCAAGTCAAGGAATCTCTGATATCTGACTAGCAGAGCCTCAAAGCCACTTCCACAGTCACCTCCACAGTCATGTGATGAGAGATGTTGCTCACCAGCATGATCCAGTCCTGCAGACAGGGGAAGGAGCCACCCCTATTCCCTAGCCTGTTTAGCACGACAATTCCAATGCAATGCAAGCATTGGGTCTGGCCAAGCATAATACAAAACCTGGTTCTCAAATATAAA
>JASCQY010000001.1:5994324-6007224 GCA_030264315.1 Sardinella tawilis
TGTGTGTGTGTGTGTGTGTGTATGTGTGTGTGTTTGTGTGTGTGTGTGTGTGTGTGTGTGTGTGTGTGTGTGTGTGTATTCTATACAGGGAAAAAAGCTTTTTGTTTTTTGAAGGATGCTCTCAAATCAAAGCTATGATTAACAGACATAGTGAAGGGGAGGGGGAGAAAGTAAAAAGAAAGAAGAAAAGGGGAAAGTGTGTGTGTGTGTGTGTACTTGTGTGAGAGAGAGAGAGAGAGAGAGAGAGAGAGAGAGAGAGAGAGAGAGAGAAAGCCTTCTGTTTAGCACTTCATTAAAAACTGCCTCCGAAATAAGAGCCACGGGGGAGGCGAACTGGGCGTCGTGTGTAAAAGCTATCAACAGCTGCATCAATTAACCCCCCAGTCCCCGGGGTCCCATTAGTCCAAGGAACACCCTTTAAAATTGCATATGGTTCAGATTAGGCTCGGCGTGGCTTAGGCCGATAAATTGCCTTATTTGCTTTACATATAGATTTCCACAACTAACGCAAAGAAGCTTCCTGATGAAGAAAAAAAAGTGTGTGTGTGGAAGGGGGGGGGGGGGGGGTTGTGTCTCACTTGAACATCTGTTTAGCTGCTCCTGAGATGGAAAGCACCATATGCCATGATATACTGTATATCTGCTCACATACAGTAAGTGAATGGATGTGTTGTTCCTTAGCCGGCGCTACATGTACAGTCACTGGCTACAGGCATCTGAGAGCATTGAAGGGGTTTAGCTTATATAAATACAACTGTGCTCTTGGAAGCTCATCTCTAGCACCCTTCTGCCGCCTTTGGCACCAACAACCTGCATGTTCTAGTGCTGTGTGCTGTTCTAGAACCCCTACATGTTCTAGTAACCTACTGTTTGCTGTTCTAGAACCCCTACATGTTCTACTGTGTGCTGTTCTTCGGCCCCTACTGTACATGTTCTAGTGCCGTGTGCTGTTCTAGATCCCCTCCATGTTCTAGTGTGCTGTTCTAGAACCCCCCCCCAGGTTCTAGCCCGGTGCAGGTGCACGCAGCTGGCCCGTGGCCACATGAGCACTTGTGTGAGCTGCAGCGCTCGTCTGGCCCCTCTCTCTCACCGGGGGGATGTTAAAACTAAGGGCCAATCGAAGGCATCTTTACAAGCAGCGGCAGCAGCAGTGGGGAGCCCTTTTAACCTTGCACTCACTTGGGCTTGACTTATTACAGGCCCTGAGTGCTGATCGACACCTCTTTGGTCTTCTTATTGGGATAGTAAATATTATTGGGGCAATATGCTACTCCCGGACAGATGCATGCAATTGACTTCCCTGCCTGTATACATGTGTAAACCACACACAGTTCTCAATGAGCAAAGCATGTTTTCTATCTTTTCTTTTTTTTTTTTTACTGACACCTTGTATCATTTTTGTGGAAATGATACACCATCAGCATCACTGTGAGAGTGGGAAACAGTTGCACATAGCCGATTTCAAGCCTGCCTAGTTACACATGGGTGCCGTTCCTTAGAATTAAACATGACACAAGAGCACATTATTTCATATTAATGTTCTTTCAGCTCAAAAAGTAAAGTTCAGATCAATAATTTGCAAATGTGAATTACCTCCTGTGAACTTTGAAAACACAGAGACACTATGTTTCAACAAATTCACTTTGGCTAGGTTCAATTAAGTGCATTTGCATTAAATCCACCATCTGAATAAAAGTATAACTGAGTGTTTTCTAACAACAACGGCAGAAAAAAAAAGAGAAAAAAAACTTCATGAATGTTAATGCGACTTAATGGAACCAACGAGACATTTCGAGGGCAGCATTAGTACATGAAATGTGTACTACAGATGCACACACAAACAGTCCATTTCAAATGGAGGATTTACTAAGACATGCCTCCATCTCCAAATGTTCCACTTGCAGTAATCTCAGGTATTTTCAGGCGCAGTAAATCAGAGCACATTGGGCCTGTAGTGTCAGTGTGAGTTTTTTTTCACAATTTATGGGTATACATATCCCAGCTTATCTTGTCATTGGAATATTCCAAAGGGGCTCCGTGAAGGGGTTTAGGAAATGTGCGTTAAAAATGTGGCGTAAATATTATATTTGAATATGGTGGGTGACTTGGAGGTGGGGCTGATTTTGCCAGCTTTGGAGAGGAAAAAAGCTCCTATGTGCAACAGAACAAAGGGTGAGCAGTCATCTGACTAACACATGCAACTCTTCTCCCTCACTAAGCACTGACAATGCAGCTCAGATGCATTAACAAACCCCCAACCAAATCAAGAGTAATAAAATCATTCATTTTGGTTAATGAGGATATTAACAGCAGCGGTGGTGTTTAAGCACAAACAAGAACAACAACATTAATAATTGCAACTCTCTGGTGTTTGGTTGATGTAAGCTTTTAATAATTAACAAGTCTCTGTCTGTTCCCCAGAGGCTCCGCTCCTATTATCCAAGCAAGTAACAAACCAGTAATTGCTCTGCCCCTGGATGGTCAAAACAGTCATCTAAGGATGTCCCCGGGTCTAAAACATGAGAAGACTCCGTTTCAATCATTCCTATTCCCATCCAGCTGCTGTTCCCGACTCGACAGGGAAACACGGCATTTTGACTTGTTTATTTCCCATTTCTCCCTTTCATTAGAGGATTACTTCTTTTTACCTCCTGTGTTTACATATTAGCACTAATCCAATTGAGTCAACAAGGGCACTTAGCATTGGCTGAGAAGAGGGGGGACTTAGAGGGGAGGGAGAGGTTATTAATTTACCGTTTACTCCAGATTTTCAGCTTACAGGGCCACGCTTTCCCAAACATCTGTTATGACAATCGCTGAGGATGCTGAGGCGGTGGAGCCTGTGTTGTGTGTTGGGGAAACACTTTCAAGGGCCTGACCCCCGGCGCAGTTCAGTGACATGCCTGGAGAGGGCGCCATGGAGCGTCGTTCTTGTGTACAAAACAGCAGCACTTGCATCTCCTCTTAACACCTAAGATCATGAGCCCAGGAAGCAGATGGCAGGAAAAGCACAAAGCGAAACATGGCCTCCCCACCAGCGCTGAACAAGACTGCAGTGTAGCCGGAGTAGTTGGTTTGATTTAAAGGGGCCATATTTAACAGTAATGAGGACGTTGATCCTTTGCTTTCTCTCTGACCCCTCTCCCTTCCCATCATCCCCATGAAAGCAGTCACGACCTTTGACCCTAGGGACATGCCCTGTCAGCTGAAACTAATTAGAGTTTGTTGACGTGTAACTGGGCCGTCTAATGACACAACTAGGAGACTTCAATGACGTTTGGGGCTTTTCACATGTGGGATTACTGGGTGATTTGGCCTCATCACATTTGAACCAAAAATGTTGAACCAAAGAGGAAGAAACATTTTTCTTTTTTTGTTGTTGGAACTCAAATGAAAAGTTCAACTTTTTGCATGTCCTCCTTCAGCCCCCATTTTGCCTGTTCCAATCCAAAGGGCACAGTGGAATGAGAATACACAGCCCAACAGCTTCAGAATCACTTTGCCAAGTGTTAAAGGTTCATTAGGTCCATTCAAACACCCTCTCCGAATTCTCCGTGTCTCGACTTGATGTGGGGTTGCGAGGGGGTCACAGAGAGTGCATGAAAGGAGACTAATGACGGCATATATGCTTGATTAGGACACCATTGGCCAACGGCCACTGAGGCTCGGGTGCTGGGCGCCGGCGAGGAGCGGGGCTGTGATTTAGCTCGCGTTTTACGGCCTGTGCTAACAGCGGTCTAAAACGTCGAGCAGACACCTCTGTTCCTCCGCTCATCCATTAGCGAATTTATGCAACGCATGGCCTATCGGCTCCCCGGCACACCAATATTTGTGTACTTCTGCCATTTATCCTGCCCTAATTAGTCAGCGATCAATGCGCCAATTGATTTAGCAATACGCCCGGCACTTTTAGTGGAGGTGTCATATACTGGGGCAGCTTGCCTCTGCTGCCATTTGGGCCTTAAAAGGGCCACTGACTGGAGGGAGGGAGGGAGGGGGTATTTGGGAGAAGAAGGGGGGGGGGGTGTTGTTGGTAAAATCCTACCCCTGCTGTTGCTGGCTTTTGGACTGGCACTCTGTGACATGCTTTGCTTTTGTCAGAGCTTGCGCTCAGACAGACTTTTTTATCATTAATCATTAGTCACTCGCTCTCTCTCTCTCTCTCCTCCTCTCCTCTCCTCTCCTTCAGGGCTAGAGGCTGATGGCAGCTAATTAAGTAGTGGCGGGTGTCAAGGATGCTCGGAGACTTCTTCCCTTTTTCCATGCTAGACGCCTGGGTACCGAGGCTGCTAAACCTGGCCACTACTGAGCCAAAGGGTTTCCATCATCATCCTCCACCTCCAGCACGGCTCCATGGAGGCCCCCAGCAATGCACAAGGCTCACCTCACCTGCCTCGGAAAAAAAAGCAAAACAGCATTCAAGAGACGTTTATCCAATGCGACCTTGCATGAAGATGGTGATTCACTCATGAAAAGGAGTAAATTAGGCATCTACAGAGGGGTTGCATAAAGTTTAATAGAAAGGGGCTTGTGTTGTGTTTAAAAATTATGTTGCTTTTTTTTTCTTGAAGGTGTTTCTTTGGATCAGCGACTTCACGACACACTGTGGCTACATTTTTTTCTATTGTGACAGTGTTTGGAGGAGAGAATGGTGACTGAGAGCAGTCCTTTGTGTGTGGTAGGCCTACTCCAGCAAAGTAACACCCATTAAAAGCTAATTTGCACCGTTAGGCAGCTCATTAATGCATTGGCTGGTGAAATCACACCAATAGAGCTGCGTGTAACCCCAGGGCATGGCAGCGGCGGCGGAGGGTGCCGTGTGCCAGTGCAGTGCAGCCACCACAATCCCTCACTTGCACTGGAAACAAGGCAGTGCTACTCACTCCTGGGCTCCAGCCTGTATTTACTTTAGGGAGCAACTGGCTGAACTAGATGAGGGAGTGAATGAGTGTGTGAAGGAGTGGGGAGTGAGTGGGTGAATGCAGCTAGGTGAAATGAATGAATGAATGAATGAATGAATGAATGAATGAGTGAGTGAGTGAGTGTGGAGTTCATAGCAAAGATAATTTTTGTATGGTTTGCCAACAGGCATGACATCATACATTTTATAGTTTTTGCATAAAACAGAAAGAAACTTACACTCCCCTTCTCAGCGCATTCATAACTGTATCAATAAAACCTTTTGACTAAACGGAGCAAATATTTATTTGTCATTTATTTTATTTATTATATCTATTAACATAAAAAATGTAAAAAGTAAATAGTAATAATAAACAATAAAAATGTTATTATTACTTACAATATCACTACGATTATATTATAATAATTATTGTTATTATTATTATTGCTACTATATAATAATAATAATAATAATAATAATAATAATAATAATAATAATTATAATAATAATGTGTTTATTATTATACTACTATTAACACTATTATTAAATATTATTATGCAGAAATATCAACCACCAGATAACTGAGAGGAAATAAGAGTAGCCCACATAGCAATGACAAAGAGCCTTATTAGCCTACCCTCTTTCCCCATGTTCGTAGCGACATGACACCTCCAGGCCTGGCAGGTTGCAGTTCAGCCTTCCTCCAGCAGATGCCAGTTTCTCTCTCCGTCCCTCCGCCCTCCCCTTCCCAGTGGACCGTTCTGTCTCGGGTCTCAATGAATTTCCCTTTCTTTTCATCACTCGCTGATGTCCAGCTGCTCCTGTCAACACCTTCTTACAGCAGGCAATTCATCGCTACACACTGGCAGCTGAGACCCCTGCGATGAACTTCAATCTGCTATCCGCAAAGGGGGCTGCACCCTGAGTTCGGCTAATCAAGGGAAACTCCCCTTCTAACGGGGGAGGGGGGGTTCAGACAGATTGAGCCCAAGTTTACCCCATAATTATCCTCTCATTGCTCCTCTGCAGCAAGCTGGTGCCAGTGAGTGTGGTAAGCGAAGCAATAAACTCTGGTAACTATTGTTCGTTGGCCATCAGTTCATTTATTTACCTTGCCTTTGTAGGAAAAAAAATGTGCGTCAAAGCCAACGACCACGCGGTATTTACAAAACAACTCTAAGAGTATTTGTTATTATTTTAAAAGGCACAGTGATATGGAGAAATATTTTCCATGCCTGTGTGCGATAACGCGGCGCAAATGTCTCTTGCCGGGGGTTTTGATTATTTCCAAGTTGGTAGGAAACAGCCCCCGGGGGTGTTTCTGGGGCCCCTCCGAATTTTATTAAAGCCTTTGCCGCAGCTGATTACTTGCAGCGAGGTGCACAGGTTGGCGCATTTTAGGAGTGGAGTGCCGCCCTGGCAGGGTCATGTTTAACATGTCCACAGGCAATCAATTCACCTTAACCCCTCGTGGTACTTCAGCCTTCTCCACCTAAGCTGTCCTTAATAACCAAGCAATGGTGAATTACTGATAAGGCGTTGGGGTCTCTGACCTATATATCCTTCCCTCTATATATTGGAGAAAAATCCATCCAAGAGAGAAATGTACCTTTTTAAATGCACATCGTGAAATTAAATAAGCCGGGAGATGGAAAGATGGCAAAATTCTATTTTAGAGTGGACTTTTTTTTTAAGTATGTTTGTACAGCCGGGTGGGTGAGATGACTTGCATCTGAAAATGACTACTGCTCAAAAAAATTGACACATGATAGTTTGGGGGTGTTCCATTCATGGTATATTGATTGAATTTGGAATACTGCATGTTCACAACAGCAATAGTAGTGTCAAACTTTATTGAAAGCAAAATGTTACATAAATGCAAGCAATTTGTCCCCCAGAGGTCCTGTAAAAAAAGGTCATTTTTTTAAGATCTGAGACTTGACCACCACTGCTAATATGCCTAATTGTATTTTGCAGAAGTGCTTCAGACATGATGTGATGTTTTGATGTTTTGCCTGGAAAAAGGGAGGCAAATTCTTGCCAGTGGTGTAGTGGTGGACCTGCGCCTCCTGTTCAGCGGCTCCTCTCATAAGCCATCTCTGCCTTTTGCAGGTCCTGGCTGAGCAGGGATGAAGGCTAATGTGAAAATGGACTTGACTGAGCGGGATGTCAAGCCACTATTAGGTCCAGGGGAAGGCAGGTGTGGCCCGGCAGGGAGAGGGGGAAAAAGGTCATGGGCCCAACCAATTACGTCACGAGCCACGGAGCTGAGACACGGAGCGAGGCGAGGAGCGGGGTGAGGTGAGGGGAGACATGGAGCGGAGCGGCGCAACGTGTCTGTGTGTGTGTGTGTGTGTGTGTGTGTGTAAGGCGTCCAAGGAGGAAAGCCTCGCTCAGCCTGGGGGTCAGATGCCAAAAATGTAAAAGCTCAGTGGTTGTTTAGCAGGTAATTGAAAATCTATATTTCAAAGCAAGCAGAGCCGTGTGTCACATGAGCCAGAGAGGAAGTGACAGTTTATTTTGGAGCAGAGCGCACAGGGAACCTGGCAGAATGACAGAGTGTAACAAGGGTTGGGTTGGGAGGGGGGGGGGGGGGGTTGTTCAGAGTGGGGGGGTGGCGGCAGATCAAGCTCTGGCTATTGCTTGTGTGCATAGCTTACATGCTCTTCATCGCTCATGTTCACAGCTAATACTTGCTCTTATGTTCAGTAATGCTACGATGATAGGTGGATATTCTGTTGAAAAAAAAAAAAAAACAACTTAGTCCCTTTTCCTACAAAGGTCTCATAGATTTTTGAAGCACAAAGACAGAGAGAAGTATGCCTGCAATTTTTTTTTTTAAGTAGCTGTTAACTTTGAGTTTAACTCAAGGTCCATTACAGGGTGTACACAATGTTATGGGCAAGAACATTCTAGAAGGGAACTCCATGGAAATTATGTATTGTTAAAGCAGTGATTCAGTGGGTGTGGTATATTTCTCTCCATGTCACTGACCCCTGTGTAGGTTTTTACCTAACAAGCAAGTGGAGAGTTCTACATTTGCCCCTATTTGACAGTGACTAATTGCTCTAAGGATGCGTGCTGCTTGTTAGGCCAGAGGAAGTTTCCTTGCCTCCTCAGCCAGGCGAAATTCATTATTCTCCCCTCGACCGCTCACTGCACTTCCTCTAGTTAGGGCCAGAGGAGTCGCTCCACAGCTCTGCAGCACAGCCCCGACCCAACATTGCAATGTGTGAGAAGGGAGTAGTTTGAGAAAAGAGAAAAAAACACTTTACACAGAAGAGTGGTTGATGATGCAAACCACTGGAAGTGTGTTTTTCTTTCGAGAGTGCGCTTGTGTGTGTGTATGTGTGTGTGTTAAAGGGCTGCTGTGACTGCTGGAGTTAGCTGCGGCGGTGCTCTCTGGCTTGAGCGGGTCTGTGAGGAGCCATTGGTCAGCTCATGAGGTGTTGAGGAGTGCATAGCGGTGATGGCGGTTCGAGCGGGGCGCTGATGACCCGCTATGTAAACGCCCGGCGTGTCGGTGCCGTTTCAGCTGTTCTCTCTCTTCTCCCCCCCCAACCGCCCCCCATCTCACCTCACTGCTGCCTGCCAACCAACCCCCAACCCCCCTCCAACCCCGAAACAGGAGACACTTTCACCTGGGCATCTGTCGGGGTCGGCGCTCTGTTTGGACAAAGGAGGAGACAGGGGGTGTCTGAGACGCTTGTGGAACATCAATCTTGCCCCGCGTCTGAGGCTGCCATTACCGGCCTGCTGTTTTCTCATTTGCGTTCTTGCTTTCGACTGAAACACACGCGTGGGGGTCGGCCAATTAGACGAGGAGAGGCCATATATGCTCCACTTGCGCGGGCCTGTGTGTGTTTAACAGGGCATATACAGCACTCTCCTCTCCGAGAGCCTGGCCTGACACACACACACGCACACACACACACACACACACACACACACACACAGGCAGATGGGCCAAGCAGGCGGTTTGGTTGGGTGTGTGAGCGGTGCCAGCTTTTGAGCGGGTGCCCAACCTGACAAAGCGTATTTAATGGAAGATGAGGGTTTGGACTGACCCCTGGATAGAGGCATGTCCCCCTTTCCCTCTATAGCGCACACACACACACAGACTCATATACACACAGAGAAAACAAAAACTCATACATAGACAACACAGACACACACACACACAAATATATATACACATAAACACACCTAGGCTTGTCCAGTTCCTTTCCCCACCCCACCCCAAGCCAACGGAGGCCAGCTGAGCTGGGTTGTGCTCGGGCCAGGGCCCCATGTGTGTCGGCGGCCAGGTCTGAGCGTTTAAATTTCAAACTGATTTGTCCTGCCCTCTTAATAATAGATGAGAGAGAGGCGGTGGCGTGCGGGTCCCTTCAATAAAGCACAAAACTCCCTCCTCGCTTTAATTAGCGAACAAAACGCCCAGCCTGCCGAGGACGCGGCAGCTCAAGCTCTGTGTTGGTAATTAAAACTGAAACCACCAAAAGGAGGCGGAGGGGAGAGAGAAAAGGGCTCTATTTTTATCGGCCCAGGCTGTTTGGTGCCGGCTGCCCATGGAAGGCACTGCAATAAAGAGTGATAATGAAGGTGTGAGACCTCAGGGGGAGGAGGAGGAGGAGGGGGGAAGGGGGAGGGGGGGGGATTCGAACTGAGCACGCTCGCTACAATGGCTGCTCTAACACCCAGGCTGAAATGCGGCGGGCAATTAGAAGGAGGTAGCGTGCAGGCCGGCCACCAGAGATTAGTTAACACCTCAGGAGCTCGTGCTTCACGACAGGCACATGCTTGTGTTTTTTTTTTTCTTCCTCTCCTTTTTCTTTTCTTTTCTCTTTCTCTCTCTTTCTCTCTCTCTCACTCTCTCCACCCCTCCATCCCTCTATCACCATCCCAGTCTCTCCGCTGCCGTAGAATTAGAACAAACTAATACCTTAATGATGACAGACTGTGACTCATTTCATTCAATTGTGGCTTTTTATGGTAGGCGGTAGTGCCAGTGTGTGTGTGTGAGTGTGTGTGTGTGTGTGTGTGTGTGTGTGTGTGTGTGTGTGTGTCTGCTCCTTGACGGACGGAGGTAATTATGCTGTGTTTGTTGTTGATTGGTTTGTCTGTCACCCTTTGGAACTGGTGTTGCTGGTGGTCCTTAAAGTGGATGGTTTGAGTCGTTGAGCTCAAGTTCTCTCTCTCTGTTTTTGCCTAAAATATCGCTTCTTACCCTCCTCCAAATGTATGGGTCTGAAATCCATGACAAGCCACAGCTGAATGCTGAAGACCTCAAGATTTAATCCAAAAGACATTGTTAATAGAGGCCACATATGAGCTGTTAAGCCTGTATATTCATAATGTTATATAATTGGAGTCATAAAAAGGCAATTAACTTCACCTCCAGTCACACAAATTACACTCACTCACACACACACGCACACAGACTCAAACACATAGGTTCTAAGAAATAAAATTTAATAACATAGTTTATCATACACATGTTTTAAGAGTGTATATGTTCATGTTTCCTACAGAGAACATACACAGTATCATACAGAATCATATTTAGAGAAGATAAATATATTTGTTAAGTTTTAAAAAAGCAAAGAAATTAATGTCACAGCTACTGTCTGTCCCTGTCTTTCATTCTCTTTTTTCTCTCTCTCTCTCTCTCTCTCTCTCTCTCTCTCTCTCTCCCCCTGACCCCCTCCCCAATCCCCCTCTTTCTCATCAATCCTCCCTCTCCCCATCCTTGCGGCAGAAGAAAAGGATTTTGCCAAAATATTTGCTTTAAGGAAAATAACAACAGTTAAACATAATATTGGATCAGTCAAATGGAGCCATTTAAATTTGAATGCCGCTGAAGTGGAGGTGGCAGACATTGTTAAATATGATGCTTGAATGAAACTCTAAACCTCCCAATACCTCTAAGCAATGTACCTGAGTGAGATGAATTAACAGTAAATGGTTCCTTCTCTGTGTGAGTGTCTTCCAATTTAAAATCTCATTATTCGTATAAGATCCTGAACAAGGTGACTCTTAGGATAGATCGAATAAGTGAAGATAATCTTACCGGCCAGTTTTATGCAAATAGGAAATGTATTGAATCAACTAAAAGGAGAATGGGGAATCAAATAAGCTAATAAAGCTGGGCTAGGTTAAAAAACCCGCTCGAATTGTGTCTTCACACCTAGCTCATCGGCACACCGCTTTTGTGCTATTGTCTGAAAAGTTACCAGATGTATTCATCCAATCGGCTGTCAATTTAACTTGGCTGCTCTTTGTCAAGGGATCCCCAACAACAAGACGTGTGAGTTTCGCTCTCCTCTCTGTGCACAGATAGCATAGGAGTAGTGTCGGCCCACGCACAAGAGTTGGAAACGATGACGTGTGAGACGGGCCGCTCAACTCAACGAGCTCGACTCGAACGCCTTGATGGGCTCCCAGTCAGTTACAGAAGCACCCTAGACATGAAAAGATGGTGGAGTCTCCCATTTATAGATATGCATGTATGGGTTCAAGTGCATTCATAATTCATGATATAAATAATGTAAGATTCATTACAAAAGGAGGTGAACTTTGACTGTGCTCCCCTCCCAACTCCTTCCCAGACTGAGGGAATATAAAGTTAAAATATTAAATGATGCAATTTGTTCTTGACCCAAAGGGGTGAACTGAAATGACAATACAATCATATAATTATATCCTAACCTTCCCGTATAGCTTGCAGACAGGCAGGCTCCTGCAGCACAAGGCCACGCATGTGATTAAGTGCAAAAACTCCTATATTTATTAATCTGCTAGATTAACCTTGCCTAGTGACCATGCAAAGCTTATTTAATTTGCCGCTTTCTCTCCCTCTCTCCGCACTTATCTGCCAAATTTGGCCGGCTAGTGAGCGCTGGTTTTGTTTGTTGGGCTGTTTGGTTTAAGCTCATTTCAGCGATTACGGCCATCAGAAAACAGTTTGGCCCAGTCGCTCCTTATGTGCACACAGAGAAAAAGTCTCAAAGCTAAACACAAGAAGACGCTTCTCAGCATTTTTCAGTTTCTGTTAAATGTTCTAAGCTGAAGTAATACCACACAAAGAATCCTCGACTCTGTTTTTTTTTTTTTTTTGTACTGTGGATTTGCAAAGATTTATTGCAAAGACAGCTGTGTGTCAACCGCTTTGAGCCTCCACCGGCCCCCCATCACTCCATCTTAGAGCTCCTTTGAACACTGGTGTACTTCACTCCCACTTGGTGACATGCCGTGCCAATGTGCAGACGTGAAGCGCTCCACATTTTAAGCACAAGTGCCTGGCATTAGGGGAGAGATGAGAGGCTGGCGAAAGGCGTCGCCGGCTGGAGCTGAGAAGCAGCGTGTACAGCGCAGGCTTTTTGCTTTTTTTACGACTCCAACAAATTCCCCGCATACTGCGCCGCTGCCGACCATGTGATGTGGTAATATTTCTTAATCGTCAAAGTGTCAGCGCCCGAAACCTCTCACCAAAAACCATTTTTCTGCAATAATTGTTAGACAGTGGCACTAGAATTCTGATCACCTCTGGTCAGAAGTGTTTTTGTGGGAGCCATCATCGGCGTGAGGAGTTGAGAAGAAGGGCTCCGGCGTGTCGTATATTCAGGGGGACTTGCTTGCGTGTGTTTAATCACTTTGGGGGCCCGAGCAGAGAGGGGGCCACAGCAGAGTGGGGGCCACCTGTCGGGGGTGCTGGTGATGATGGAAACCTATTAGAGAGAAGTGCATTCTGGGGAAGAAGGGGGGGGGGGGTGACCGGACACCGAGGCGATTGATTATCCAGGCCTGTCAGGGAATTACCAGAGAGGAAAACAAATCTGGGGTCAGAGATGGGCACCGCAGCCGTGAAGAATCTCTCCTTCCTCTTCCTGCTCCTGTTCCTGCCAAGGCCCAGGGCCCAGTGCTGGGATCAAAGCCCCACAGACAGGGCAGGGGGGGGGGGGGGGGGTTGGGCGGGGGGGGGCGCACCGGGAGCCGGCATG